>CM040238.1:47432849-47789223 GCA_022545495.1 Chrysanthemum lavandulifolium | reverse complement strand
GGCTCTTTACGGTTTAAAGCAAGCTCCAAGGGCATGGTATGATACATCATCAAAGTTTCTTCTATCAACCGGATTCATCAAAGGAGCGCTTGATCCTACATTGTTCACCGTGAAGTCGTGCAAACATTTGATTCATGTTCAAATTTATGTTGATGATATTATTTTGCCTCGACCGACCCAATGGAATGTGATCGTTTTCAAATGAAATGAGTTCAAAGTTTCAAATGTCAATGATGGGACAAATGTCATTTTTTGGGATTACAAATTTCAAAGTCCCTGAGGCATTTTCATAAATCAATCTAAATATGCAAGAGATTCTAAAGAAATTTGATTTGATTCAAGTGACCCGCTGACACCCCCATGATTGACCGAACCAAACTAGATGAGGACCTCTCGTGGATCATGATTGACCAAACGAAATATAGGAGTATGATTGGATCCTCGATGTATCTCATCGCTAGTAGACCGACATTTTGTTCTCTCGTGTGCATGTGTGTTAGATACCGTGCTAAGCCTACTAAAAGCACCTTGAAGCGATTAAACGGGTCTTCAGTATTCCAAGGAACCATCAATATGGGACTATGGTACCAAGGACACCGGTATGTCACTAACGGCCTATGCAGATGCCGATCATGCAGTTGTCAAGATACACGCCGGCACGCCAGAGGTGCTCGATTTTGGGTGATAAGCTTGTGAGTCGGTCTTCAAAGAAGCAAATGAGTACTTCTATTTCTCTACAGAGGCTGAATACATAGCCATGTCATCTTGTTGTGCTCAAATCTTATGGATGAGATCTCAATTATCCGACTATGGCTTTGAATTCAACAAAATCCTCCGCATCGTGATAATAAAAGTGCTATTGCTCTCTCATGCAACAACGCTCAACACTCAAGAGCAAAGCATATCGACATTCGACATCATTTCATCGAGGAACAGTGGAAAAAGGTGTGGTGGAACTATATTTTGTGAGGTCTCGAATATCGCTAGCGACATCTTCACCAAAGCTCTTCCAAGAGAACGCTGAGTTTATTCTTCCACGCCTTGGTTTGAAAAGCCTTCAACCAGAACTCTCAAACGCCTTCGGAGGAAGACGAGGAGTAAAGGTCTTTCTTCATCTATCTCATGTACATATATTTGAAAACAAAATACAAAAATATAAAACTTTCAAAATCCATAAAAATTTGAAAATTCAAAATTCTTCAAAAATTATTGTCATTTTGTCATGTTTCTTCCTGCTCGATAATATCACGGTGCTTTGTCTGTCATTCAAAGAATGACACGGGTCTTTAGATGTTGTTCGAATTCTAAAAAAAAAAAAAAAAAAAAAAAAAAAATCAAAAATCAAAAACAAAAAATATTTTTGGGAGAAAGAAATGGTTTATTGTCATTTTCGTGCAATAACCCGCTTTAAAGAAAGAACAGAGCCATGTTTTACCATGTTTTCAAATCCTATGCTCGATTCTATAAACTCCTATCTCATTGAAAACTAAATGCTTTGAAAAATAACTCAATCTCTATTTTGATAATCATCGACTTATTTGTCAAAATCTTATCTCTCAATCAACAACCCACGCTATTGATCGAGGGGAGAATGATTTCAATTAAATTAAAAAGTTATTTGGCATTAAATTGTTTTCAAAAGATATACATGCATGTTTTATAAATGGAGTGTAAAGTCTTAAAATCCAATCCACATCGGTTAAAACACTTTCACAATCAAGTCACAATTCTCCTCAAAGCTTTCAAAATCAATTTAATCTATACGAGATCACAAATTTCAAATGATTTGATAATTGTGATCGGGAGAATGTGTGATTTAAATTGATTTAAACCGATAATTAGGTAAATGGTTATAATAGGATGTACATGCTATCCCGCCCACATGTGACAAACGATTTCAATTTTTTCAATGCACATGTTGAGGGGAGCATCTATCTTAAAACCTTTGATTTAAAACGTGATCATTTATCCCAATGTGCAGTTCCTCTAGTATGTGCAAAACTCTTTTCAAACCTCGAGGCACATATTGAGGGGAGCAAATTTATGGAAACCTCATCCTTCCCGAATTGCTATATCTACTTGATTTGTTGAGGAAGTGATGTTGATATCTTTAGAAAATGGTAATCAAAAGAAGTTAATTCTTTCTCCTGCCTCCTGTGCAAAACATTTTCAATACTTGATGCACATGTTGAGGGGAGTTCTCGTTTAAAATATCAAAACAATTCAGTACAAAAGCTTTGATAATATATCACAAGTATCCGAATTGATTTTCAAATGGTTTTCAATTGGATCCATCATGTATGAACAATACCAAATAGACCGACCAACTTTACTTCATGTACGGTGATATAAGGATGATAAGGTTAGGTATGTGTTCCCATGATCCGCTGTAATCGGAGGGATCTACCAGGACAATTCACTAGTTAGTGTAGAAGTCCTTAGGTATGATGATAAAAGGAGAAAATGAGATATGGGAAGAGTGCGGACTAAGACCGAGCTAGTAATCGAATAAACCCAACAAGGTTCTAGCTATGAAGTCTCGTAAGCATCAAGGGGTTGAAGAATTAAAAGAATTGAATGAAAATAGGGTGAAAACAAATAGCCTCCATTAATTCAACCTTAGGGCGTAAACCGGGTTCACTTATATGCTAACGATGGTAACATCGGTATTGAAGACAAGACGCTATGGACCCAAAGGACGACCGCACTTCAACTTTCCAAACCACTCAAGTTCCTCTTAAAAGGGCTTGTTTCATTCTCACGGGAACCGACATTATCTATCGACTTTCTCTTAGAGATGGTTGATATCAAGAAGGAGACCTCTCCTAGTCTCCGTTATAGGATCCAAATATGCACAAATTGAGTCTAGAGCCACGAGATCATCAATAAATCTCATTAGGACACTTTCAATGAAGACTCTGCTTCACACAATGTGGAAAGAGAGATTATATCACGAGTCCCACGACACCCTTGTGGTATTGCTGTAATATCCGAGTGATGTGTTTACACACCACAATGAAGATGGAAAGCCTCGAGTCAACATCAAACAAGCTCTCGGTAGGTGGCATGTGATCTATTATATGGATCAACCATGTGACAACCGAATGAAACAATGGGCGATTCAATTCTTGAATCAATCCTCGTTCAGTTAGGATTGACGGATACCTTTGAAAACCGGTCTTTGTGCTTATAAACTCTTTTCTTTAGCACATCGTCCGGTACTCATTTTTCAAACCAAAGGTATTTTATGATTGATAATTGATTTTCAATAAACCTTCGTTGTATTGCAAAACAATTTCTATTGAGCAATACACGATTGTTTCTCAAATCTCTTTTCATCAATCGGTGGACTTAAAATCATTGGTTCACTCACCGTGTTGTCTTCTTTGAGACGTTCGGTTTGAGAACAATAGAACAACCGCGAAACCCGTCAAGGAGATTCTTAGGAATCCCACCGATCACAAAAGACTTGTATCGATCAACGGGAACCGTGGTCGTGTACTCAATTCATCGAAGTGATCAAAGACACTTTCGTGCGATTTGTTGCTAATCGTTGTGTCGCACGCCCGACGCTTAACCGATCGTAATGAAGCGGTCAATCCACACCGCATGCTCACTTAACACATTCATCTCAAAAGAAATCATGATTAGTGCATCAATGACTCGATATTTTCACACCAAGCTTCGCTACGCCGCCAATATCATGATTCAACAAATGCTTCCGCTACTCGATGAGAAGAAATCATGATCCAAAATGTGAGCATGTCGGTCCCAAAGTCACAACACCACAATGGATGTCTCGTAGATTTTGATAGCCGATGATCTCCAAAGATGGCTCAAACTCATCATCACGTGGATCAAGAAAAGACCTCCACTGAAGTAACCAAACATGCAATGTGAAGAATCAATGACTACGAGCTTGGAGCAAAGGACTACATCAAGAATGCAAGATCAATTGTTATGTATTATCTATTTGTATTCTATGTAATTTTGGTGCATTATTGAGGTGACCTCCTTAGGGAGATTGTTAGGAATTAGAAATTCCGTGTACAAAGAGTCGGTCACCTCAAGTATATGTAATCGTAGAAAGCTCGTAGTCGTAGTTCTTTAAGTTAAGTAGTAATTTAGTTAAGTAACACCGTGAGGACTGACGGGTCTTTACCCACTCAGATGCCCGATCCACGTACCGTAGTGTGGCGAGTTATGTAAGACTATAAATACTCTACCTTCTAAGGTAGAGTTGGAGCTCATAATAATATCTTTCACTTTCTCTCACTAAGTTCCCTAAACCTCTAACTTTCTCTCTAGAATTCCATCTTATTCGCCACCTTATGTTATGGTTTGATGTGTATGTGAAAGTTATATCTAACAAACCCCATGACTAGTGAAATATTTGGCTCGGGTGTCAAACTAACTCAGTCAAACAGATTGTCATAAATGACACGATCATAATTCATCATAAAGGTCACAGATAACTTATCGATAACATCATATCATAAGGTTCATATTCGATATTCAAGTCGAAGTCATATCACGGTGGCATATCTTACATTCATAAGCGTAAGTTTATAATCGTAAGTTCATAATCAACCATAGCAAAGTTCAACGAGTGTGCATATCAAAATCTTCCTAACATAAGTTCACATCGATATCGCATAGTTCACTAGAACATAAGTTCATATAAGCAATGATCAAACATTCGTGAAAAAGGGTTCATAGCAATGGCATCGAAATCCTAATAAGTAAAATAGAAAAGCGAACTAAAAGAACATCATACGGAACCTTTATCGAAAAGGTCGAATATCTCGTATCTTAACGCAAATGAGGAAAAGCAAATGAATGAACGAACACGAAGATACGACGCCATCGCCTTCTTCAATGAATCTACACGGATTACGATTCGTATAATACTTATTAGTTCCTTTATAAGCTTCTTATGCCTTTGTAAGTGTGTTACCTATTGATATCATATTTTATCTTTCGTTTCTTACATTCATATTCTGACCGGACTTTAGCGATTTTTATAAAATACTTACTTAGCTCAAATAAAATCAAGCAAAATCCCAGAGGTTCCCATATGAGTTAAAAGAGTCTCCAAAATTGGTGGGTTCTATCTCTATGCCAAATGGCCTATGGAAAATCACAAGTCCAGACCTATCCGTAAAGTATTAAAATACACCTTAAAAGTTTACGCTATTGGACCTGTTTAGACATCTTGAAAAATCCCGTAACTCCCGTAAATTCATTTATGTCATGAATATCACTCCGTAAAAGGAGAGCTCCCAATTCCTTATGGTTTGAAAATGAAAAATCAAACAATACAACTAAATTTCGCACCCTGCTTTCTCGCCTTTGACACTTGATTTTGTAAAATTCAAAAATACGACTTAGACAACTCCAAATCCGACCAAACCACTTGGAAAACTTTACTAAGACATAATTTAAACTTTTCCAACAAAACCCAGATTATTGCACTTATAAAATTGGATCTATAACACACACAAATTCGACATATGATGCTGTCCAGCTTTTAGGTTTATTAAAACCACTATAATCACATGTTTAGACCATTAATTACACTTAGGTTCCATTCCAATTAGGGTTTCAATTTATTAGGCATGATAACATTTATATATGTGGTTTGGTTTATAGTGGCTCAACTTAACCATGATCCGATTCAATAATACATATTACATACATGTTCTTTAATACTTATAAGGTTCAAATCATTAGGGGTTTGTGTTGTTTGGTTTCATACGGCTCGACACAAGGAAAAAGAAAACACAAGTCGACTAAAACAAACAAGCTACAACATATTAACTTAAGGTGCATCAAAGGAAGACGAGAAACACGTTATACCTTAGCTTTGTTGAAGCAAAATCTCGACACCAAAGGTGTAGGTATTCGCCGAATGGGAGAAAAAGAAAGAGAGGCAACCAAAACTAGGGTTTCACTTTTGAGTTTATGTGTTATATTTATAGTGGTAGCAAAATTTCGTTAGGCTTTTAGGAGGGGGTATGGGCTCGGCTTGGTCCAACCGAACACAAAACAAACGCCACCTTGTGGGCTTCTTGGACTCTCGGCTTGGCAAGAAAAGAACGAGCCCATCTTGGTTTCCCAAATAACGAAAACAAGGCCCAAACTTTACGCGAGACATTTACATCTTTCGTCGTACCAAAATCGATCACGAACATATTCGCTAAGTTTTTATTATTCGTAGTTAGTTTTAATTTTCGTTAAATGATATAAACGTATTTTTACGATTTAATAAATGTTCGATTTCAAGGGTATTTTAGTCTCTTAACACGTTTCGTATTTTTAGGGTTTTACACCAACTCTGCTCCAAGGCTTCCTAAGCTCAAACTCAATGAGTTTGAGATGTGGAGGATAATGATTGAGCAATACTTTCTCATACAAGACTATGCTCTATAGGAGATCATCTTAACTGGTGTGTAACATATTGGATTTCACAAACACATCAAACCATGATTACAAAGGGGCGTACAATATAGGTTTTTAGAGAGAGAAAGTTAAGAGGTTTGGGAACTTAGTGAGAGAAAGTAAGATCTTATTATGAGCTCCAACCCCTCGCTTGGGAGGTAGAGGTATTTATAGTATCATACATAAACACCACCTACGGGTGTGGATCGTGCATACAATGGGTAAAGACTGCTCGTCCTCCACGTGTAACTTAACTAAATACTACCTAACATTAAATAACTACAACTACAAGTTTAACGATTACATAAACTTGAGGTGACCGACACTTTAATAACCGGATTTACTAAATCCTAACAATCTCCCCCTAAGGGAGGTCACCTCAAATTACATTGTATACAAACTGATATTACATTATGGTTGTTCTTGGATTCTTGTTAAAGTACTTTGCTTTGTAGCCCGTAGTCTTTGATTCTTCATGTTTTGCATGATTGGTTAATCTAAGTAGAGGTCGTTAACTGATCCACGTGATAATGAGTTTTGAGCCAACTTTGAGATCATCAGCTACCATAAATCTCTGACTCTTCCTTTGTAGAGTTGACATTATGTGAAGTTGTGACATTGGACCGACATGCTCACATTCTGGATCATGATTTATTCTCATCGAGTAGCGGAAGCTTTAGTTGATTCATGATATTTGCAGAGCGAGCGTAAGCACTTATCATGATTTCTTTAGAAATGAATGTGTTGTGTGAGTGCGGCTATGGATTGACCTCTCCATTCGATCACCGAAACGTCGGTGTACCCGCATACAATAGTTAGCAATAAAGCGCGCGAAAGTGTCTTTGATCACTTTCGTTGAATTGAGGTACACGCCCACGCCCCGCTGATCAAGATAAGTCGCCTGTGATCGTGCATAATTCAAGAATCTCCTTGACGTGGTTTCACAATTTTTAGTGTTCTCAAACCGAACGCCTCAAAGAAGACAACACGGAGTGAGTGAACCAAATGAATTTGAGATTCACCGATTGATGAAAGAGATTTGAAAACAATCGTACTACTTAATAAAATATTTTTGCAATACAACGAAGGTTTTAAGGAAAATCGCTTATCAATCATAAACACCTTTATTTTTGAAATATTAATACACGATGTGCTAGAGAAAAGAATTTTAAGCACAACGACCGGTTTTCAAAGGTATCCGCAATCCATAACCTGAACCGAGATTGATTCATAATTTTGAATCGCCCATTGTTTCTGCTTAGTTGTCACATGGTTGATATATTGATAGATCTCACATGCCACCTACCAAGAGCTTGTTTGATGGTGGCTCTGAAGGCTTTCCATCTTCATTGTGAATATGTTTGCATATCACTCGGATGTTCGCAATACTACAAGGATAATGCGAGGACTCTTAAAATATATTCTCTCTTCCACATTGTGTGAAACAGAGAGTCTTCATTGATGATGTCGTAATGAGATTTATTAGATGATCTCGTGGCTCTAGACTCAATTGTGCACATTTGGTTCCTATGCCGGAGACTGGGAGAGAGGTCTTCTTCAATATCAACAATCTCATGAGAAAGTTTATAGATAATGTAGGTTCCCGTGAGAATGAAACAAGTCCTTTTAAGAGAAACTTGAGTAGATTGGGAAGTTGTAAAGATGCGTCACCGGTCCATGACGCCTTGTATTCAATACCAGTGTTACCTTAGTAGACACTAGTAGCATATGTATTGAACCCTGGTTTCCTCTAAGGTTGAATTAATGGAGGCTATTTTTTCACCCTTTCTCATTCGATTCTTTTTCATCACCTTCCCAATCAAGATTAGTATTTTCATACTTAGTTAAAGATATTTTTAGGAAATAATGTGGTTTTCAAAAAGTTGCTCCCCCTCAATATATGCATCGAGATTCGAAAGTGTTTTGCACATCTAAGGGAAAACCTGCACATTGAAACAAATCAATCACGTTTCAATCCTTTTGGTTTGATATAGATGCTCCCCCTTAACATGTGCATGGAAATTTTGAAATCATTTGGCACATATAGGGATGAGAGCTTGCTAATCACTTATAAAACCATTTATCGAATTATCAGTTTAAATCCAATTTAAATCACAAATTCTCCCCCGATCACAATTTTCAAATAATTTGAGATTTGTGATCTCTATAGATTTAAATTGTTTTTGAAAGCTTTTGAGGAGAATTGTGACTTGCTTATGAAAACATTTAACCGATAAGGATCAAATCTGAGACTTTAAATACCAATGATTAAACATGCTTGAGTATCTTTTAAAAACATGACATAAGCCTTGGTCTGAACCAATTGTATGACAAATAACCTTTTGATTTAATTGAAATCATTCTCCCCCTCAATCAATGACATAAGTTGTTGATTGAGAGATAGAGATTTTGACAAATGTCAAGTCCAGATGATTTTCAAAAAATTGAGTCCGAGTTATTTTTATTAGTTTTCATTTAGATAACAAATATTTTTCAGAAGAATTTATAGAAGGAAAAATATTTGTGAAGGAAACATTTGTCTTTTGGTGACAAACAATTGTTTTAGAATCGAGCATGAGATTTGAATAATAAGATAAAACATGGCTCGTTCCTTCTTTTTAAAAGCGGGTATAGTCTCAAATGACTATAAGCCTTTTGTTTTTCTTTTCTCATTTTTTAATAAATTATGTACATTCGAACTTCATCTAAAGACCCTTGTCACTCTTTGAATGACAACACAAAGACCGTAGATGAAATCGAATAAAAGAAAGATGGGAAAAATATTTTAGCTTTTTCAAAGATTTTCGATTTTTATGAATTTTTTGAAACTTTATATTTTATATTTTCATGGGTTTTATAATTTTGTATTTTTTTTTTTTGAATAAATATATACAAGAGATGGATGAAGAAAAACTTTACTCCTCGTCTTCCTCTTGAACACGCTTGAGTGTTTCCGGTTGTAGACTCTTTAGACCAAGTCGGGAGGATAAACTCAAACGTTCTCTAGGAAGAGCTTTGGTGAAGATGTCTCGCTAATTGGTATTCAGTCCTTACAAAATAAAGTTCCACCACACCGCTCTCCACTTGCTCCCCGATGAAATGATGTCGAATGTCGATATGCTTTGCTCTTGAATGTTGACCGTTGTTGCATGAGAGAGCAATGGCACTTTGTTATCACAATACAGTAGGGATGTTTTGAATTCAAAGCCATAGTCGATAATCGATTTCATCCATAGGATTTGAGCACAACAAGATGACATGGCTATGTATTCACCTCGAGAGGATATAGAAGTACTCATCTGCTTTTGAAGACCAAACTCACGAGCTTATCACACAAAATCGAGCACCTCTTGACGTGCTTTGACGTGTATCTTGACATCCTCGCATGGTCAAGATCGCATAGGTCGTTAGTGACATACCGTTGTCTCGGTACCAAAGTCCCATATTGATGGTTCTTTGGAGATACCAAAAGACCCGCTTAACCGCTTCAAGGTGCCTTTTGGTAGGCTTAGCTCGTATCTAGCACACATGCATACAACGAACAAAATGTCCGGTCTCATCGCAAGAAGGTACATTAGGGACCCAATCATGTGGAAAACTAGAAGGGGGTTGAATAGTTTTACCAATTAAAACTTCCTTTTAATCTATTTAGATCGACTTATGTCAATCTATTTGGTTGTGTGTGTTGGATGTTGATAAACAAGCATATAAAGATATGTAATGAAAAGATAAGAGTAAGAAGCACAAAACCACAACGCGAGTATTTATAGTGGTTCGCCACAAGGACACCTTCCTTGCCCTACTCCACCCCCGAGTCACCTACTCGAGAGTTCGTAAACACTACACCAATCTCCTTATGGCGGAGAAGCCTTCACAACGTCGCTTACCCTTTTTCCCGTGCTAGGCTAACCACCGGTTCTTTCACCCAAGGTGAACCAAACCTACACAACGTCGCTTACCCTTTATAAGGTACTAGGCTAAGTACCTAGTTCTTTCACACCAAGGTGAACTACACCTTCACAACGCCGCCTACCCTTTATTAGGTACTAGGCTAAGCACCTAGTTCCATTGCAATGGAGGAACTACTACCACACTACACCAACGACTAATCCCAAAGGAGATCTACCTTTACAACATCATCAAGGACATCAATATCCTTGGATCTAATGCTAGTCTATCTAGTACATCGAAACACACCATATCGAATGTACATCTAAGGCACCTTCACTAATGCCTTTGACTAGATCTACAAGACACCTTTCACTAATGTCTTGTGTCTTCACTTCTAAGCACCTTTCACTAATGCTTCAAGTCTTGACTTCTAAGCACCTTTCACTAATGCTTCTTGTCTTGACTTCTAAGCACCTACCACAAGTGCTTATGCTATAGACGATAGATACCCTTCACTAATATCTTCGCCTTGACACTTGAGACACCTTTCACTAATGTCTTCAACACTACACTTCTTTGAAGAAAGAAAGGAATCATCAACAAGAAGACTTCAAGAGCCTTGATGATGAGGAAGCTTGGCAACTCATGGACTTGAGCTTGCTCGACTTCAAAGGTGGTGATCTTGCCTTTAAGAGGAACCTAAAAGATCACACAAAACAAAACTACAAACATAGATCTCTTGGATCTAAGGTTAGTGAGATTTAACTGTGGGAGAAAGTGTGTTGGAAAGGGTGAGAAATAATGAAGAAATGGCTCACTATTTATAGAGAAAAATCCTCGTTCCTCGGATCCCACGGATCCCTACCACAAGGGATCCGCTAGCACAAAGCTAGGGATCCGTGGACGCCTCCCTTGCCCATGGGTATTTTGGTTATGGGTCATGGGTCATGGGTTGAACCATGGATCTTTGGTTAGATACAATGTATCTTTGAGTGCAATGCACTTGGTCACTGGGTATGGGTTGATCCATGGGTTATGGATATTATCCATGTGTGATATAAGCATGATGTCATGCAATGGGTTATGGGTCAAGATCCATGGGTTATGGGCTTTGGGTTGTACCCAACTATATTCAATGTATTTGCCCAATAGGTTGTGATACTTAAGTTTCTACCCATTTATATTTACCCAATATACTACATACTAGTTATGTGTATATTTTATCCAAATATGTAAACACTAGTTGTTGTACATATGTATTACTTAAATCATAAAATCACTTATACTTGTTTTAGTGTTTTATGTGAAAATGTGAATATGTTAGAAACTATTAGTTCAAACCATTTACATATTTTATTTGTTTCGTTAAAATGATTTTACGTTTGTTATCGACAAAACATTAGAAGATCGTGAAATATAAATAAACGTTTTACGGCTTATTTGTATTAACAATCTCCCTTTTGTTGATGACAAAACATAAAATTATTTTAAGGAAAAGCTAAAATTGTAAAGTTTGAATTTGTAGTTTTACTTTTCTCCCTTTTGTCGAAACAAAAGTGTTTGAAGGAAAGCAACACATCGCTTTTAAGAAAAACATGAAAGAAAAAGTAAAAGAAATAGAGAGCAAGTAACGGAAAGGATCTCGTCATTACTCCCCTTGACGAGTCCATCCCTATGTAAGGCCAAGAAAGTAATACTAATCTAGTTCATTTGCAAGTAACTTTGCAAAAGATTACGCCTATGTGACGAATGTACTCCCCTAGATGATTGCAATTTTGCAACGGGAAGTCATGAAATGTAAATCTAGTATTGCAAGTAATTTTAATGTATTGCTTTGACATAAAGCTCCCCTAGCTTTAGGATGTCAAAGTCTTCATGTGTAAATTGAATAACTACAAAACAAAGATTAGAAAGCAAGTATAATTCATAATTTCCCGCAAATGTGGTTCAAGTTAGTAGAAAGAAAACTTTTCGTCTCACGGATCCCACGGTTCCCTCCTAGTAGGGATCCGCTCAGCAATTTCGAGGATCCGTAGTAGTCGATTAATTTCAAAGAAAGGTGATATAACAAGTAATGTTATCACAAAATGAGATATGAATACAAGGTAATCATATGCTCAAAAAATAACAAGTAGCATGTAATTCCATTTAATAAAACTAGAGTTATGATATACATGACTCTAAAAACTAAGAAAATAGACAATACATGACTAGGAATTTCTAGACCAACTAACGCTGATGCTAGGACACCACTAAAATCTTCTAGCTCAAGTTTTGTTTAGGTTTAATCTCGTCGAAACGCTCGAGGAGATGATAGAACATGAAACGTTGGTCTTCTCGCACTTCATGTATCAAACTTTCAACATGTTGACAATGATAGCAATCTTTGTCATGGCTAGGTAGTGGTGGTGGAGGAAATGAAATAGCTTGATGCGAAGGATCAAGTCTTGTGGAGCTTCAAACGATGGAGGATTGGTGAGGTACATTTGAGAATGACTCAACCAAGAATGATGGTGGTGGTAGAAGTGTCAACTTCCATATGATCGGTGGTTGACTTTGATGATTTCTCATAATCCAAATGGGATTATATGATGGAAACGCGAAAAGGAAGCCGGAGCAAGTGTTGACTCAACACCTTGATTTTGAACCATTATTCCTCCTAATGAGGAGAATGTTGTTGGCATGGAAGCGGATGAGACGGCCTAGAGGCAAGTCCTCTAAATTGTAGAGGTGTGGTGATGATAGTGGGATGTAAATGAAATAGCTCTAGGAACCAATGGTGATGGTTTAGTGGAGATAATATTGTTTGGCCTAGGAGGTATGGTGGTGTTTGGCATTGGTAGTTTTGTGGGTACTATCCTTTTAGGAATTGGTTTGATTGGATGAGGAAGAATCCTATCATTTGTTGGCTTAACCGAGATGATTCGGTTGAAGAGATTTCGTGTATAACACGAGCCTTTTTCATGGGTGGTTCTTTGGTGGATAAGTTACTACATGGGTTTTCCTCATGATGAGATGATTTCAAGGTTTGTAAGGTTGCAAGAGCTGAAAGTTAGGATGAGAGTGATGACTATGGAGGTTCTAACAAAGTGGTTTATAAACCAAGAGATTTGGCAAGTGCATTTAAGCCTTAAGCCACTAAGATTCATTGGAATGTGATGATTAACATGCACAAGAGTCAACTTTAGAGGTTGTATCGATCTAGGAATTCATTTAAGATGAGATGGAGTGTTTGAGTTAGGAAGATGAGTTGAAATGATTGTTTTAGCAAGATTTGACATAAACCGTCATCCGGATCCCACGGTTCCTTCCTCGTAGGGATCCGCCTAGGCTAATCCTAGGGATCCGGCTTCACAGAGCTATGAAAGAGTGGAAATGATGTTTCTAAGATCTAAGACCTATATCATCTTGAGTGTTTCACCTCCCAAGTGTTTTAAATGAAGGGTGCTTGAGTACTTGAAGGTAATGAATGATGTAGCTAATGATTGTTATTTATGGAAGGATTTGGAACTTTCAAGAGTACCAATGGATGAGCAAGGATGACACTAATAATCTAGAGTGTCAATTGAAGCTAAATGATCCTAGAGATCGGGTTGTGTCTTAGTTGTAAGATATAACTTTTCACATACACATCAAACCATAACACAAGGTGGCGAATAAGATGGAATTCTAGAGAGAAAGTTAGAGGTTTAGGGAACTTAGTGAGAGAAAGTGAAAGATATTATTATGAGTTCCAACTCTACCTTGGAAGGTAGAGAGTATTTATAGTCTTACATAACTCGCCACACTTGGGCTGTGGATCGTGCATACAGTGGGTAAAGACCCGTCTGTCCTCCACGGTGTTACTTAACTAAATTACTACTTAACTTAAAAGAACTACGACTACGAGCTTAACGATTACATATACTGAGGTGACCGACTTTAATACCGGAATTTCTAATTCCTAACAATCTCCCTAAGGAGGTCACCTCAATCATGTACCAAAATTACATAGAATACAAATAGATAATACATTAACAATTGATCTTGCATTCTTGATGTAGTCCTTGCTCTTAAGCTCGTAGTCATTGATTCTTCACATTGCATGTTTGGTTATTCCAAGTGGAGGTCTTTATCGATCCACGTGATGATGAGTTTGAGCCATCTTTTGAGATCATCGGCTATCAAAAATCTCGAGACATCCATTGTGGTGTTGTGACTTTGGGACCGACATGCTCACATTCGGATCATGATATCTTCTCATCGAGTAGCGGAAGCATTTGTTGAATCATGATATTGGCGCAGCAGAAAGCGTAAGCATGGAGTGAAAATATCGAGTCATTGATGCACTAATCATGATTTCTTTTGAGATGAATGTGTTAAGTGAGCATGCGGCTATGGATTGACCGCTTCATTCGATCACCGCAAACGCCGGGCGCACTCGCATACAACAGCTAGCAACAAATCGCACGAAAGTGTCTTTGATCACTTTCGATGAATTGAGGTACACGCCCACGGTTCCTCGCTGATCAAGACAAGTACCGCTCGTGATCGTAGGATTCCTAAGAATCTCCTTGACAGGTTTCGCACTGTTCTAGCCGTTCTCAAACCGAACATCTCAAAGAAGACAACACGGAGTGAGTGAACCAAATAATTTTAAGTCCACCGATTGATGAAAAGAGATTTGAAAACAATCGTATTGCTCAATAGAAATTGTTTTTGCAATACAACGAAGGTTTTATTGAAAATCAATTATCAATCATAAAATACCTTTTGGTTTGAAAATGAGTACACAATCGATGTGCTAAAGAAAAGAGTTTTTAAGCACAAAGACCGGTTTTTCAAAGGTATCCGTCAATCCATAACTCGAACCTGTGATTGATTCAAGAAATTGAATCGCCCCATTGTTTCGCTCATTGTCACATGGTTGATCTATATAATAGATCTCACATGCCACCTACCAGAGCTTGTTTGATGTTGGCTCGTAAGGCTTTCCATCTTCATTGTGAATATGTAAACACATCACTCGGATGTTCCGCAATACCACAAGGATAATGCGAGGACTCAAGATATAATCTCTCTTCCACATTGTGTGAAACAGAGAGTCTTCATTGAAAGTGTCCTAATGAGATTTATTGATGATCTCGTGGCTCTAGACTCAATTTGTGCATATTTGGATCCTATAACGGAGACTAGGAGAGGGTCTCCTTCTTCAATATCAACCATCTCTAAGAGAAAGTCGATAGATAATGTCGGTTCCCGTGAGAATGAAACAAGTCCTTTAAGAGGAACTTGAGTGGTTTGAAAGTTGAAGTGCAAGCGCCACCGGGTCCATGACGCCTTGTCTTCAATACCGATGTTACCATCAAGAGTATATGAAGTGAACCCGGTTTCGCCTCTAAGGTTGAATTAATGGAGGGCTATTTGTTTTCACCCTATTTTCATTCAATTCTTTTAATTCTTCAACCCTTCAAGCTTACCGAGACTTCATAGCTAGAACCTTGTTGGGTTTATTCCAAGACTAGCTCGCCTTAGTCCGCACTCTTCCCATATCTCATTTTTCTCCTTTATCATCATACCTAAGGACTTCTACACTAACTAGTGGATTGTCCTCGGTAGATCCCTCCGCTCGGGCGGATCATGGGAACACATACCTAACCTTATCATCCTTATATCACCGCATATGAAGTAAAGTTGGTCGGTCTATTTGGTATTGTTCATCCGCCATTGGATCCAATTGAAAACCATTTGAAAATCAATTCGTATACTTGTGATATATTATCAAAGCATTTTGTACCGAATTGTTTTTGATATTTTAGAACGAGAACTCCCTCAACATGTGCATCAAGTATTGAAAATGTTTTGCACACGGAGGCAAGAGAAAGAATTAACTTCTTTGATTACCATTTTCTAAAGATATCAACATCACTTCCTCAACAAATCAAGTAGATATAGCAATTCCGGAAGGATGAGGTTTCCATAATTTGCTCCCCTCAATATGTGCCTCGAGGTTTGAAAAGAGTTTTGCACATACTAGAGGAACCCGCATATGGGATAAATGATCACGCTTTAAATCAAAGGTTTTAAGATAGATGCTCCCCTCAACATGTGCATTGAAAAATTGAAATCGTTTGTCACATGGAAGGATAGCATGTACATCCTATTATAACCATTTACCTAATTATCGCTTTAAACCAATTTAAATCACACATTCTCCCCGATCACAATTATCAAATCATTTGAAATTTGTGATCTCGTATAGATTTAAATTGATTTTGAAAGCTTTTAAGGAGAATTGTGACTTGATTGTGAAAGTGTTTTAACCGATACGGATCGGATTTTGAGACTTTAAACTCCATTTATAAACATGCATGTATATCTTTTGAAAACAATTTTAATGCCAAATAACTTTTTAATTTAATTGAAATCATTCTCCCTCAATCAATGACGAGGTTGTTGATGAGAGATAGAGATTTTGACAAATAAGTCCCGATGATTATCAAAAATAGAGTTTGAGTTATTTTTCAAAGCATTTGGTTTTCAAGCAGATAAATGTTTATAGAATCGAGCATGGAATTTGAAAACATGGTAAAACATGGCTCGTTTTTTCTTTTAAAACCGGTTATTGCCTCGAAATGACAATAAACCATTTCTCTTTCTCCCAAAATTTTTTTTTTTTTTTTTTTTTTTTTTTTTTTTTTTAATAAGATTCGAACAAACATCTAAAGTCCCGTGTCATTCTTTGAATGACAAAGACAAAGACCGTAGATATTATCGAACCGAGAAAACATGACAAAATGACAATATTTTTTGAAGATTTTTTTTTTTTTTTTTTTTTTTTTTTTTTTTTTTTTTTTGATTTTTATGGATTTTGAAGGTTTTATAATTTTCTATTTGATTTTGAGGGTTTTATAATTTTGTATTTTTTTCGAATAAATATTTACAAGAGATAGATGAAGATAGACCTTTACTCCTCGCCTTCCTCCTCAAGACGTTTGAGAGTTTTCGTTGAAGGCTTTTCAAACCAAGTCGTGGAAGAATAAACTCAAACGCTCTCTTGGAAGAGCTTTGGTGAAGATGTCCGCTAACCGATATTCGCACTCACAAAATATAGTTCCACCACACCTTTTTCCACTTGTTCCTCGATGAAATGATGTCGAATGTCGATATGCTTTGCTCTTGAGTGTTGAACGTTGTTGCATGAGAGAGCAATAGCACTTTTATTATCACAAGATGAGGATTTTGTTGAATTCAAAGCCATAGTCGATAATCGAGATCTCATCCATAAGATTTGAGCACAACAAGATGACATGGCTATGTATTCACCCTCAGAGGAAATAGAAGTACTCATTTGCTTTTTGAAGACCACCACAAGCTTATCACCCAAAATCGAGCACCTCCCGACGATTTCGACGTGTATCTTGACAACTCGCATGATCAAGATCTCGATAGGCCGTTAGTGACATACCGGTGTCCTTCGGTACCATAGTCCCATATTGATGGTTCCTGAGATACCGAAGACCCGCTTAATCGCTTCAAGGTGCTTTTAGTAGGCTTAGCTCGGTATCTAGCACACATGCACACAGAGAACAAAATGTCCGGTCTACTAGCAAGTGAGATACATCGTGATCCAATCATACTCCTATATTTCGCTTGGTCAATCATGATCCCCGAGAGGTCCTCATCTAGTTTGGTTCGGTCAATCATGGGGTGTCAAGTGGTCACTTGAATCAAATCCAAATTTCTTTAAAATCTCTGTTGCATATTTAGATTGATTTATGAAAATGCCTCCGGACTTTGAGAAATTTGTAATCCCAAGAAAATGACATTTGTCCCATCATTGACATTTGAAACTTTGAACTCATTTCATTTGAAAACGATCACATTCCATTGGGTCACGAGGCAAAATAATATCATCAACATAAATTTGAACATGAATCAAATGTTTGCTCGACTTTCGGTGAACAATGTAGGATCAATCGCTCCTTTGATGAATCCGTTGATAGAAGAAACTTTGACAAAGTGTATCATACCATGCCCTTGGAGCTTGCTTTAAACCGTAAAGAGCCTTCTTCAAACGATAAACGTGAGTAGGATGCTCTTGATTCACAAATCCTTCAGTTACCGACGAGACGACTTCTTTAAGATCTCCGCTTAGAAATGCCGCCTTTACATCCATCCGATAAACCACCATGTTCTTGCTAGCAAGATTAGCTAGAAAGATTCTCGATGGCCTCGATTCGAGCAACCGAGCAAAAGATTCTTCAAAGTCTATACCTCCTCTTGACGATATCCTTTAGCAACTAATCGAGCCTTGTTCTTCAACACATCACCATGCTCATCAAGTTTTACTTTGAAGATCCATTTTAGAGCTATAATCATAGCACGCCTCGAGCAGTACTAACTCCCATACATCAAGACGATCAAACTCATGAATTTCATCTTGCATAGCATTGAACCGCCTATCTTCATTCATAGCGCTTTTAACATCTTTTGGTTCGATCTTAGATAGTACGGAGTTGAAGAAGCACCATAAGGCATCGGTCATGAGTTGCTTCCGGGTTGATACAGACGAGAGGATTACCAATGATGTTGTCTAATGGATGATCGTGAGTCCATTTTCCGAGGTGTTCATGTGGCATTTGTTGAGGAACCGAGGTAGCCGAGTCGATGTCTCCAAGAAGATGGTTCTCATGATGATTCAGAGTAGCAAATATGTTTTCAAATGGAGCATCTTCGTGAGTCGCAAAGGGATTAACTTCATCATTGATGCCGTAAACATTTCCATGATGTACATTTGAAGAATGATGATTTGTTGATGAGATCAAGGATCGCAGCAGTGCTTCTTGACTTACGATATTGAAACCGATGGATTGACTTCATTCATCGGAATATGAGCATCCTCTCGTTGTAGGGATCAAGACCTCATTAGTAGTAGACTCATACAGCTTCATCAAACATTGGATCAAACAATTTCTTTACATCATCTTCGATGGAGGTACATATGGTGTTTCTTGAGAGGAGTTTGGAACAAGGGATGAACCAATAGGACTGTTATGAAGTGCGGGTCCCGAGTGGAGTGTCCAGAGCCATTTGACCGGTCACCATCAAACGAACGTGAATTGTTTCCATGATATTTCGGGTTCTTTTGTTGTAGATTCGTATCCCTTTTGTTTGGTGCATATCCTACAAATACTCCAATGTCGCCTTTAGCTCTAAGTTTACCCAAGTCTTGACCTCATTAGTTGGATAGCACAAGGCACCAAACACACGAAGGAAAGATAGATTAGGTTTCGTTGTGGACAAGTTCATATGGAGTTTTTCCATGAATGGTGTGAATCGTGGAACGATTTTGTGTGTAGCATGCAAGGGCAATTGCTTCACCCCGTAGAAACATTGGAACCTTTGAGTAGATCAAGATTGTTCTAGCAATTTTCAACAAGAGTACGATTTCGCCTTTCAACTACACCGCTCGCTGAGGGGTTCGTGGAACACTTTGATGGTCGATTCCAACGCTTTCATAGAATTCACTAAGTTGTTTGTTGACAAACCCGCCCATTGTCTGCTCGATAATTCGACGCTTTGTTTAGTCTAACTCGCACTGCTTGATGAGTTTGATGATGATATCGAGTTTCATCCTTTGTCCTTAAGAACTTGACCCTGTGAATCTAGAATAATCATCAACCACAACTAACACATATTTCTTCCCAAAGATATTCTCGCACCCTCATTGGTCCACATAAATCCATATGAATCATATGAAGAACTTCGTGATGAGTTAGTAGGTTTGGGTTTATGGGCATACTTTTGCTTTTTCCCAATTGACATGTCGAACAAAGATGATCCTTTTCATACTTTAGTCTAGGTAAACCTACAACTAAGTCCTTTCTCGAAAGATCGTTGATGGTGCCAAGTTCAAGTGATTGAGACGACGATGCCATAACCATGACTTTGTTTTTGAAGCCTTTGATAACAAGCATATTGGTGAAGCTCTCATCATGTCATCGATAGAGATAGTGTAAAGGTTTGAGCCACGAGTTCCTTTCAACAGCCTTACCATTAAGATCTCTAACAAAGCAGTATGTTTTTCAAGGCCACTTCTAGATCGTAATCACGTAATTGACCAACAGAGAATGATTATGACCTAAACCTTCCACATAATACACTCGAGATGACACTATCACCAACAACATAATCTCCATAACCCATAATAGCACCGAAATGATCATTACCAAATCTAATCAATCCCGATGAATTTGCTCACGGTTCATGAGCCGTGACCGGTCTCCAAATATATGCTTGGAACAAATGAGTCCGTGTACCACGTAATCGATTTGAACGATCCGCAGCTGAACATGCATAAGAATGGATAATCGATATTTGGGATCCCCATGCAAGAATGGGTTCCATTTGGTTAGTAGCAACAGTTGGACCACCCACATCGTAAATAGAAGCATTCATATCGATAAATGAAGTAATGGAATCATTGTGAATAGATGCAATACTAGTGTCTCAGATAGCCCTATTTACAAAGGTGACCACTTTAAGGGAATAGTTCTACCAAGAGGCATCCATTTTCTAGTGGGCATTATCTCGATTAGTCTTATGACCAATGTGTATCCAATAAAAGCCTATTCTCACGAATGTTCTTCCGTGGGTTTCATTGTTTTCTAACTCTTTCGCTTTTGCCTTTTAGCCTTTTTAGCATGAATTTTAGCATTAACAACATTAATCGGACAATTAACATCATTAGGCAAAACATTAACATCACATTCATGATTAGAAATGTAATTCAAGCAATCATCAAGACAAGGTTTGCAAATAGCATCGAATTCAATTAATTACAAGACGCCTATGGCTAATACTAGAATCAACACGATTCGCTTTATTCGATTCAAACTTAAGGTTCCTAGATTGTTCTTCTACTCTCTTCCAAAGGCACATTCTTAGCTTGAGAGGTCCTATCATTCCTTGTATTGTCTTGAGACTTTGACCGCTCCCTTTAATGTCACCGACACTCTGTAGAGGAATGGGAACATTAGTTTGTTTTACTACTCTTTGCACCACTGCTTAGATGTGCCGATCCGAACTACATGCAGTGCACTGTGTTCACTTTCTTAACATTAGAGGTACCGAGATTAGTACTCCTAGAAGGCACATTTGAGTTCACTTTCCTAGTATTGATGATCTAAAATCGAACTACTCACCGTGCACTACTCCTCACATTCAAACTATTGGGAATCGAGTGCATGTCATGTTTGGCCTTAGGCATTGAGCATGGAATCAAGGGTTAACTCTCTCACCTAATGTCTTTGGGCATATAGTGATCAAACATTCTAAGATTTCTTGAGATCGTTTGGCATATAAGCATGCATGTCCAATTGCATTATCATGAGGTTTTCTAGCTTATCCTCTTCAACAATCTCACGCAGCATTCTAAGCAATCCTTAAGGGATGAGAAATATGTTTGAATGGCAAGTTTGTTGTTCCTTAGGTGAGGGGGACATATGTCACGATAAAGTAGATTTATTACCAGAGTGAACCTTAGATACAACATTCTCCGCATTGATCATTGGCATTTTCCCTTTACCCGACTCTTCGATTCTCAATTTCCTTTTGCAATGAAGTTATTTGTTCGTTGTTTTGTTACGAGTGACTTTAATTGATTCAAACAACTCATTGAAATGACGTTAACCTTTTCATTCTCTTCAAGGAAACTTTCGCTTTCCTTTGTAAAGCATTTACTAGGTTTTGAAGATGAAACGCTTGAGAATTTCGAGAATCTAAAGAAGGAGGCATTTGGGAACCCGTCATATTGTTCGCTTGACCCTTTAATTGAGAGATTTGGACTTTCAACTTTCGATCGTGTTACATCGAGCATGAATCTGCTCATCTCGCTTGTTTATTTGAAAATCGCATCAAACTCGAACATCCAAGATGTCTTGAAATTTGAAGTTTTGACATTTTCTTTGAGATGTTGATATTTTAGTTGTAGATTAAAATACTCAACTTCTAGTTTAGAAAATGTTTAACCAAATTGTCATGATCATCCAGCTCAATTTTCTCATTAAGTTTAGAATTAGTTTTTCAAGCTCAATGACACGATCATGGGAGACTTTCAGGCCACAGATAGTTCATGAAATTTGGAAGCATTAATAGAGCAATTTGAAGCAAAGTGAAAAGACATCTTGAGCAACACATTCAAGAATAAGATTCTCATTCAATGTATGCGTGTTCTTCCTCTCGATCTCATTATATTTTAATGCACGCCATAATCACTAATTTCAACTATTATTGCATCAAATTCCTTTTCCATTCCCTTAATGTTCTGCTTTTATCCCCTTTTAAGACTCTCAAAGTGATCCTTTAAAAGTTTAAAGAAGGGCATGACCTCGCTAAATAACATTCTTTCATTTGTTCAAAACCCTTTCTCCTTCGCTATGCCAATGGTGTGATCCTTTTCTTGCAAGTTTTCTCAAAATCAACAAATAGTTGAAAAATAACGATTGGCTAATTAAGATATTGCTTTTAGTGGCAATTGTTCTAGGAACAAGATGCATTGGTGTGTTAGGAGGATACATGTGAGTTTTAGGCATTTTCCAAAGGGAGGATTTGTTTCACAATATTTTCGCTCGCTTATCTAAATCCATTTTCCGTAAGACTTGTTCGGGAGTCAACAAAGTCCGAGGCTTAAACTTGTTTAATGCAATCCAGCTTTTCCTTCTTATAATCATGAGGAGTGATATTTATGTTCTTCTCTTTGCATTTGGGGTCATCTAGTTTTTGTTCATCCTTTCCCTAGTGACTTCATCCGATTTCTTATCTTCCTCAAGGCACTCAACGCAACTAGGTTTCGCTTAGGCTTAAGAATTTCATTACCATCATAAATCACCTTATGAGCATTTCTAGCCTTTTGATTACCTCCGGATTTGGTTCCTCAACAAGGGAATGCTATGCTTATCGCTTAAGACTCGATGTTTGGTGACCATGTGAGCAATCAATGGTGTTTCCTTGTATGTACAACTTGTTTTCAAGTTTGTTTTTCAAAGTTTTCGATTAGAAAATCTCTCAAGAGCTTTGATTCTTTTGCATTAAATTCTTGCTTAAGCATTTTCACATTTTCTTGAAGTTCTTGTTTTTGCTTATGTTTTAGAAAGTTTTTCTTGCAAAGAATTTAATTCTTGTTTCAATACTTCTTCTAAAATTACTTTTTCTAATTATCGACGCACTTGGTCATCCATTTCCCGCTCACGAGTGGTCAACTCAAATTTTGCACGTTGTTCATAAATGGCAACACGCTCCTTATAGGCATTTAGTTCGTAGATAATGGAATCATCAGAGCACATGCAAGTGAATTCATCAAAAACATAGTCATTGTTGATCGCAGAAGATGCATCACTAGGTACAACTTCACTTTCACTTTGTTTCACGTATTGATCATATGGGACAATATTGATATTACCCGTATTTTCAATATTTGATTCAAAAGTTTCGTTGGTTGTACTTTGTCATGCATCCGCTGCACATCAAGATCATCATATAGCTTTAATACCTCGTAGATGAGTTTGTCCTTTGATGGGCCACTTGTGGTGAAGAAGTGACCTGGGAGACACCATGGGAGAGATGCTAGCCATAAATATTGTGTGTGCAGAGGTCCATCATCCACATCGTAGTCGTAAGCATCGCAGCCACCGACTTGAAAGGCATTTTGATGATTGTGACCTATCTCCGAATGGGCCGCTCATCTACATCTCGCATCATAGGTCTTGGCATTGCCTTCAAAGAAGAAATGCTAGCCTCTTCATTCAAAGTAGCACCATTGTCCCGAGCTTGAGCCAAGAACATCTTATCTCTCAAGTATTCGCATTTTGTGGACGCTTGAGATGTGCGCCTTGCAAAGTGTCCTCACCACCACGCTTAAAGCATTTGATTGGCTTAGCTTGACCTTGGTTACCATTTCTTCCTCGATTCGTTTCCAACATAACCTCTCCCACCCACCTCTCCCCGATCATACCGCCTTTCCGAATCGTTGCACCACGATCCTTCCATCTTTAACAAAGGGCTTGATTATGCGGGTTAGATGCGCTCAGAGGTTGTTGTTGGTTTGTGGGAGAGAGTTCATGTTTTGACTAATGAGTAGAGCTAGTTGATTAACGATGTTATCCACGCTGCATCAAGATCGCCTTGTTTGAACCGAGGATCGTGGATGAGTTTGTGATTACCATTACCCAAGGGAATGACTTGTGATGCTTTGGTTGTGATTCCAATGTTTGAGTAGAAAGTCGTTGAGTCATTAGACTAACTTGTCTCACCCTCGTTGGTTTTGAACCGATTGAGAATCAACTTTTCAAACATGGCATGTCTCTCATTCTCAAGGAGGAAGGCATAGAGTTGCTCATAGTTTGTATGCTTCAACTTTAGTGAGTTTCACAGATGTGACAAACTTGTGCCATTCGGGATTCATGTTGTTCACAAACTTTGAGTTCAAATCGAATATTAGGCATAGTCATTCGATGTTCCTCATGTCATTCACTAACTTATGAAATCTCACATAGTACTCATAAACACTCTCATCCGGTTTCATCTTGAAGTGCTCAAATTCATCATAGAGTTGGGATTCTCTGCCTTCCATAGTTAATTTCAACCCGAGAGAAGCATCTTAACGTTATCCCAAACCGCTTTTGCATCGTTGTTATGATTGATCGCCTTGTAGATGTCTTTAGGAAGACCTTGAAGAACAATGTTGAAGCCCCGATATCCGATCGAATCTCTTTTCTCCTCATTATCAAGCTCATTGTACATCTTAGGTCCGTCCATTCCAGAGACAGAGTACCATCTTCATTAGTATCAAGTATGTCTCTAGTCGCCTCAACCCGATATGGTCCTTCATCAATGGATTTGAGAATGTTGACACCATTTTCCTTTCCAAGGCAATACAATGATTCGCTGAGCCCAAGAATCGTAGTCGGCCTGCTGCAAGCATGGTGGATTTAGTATCCGAGCCACCGCTTGAACATCCCGCAACAAATGAGATGACAAGGGACAGTGGGAATGTTGGTAGACATGTTAATGATTATACGGATTTTATAACTCTATGATTAAACCGGAAATAGATTCTTTCACGGATTTTACTAAATCAAGAGAAAACCGTAAACAATCACTCAAGTTGCTAGATGATAAAGTGCTAACTCGCTACCAAATAATGCACTAAGTCGCTAGAAATTAGTGCACTAAGTCGCTAACCCTTAACTCGCTACACGCCTAAGTCGCTAGAATCCCAAGTCGCCAATGTAAAGCAAGTCGCTAAGTAGTAACTCGCATGCACTAAGTCGCTAGCCAAATTTGTGCAAGAATTGCCACACAAGTCGCTAGATATGCAAGTCGCTAAAGAGCAACTCGCACATGCACTAATTCGCTACCATTAAGTCGCTAACCGTAGTGGAGATTCCACTACTTGTACTTTAACTCGCTAGCTCTAACTCGCTAGCTTTTATAACCGTAAGTCGCTACAAAACTATGAAGTAAGTCGCTACCAAGAAAACAAGTCCGAGAGCTAATTCGCTAACTTGAAAACCAAATAACCTTCACTTTTCAATCCAAAACAACCCAACCAAGATGATTCAAGCTACCAAATGAAAACCTAAACACTTTTGATGATTCTAAACATAAAAGTACCAACAAAATTCAAACTTTAACACAAGAAATCAACCAAATGATGCAAAACCACTAAACTTTTTCAAACTCAAAACCACCTAAAACCACTATAAATCCAAAGATGTGCAAGATATGATCTAACCATGGCTCTTGATACCAATTGTAAGATATAACTTTTCACATACACATCAAACCATAACACAAGGTGGCGAATAAGATGGAATTCTAGAGAGAAAGTTAGAGGTTTAGGGAACTTAGTGAGAGAAAGTGAAAGATATTATTATGAGTTCCAACTCTACCTTGGAAGGTAGAGAGTATTTATAGTCTTACATAACTCGCCACACTTTGGGTCATGGATCGTGCATACAGGGTAAAGACCCGTCTGTCCTCCACGGTGTTACTTAACTAAATTACTACTTAACTTAAAAGAACTACGACTACGAGCTTTTAACGATTACATATACTGAGGTGACCGACTCTTTAATACCGGAATTTCTAATTCCTAACACATTATATCCCAAGGTTAGTTTTAAAGGAGTTCTAACACTAAGATATCAAATGTAAGATGTTTTATTTCATGAAGGAAATAGGATTACATTGATAAAGCACGAGTACAAAAGAATTGATCCTATTTGAAATACTACTAGGTTCCTTGAGTGTTTTCGCTAGAAGGATCATCATGTGATTGATGAGTTTTGGCGGAATCAAGAATGAAGAACGTCTTCATAAGAGATATGTTTAGCGGTTCCATCATCTTGTTCACAAGTACGCATAACGGACTTTGAAATTGAGGATGAAAATGCATGACATTATGATAGAGGCGGTCAAGAACATTCCATAAGGGATGAGTTTATTCTTGAGCCTTGAAGATTTGCGATTCGCCTTGCAAAGAAGTAGGCGAGATTGTATGGTTGTTGTGTTAGCAAACAAGACAACATGTAAGCACAACAAGTGAGAAGAATTTCTCGATTTCCCTAAGACTCCAAACATTTTCATGTAGGATGAGTGCAAGAGGCTTGTACTCTTCTCGGATATCCCGTGTGAAGATAATGTTTGGATCGGAGTAATATGGTCGAGGTTTGCATATCATGCGATGTAAATCTTCCGGAGGGTATGTGAACAATATGGACTATTTTCTTCACGAAAGTTGAAGAGAGAATCAAGAGACCAATCTTCGTGAAGGCACATTGTCCATGATTTGGAATTCGGAGGATGTGAGAAAAGTGCCCAAGGGTTAAAGGAACTTTTGGTTTTTGATATAAAACCAAAGAGATAGAGAGCGATCCTCGTTACTTAATGAGTTCGACTTGACGGAAGAATTCCATTATGAACCTTGGACATATCTTCTCGTTGATTTCAAGAAGACATTCTAGTCCTATGGCTCGGAAGGAGGTATTGATACCTTCTTCGAATTGTAGAGAGGTGTCACAACACGTCCTTCGTGGAAGTGACGGTTTTGAGATTATTGAACCCACGGACATGATTGCCGGGGGTGTTGGGTTCAAGAGAGATGTTCGGAGTGTAGACGCTAGTGAGTGAAAATCAAACTCATATTCATGCGTCATAGTTGAACCTATAGAAATGACGAGTTAATAGAAAGTGATGTTTGTGGACAACCTATGATTATCTAACGTTTTTATTAGATTTTTATTAACAATGGTTTTTTAATAAGAAAGACACTTAAATCACTTATGGTTTTGACATTCTTAGTGGAGTATTACTATTAGGAAAAAGTGGTTTTTAGTTTGCATGAGAAAACTGTTCTCCAAGAGGGACGGATCCCACGGTTCCTTTTCAAAAGGGATCCGCTAGTATAACTTCCGGATCCGTGGATCTCGTAATTAATAAATGTGTTTTATGAAAAAGCATAGGTTTTCATATCTCATAGTTATATACCAAGAGATGTGTTTTAACCTACATTTTCTTTTAGCATGCATACATGACTTCTAATGTATCATGAAATAAAAACATATAAATCAGAAAGAATGATAACCACATAATAGCCTAGATAACTAGATTATTAGTAATATTGCATTTCAATACTAAGGATGATACAAAGGATTTAGTATATGATCCCAATGTAGATTAACAACACAAAGTAAATGTCTCCGTATGTGAACTTCATCATAGGGAACACAAGTGCGATGAGTGTTAAGGCGATGAGCACGGAAAGCGATGTAAACCATGTTGATGACGGATCCTTCTTGGTTTCGGTTGAGATGGAATGGAGAGGAAGATGAAGTTTTGAGTGAGAGGAAGTTTTGAAATTGGAAGATTTGAAAAAGGAGGGTTTGATAAAGTGAGCGTCGAGTATTTATGGGAAGGAGGAATTTTTGAAATTCGTGTTTTGTTTTATTATTGGATTAAACAAAATAAAACATAAGTTTTATATACTACGACTTTAGAAGAGAAATAAAACACGTATAAGAGAAAAAGGCTTCCTAATGAAGCTTCATGTAAAACATGTAATTGCACAAAGGATAATCATATAAATACCTAAATAGGTATACTTAATTATCAAGCAAAAATAAAAAGAAAATCATACCTCTAGCGCACCTAGGAATGTCTTTACAAATGACACGACAAATGTCACTTAGACGATTCCCGCTTCTTTGCGTTTAAGAAACCTTCTTAAGGAAGTTATTCTTATTACCAAGTGATTTCTAAAGCTTGGTGGGTATGAGCTTTGACTAATCAATCATGACAAAGAATATTAGTGCAATTAAATGAAAAAGTAAATAATAAAAATGTTGTTATCAAATCAACATCCAAACATATAGTTTTAAAAGACATGGTGTTTGTTTTATGAAAACCTTCTTTGTAGTTTTCAATTAACTATGGATCGTATCAAGTTTTTAAAGTACAATATACTTCAAGAAACTTGGTAACGAAGCTCGATGCCAATTGTGGAAAACTAGAAGGGGGTTGAATAGTTTTACCAATTAAAACTTCCTTTAATCTATTTAGATCGACTTATGTCAATCTATTTGGATATGTGTGTTGGATGTTGATAAACAAGCACATAAATATATGTAATGAAAAGATAAGAGTAAGAAGCACAAAACCACAACGCGAGTATTTATAGTGGTTCGCCACAAGGACACCTTCCTTGCCCTACTCCACCCCGAGTCACCTACCGAGAGTTCAGTAAACACTACACCAATCTCCTTATGGCGGAGAAGCCTTCACAACATCGCCACCCTTTTTCCGTGCTAGGCTAACCACCGGTTCTTTCACCCAAGGTGAACCACTCCTACACAACGCCGCCTACCCTTTATAAGGTACTAGGCTAAGTACCTAGTTCTTTCACATCCAAGGTGAACTACACCTTCACAACGTCGCCTACCCTTTATTAGGTACTAGGCTAAGCACCTAGTTCCATTGCAATGGAGGAACTACTACCACACTACACCAACGACTAATCCCAAAGGAGATCTACTCCTTTACAACATCATCAAGGACATCAATATCCTTGGATCTAATACTAGTCTATCTAGTACATCGAAACACACCATATCGAATGTACATCTAAGGCACCTTTCACTAATGCCTTTAGATCTACAAGACATTTCACAAGTCTTCACTTCTAAGCACCTTTCACTAATGTCTTCAAGTCTTGACTTCTAAGCACCTTTCACTAATGCTTCTTGTCTTGACTTCTAAGCACCTACCACAAGTGCTTATGCTATAGACGATAGATACCCTTCACTAATATCTTCGCCTTGACACTTGAGACATCTTTCACTAATGTCTTCAACACTACACTTCTTTGAAGAAAGAAAGGAATCATCAACAAGAAGACTTCAAGAGCCTTGATGATGAGGAAGTATGGCAACTCATGGACTTGAGCTTGCTCGACTTCAAAGGTGGTGATCTTGCCTTTAAGAGGAACCTAAAAGATCACACAAAACAAAACTACAAACATAGATCTCTTGGATCTAAGGTTAGTGAGATTTAACTCGAGGAGAAAGTGTGTTGGAAGGTGAGAAATAATGAAGAAATGGCTCACTATTTATAGAGAAAAATCTACTGTTCCCGGATCCCACGGATCCCTACCACAAGGGATCCGTCTAGCACAAAGTTAGGATCCGTGGAACGCCCCTTTGCCCATGGGTATTTTGGTTATGGGTCATGGGTCATGGGTTGAACCATGGATCTTTGGTTAGATACAATGTATCTTTGAGTGCAATGCACTTGGTCACTGGGTATGGGTTGATCCATGGGTTATGGATATTATCCATGTGTGATCTTAGCATGATGTCATGCAATGGGTTATGGGTCAAGATCCATGGGTTATGGGCTTTGGGTTGTACCCAACTACATTCAATGTATTTTCCCAATGGGTTGTGATACTTAAGTTTCTACCCATTTATATTTACCCAATATACTACATACTAGTTATGTGTATATTTTACCCAAATATGTAAACACTAGTTGTTGTACATATGTACTAATAAATCATAAAATCACTTATACTTGTTTTAGTGTTTTATGTGAAAATGTGAATATGTTAGAAACTATTAGTTCAAACCTTTTACGTATTTTATTTGTGTCGTTAAAATGATTTTACGTTTGTTATCGACAAAGCATTAGAAGATCGTAAAATATAAATAAACGTTTTTACGGCTTATTTGTATTAACAAAAAATAATATCATCAACATAGATTTGAACGTGAATTAAGTGTTAGCCCGACTTTTCGGTGAACAATGTTGGATCAATCGCTCCTTTGTTGAATCCAAGAGATAGAAGAAACTTTGATAGCGATCGCACCATGCCCTTGGAGCTTGCTTCAAACCGTAAAGAGCCGTCTTCAAGCGATAGACATGAGTAGGATGCTCGATTCACAAAACATTCGGGTTGGTCGACGATACGACTTCTTTAAGATCTCCGTTAAGAAAAGCCGCCTTTACATCCATCCGATAGACTACCATGTTCTTACTTGCGGCGTTAGCCGTGAAGATTTCGATTGCCTCGATACGTGAAACTGGAGCAAATGATTCTTCAAAGTCAATACCTCCTCTTGACGGTATCCTTTTGCAACTAATCGAGCCTTGTTCTTTAACACATCATCATGCTCATCAAGTTTTACTTTGAAGATCCACTTTAGAGGAATGATCATAGCACGTAAGCGGTACTAATTCTATACATCTAGTCGATCGAACACATGAATTTCTTCTTGCATGGCATTGAACCAATTGCCTTCATTCATGGCGCTTTAACGTCTTTTGGTTCGATCTTAGATAGTACTTGAGTTGAAGAAGCACCATAAGGCATCCGTTGCAAGTTGTTTACGAGTGGATACTTGGACGAGAGGATTTCCAATGATGTTGTCCAATGGATGATCATGTGTCCATTTTCTAAGGTGTTCATGTGGTTGTTGTTGAGGAACCAAGTAGCAGTAGTCGCTTTCTCCCGATGAAGATGGTTCGATGATGGTTCGTGAGAAAATATGTTTTCAAAGGGAGCATATTTGGGAGTAGCAAAGGGTTATCTCCATCATAGGTGCCGTAAACAATTCCATGATGTACACTCGATGATTGAGGATTTGATGATGAGACATAGTGATCGCAGCAGCGCTTCTTGACTCAATGACATAGAAACCAAGGGTTATCTACGTTGGATGTGGATTGGAGCAGCCTCGTTGATGGATTTGATGATCATTAGCAATTGGCTCATAGTGTTCATCAAACATTGAATCAAACAATTTCTTCAAATCATCTTCAAGGAGGTACATAGGATTTCTTTGGTGAGGATTTTGTACAAGGAAGAACTAATGGGACTACTTGATGAAGGTTGTGATGCGGTCCGAACTTGATTGTCCCGGAGCCGCTTGCCCGCATGACTCATCGAACGTGACGTGAATAGTTTCCATGATATCTCGAGTTCTTTTGTTGTAGATTCGTAACCCTTCTTGTTTGATGCATAACCCACAAAACTCCAATGTCCGCCTTTAGCTCTTAATTTACCTAAATCTTGACCGTCATTCGTTGGATAGCACAAAGCACCAAATACACGAAGGTATGAGAGATCAAGTTTTCGTTTATTGACAAGTTCGTATGGAGTTTTTCCATGTGAGGTGTGTATGAGGGAACGATTTTGGGTAGTAGCAAGCGGTGGCAATGGCTTCAAACCAGAAACATTGGAACCTTTGAGTATATTAGTATTGTTCTTGCAGCTTCAACAAGGGTCCGATTTCGCCTTTCAACTACACCGCTCGCTGAGGCATGTGGAATACTTCTTTGATGGTGATTCCAATGCTTTCATAGAATTGACTTAGGTCTTTGTTAACAAACTCAGTGCCATTGTCATTCGAATAATTCTAACAGTCTTATTAAGTCGAACTCAAGTCGCTTGATAAGTTTGATGATGACATCCGAGTTTCATCCTTTGTCCTCAAAAACATAACCCAAGTAAATCGAGAGTAGTCATCAACAACGAATAAAATATATTTCTTCCCATTTATGGTTGCACTCTCATAGGTCCGCACAAATCCATATGAAGAGTATGAAGAACTTCCATAATCGAGTTTGCGGGTTTGGGTTTGTGGACATATTTCGCTTTTCCCAATTGGCATCTTGAACAAAGATGATCTTTTCATACTTTAACTGGGTAAGCCTCTTACAAGGTCCTTTATGGAAAGATCATTAATGGTGCCAAAGTTCAGTGATTAAGACGACGATGCCATAACCATGACTTTGTTTTCAAGCCTTGACAACAAGCGATTGGAGAAGACTTCATCATGTCTTCGATAGAGATGGTGTATAGGTTTGAACCACGTGTTCCTCTTAATGATTCCACACCATTAAGTGCTCTAACGAAACAAGTATGTTTTCTAAAAGCCACCTCTAGATCGGAATCACGTAATTGACCAACAAAAACAAGTTATGACCAATACCTTCAACATAATATACCCTGGAGATTACACTGTCACCAACAACATAATCTCCATAACCTATAATTGCACCAAAATGGTCGTTCCGAATCTAACATCCCAATGAATTTACTCCCGAATTTCATGAGTCATGAGCGATCTCCGGTCATATGCTTGGAACAACTCGAGTCCAAGTACCACGTAACGATTTGAACGACTGCAGTTGAACACGCATAAAAATGGATAATCGGATAATTGGGATCCCCATGCAAGAATGGGTTCCATTTGGTTAGTAATGATGATTGTAACACCCACATCGTGACGCAGAATCAATGGAATCATTAGGCATAGATGCAAGATTAGTATGCATTAGACCTATTCAAAGTATGTTCACTTCTTAGAGGAATAGTTCTACCGTAGGCATCCATTTCTAATGGGCATTGACTTAGATAATTTATGGCTCATCTCATTAAGATTAAATTTGCAGCCAAGAGGTATCCACTGATAACCTACATTACTAAATTTTCTTCCTGTGGGTTTCCAATGTTTTCTAACCTTCTTCCGCCTTTGCTTTCTAGCCTTCTTAGCTTGATTTTGGCATTAACAATTTTAACTGGGTATTTAACAACATTAATCAAATCATTCATACCACATACATGATTAGTAATGTAAACCAAGCAATCATCATTACATGTTTTGCCAAAAGTAGCGTAATCAGATTAATTACAAAGACGCTTAGAGCTAACACTAGAATCAACACGATTCGCTTTATTCAACATAGTTTCATTCTTTCTAAGGTGATCTTCTACTTTCTTCCATCGAACATTCCTAGCTTGCAAGGTCCTATCATTCTTTGTGTTTCCTTGAGGCTTTGACTTGCTCGCTTTGGTGTCACTTTTACCCCGTAGAGGAATGGGAACATTAGTTGGTATTGCTACTTTTTGCTTTTCGTGTTTAGAAGTGTGGGATCTTAGCTACTTTAAGGCACATTAAAGTTCACTTTCTTAATCTTGGGCATCGGATGGGTTGCATACTTAGCACTAGGCATGGAACAAGGCATCACGCCTTTATCTTTCTCACATAAGGATTTAGGACATGTTGCTCTTAAACATTCTAATGACTCCCGAGATCGTTTGGCCCGAATGCAAGCAAACCTAATTTCACTATCAAGGGCTTATTTATGAAATCCTCCTCACGATCTCACTGAGACATTCTAGACTATCCTTAAGGTGAAAGAAATAGTTATGAAACACAAGTTCGTTATTTCTAAGATGAGGAGGAATGTATATAATCACCATGTGATATTTAGAGTCTGCAGATGACTTTGATGCAACATTCTCATTAAAGACAAGTGGCATTTTCCCTTTTACCCGACTCTTCAGATTCTCAATTTCCTTTTGTAACGAAGTTATTGTTTCATTGTTTTTGTCACGAGTGACTTTCACTGAATCGTATAACTCTTTGAAGTGTCGTTTTACCTTTTCATTTTCTTCAAGAAAACTCACATTTTCTTGTTGTAATACGTTAATGATGTTTTGAAGATGAAAGTTTTGAGAAAATTGAGAATCTAAAGGAGGAGGCATTTGGGAGTCGGTCACATTGTTCTTTTCACCCTTTAATTGTGAAATTTGGGCTTTCAACTTTCTGATCGTGTTACGATGAGCTTGAATCTGCTCTCACGCGTTTGTTTATTTAAAAACTACATCAAACTCGAACATTTGAAGATGTCTTGATGTTTGAGGTTTTGACATTTTCTTTTAGATGTTGATATTTTAGTTGCAAATTAAAATGTTTAACTCTAGCTTAGAAAGATGTTTTACCAAATTATCGTGATCATCCCGGTCAATTTTCTCATTTAGTTATGAGTTTTTGTTTTCAAGCTCAATGACACGATCATGGGAAACTTTCAAAGCAATGATAATTCATGAAATTGAGAAGCGATAATAGAATGCTTAGTAACAATGATAAAACACATCTTGAGCCACACAACTTAATACTAAGTTCTCATTTAAGATATGCAGATTCTTCCTTTCAATTTCATTATATTTGAGTTCTGTTCATAATCATTGACCTCAACTATCATTGCGTCAAATTCCTTTTCCATTTCTTTAATGTCCGAGTCTATCCCTTTGAAGACTCTCAAATTGACCTTTAATTGTTTAAAGAATGGTATGACTTCGCTTAAATAGAATTCTTTAGTTTTCTCAAAACCCTATCCCTTCAGCTTATCCCCGTAGGTGTGATTCTCTCTTACATGTCTTCTCAAAATCAACGAATAGTTGATAAACAACATACTGAGTGATTAAGGTCTTGCTATTAGTGGAAATAGTTCTAGGAACTAAATGCATTGGTGTATCTTGAGGATACACGATGAGCAGCACTTTCCTAAGGGAGGGTTTGTTGCAACAAGTATATTTGCTTTTGCTTATCCATGTCTTTCTTCCAAAAATTTGTTCGGGGTTAATTGAGTTTGAGGCTTAAACATGTTCGTGGAGATCCAATTTTCTTTGTGTACTCATGTGGTTTGATCGATATGTTTTTCTTTTACACTCGTGATTTTTAGCTTCTTATCCATTTTCTCCTAGAGGCATCTTCTAGTTTTCTATCCTCTTCCGTGCTTCCAATACATGATGGTGTTTGCCTAGGCTTAAGGATCTCATTACCATCATATACAATCGGATGGAAAGCTTTAGCCTTTTACAATACTGGATTTGGCTCCTTTACTAGGGAATACTATGCTTATTGCTTAAGACTCGTGCTTAGTGATCATGTGAGCAATCAATGGTATTCCCTTGTACGCATAACTTATTTTCAAGCTTGTTTTCAAAGTTTTTAGATTGGAAAAGTCATTCAAAAGTTTTGATTCCTTAGCATTAAATTCTTGTTTAAGCATTTTAACATTATCTTGAAGTTCTTGATTTTGCTTAACAATTTTAGAAAGCTTTTCTTGTAAGGAGTTTAACTCTTGTTTAACACTTCTTCTCTAAAATTACTTTTTCTAACAATTGTACGCATTTGGTCATCCATTTCCTGCTCACGGGTAGTTAACTCAAACTTAGCACGTTGTTCATAAATAGCAACTTGTTCTTTATATGCATTCAGTTCAGAGATAACAGAATTGTATCATATTGGATTTCACAGACACATCAATACATAATAAATATGGGCGTATGAATATATGGTTTCGAGAGAGAAAGTGAGATATTCTAGTGAGATAAACACATGGAAGGTTATATTGAAATGAACATCCAACCTCTCCCTTAGGGGAGAGGCTATTTATACATAGTAGCACGCCTCCTTCGGCCGTGGATCGTGCATACAATGGGTAAAGACCCGTCCTTCCTCCACGGTGTTTCACTAGACTAAACTACGCTAATAATTAACTAACAGGTAATGTAATTAACGATATGTCTACGAGCTAACTTATGCTAGATTATATATGCGGTGACCGATACTTCACTATAGAATTTCCAATTCCTAACAATCTCCCCCTAAGGGAGGTTACCCCATGATTTACATTTCGCATCCTAGCATTCTATTTAATCTTCAGTCTTGAGCTCGTAGACTTCAATTCATGAAAATATTCAATCTTTGTGCCTATGTGGTGATTTCATCATAGCCCAACTACTTTGTACATTAAGTGGAGATTATAGAGCTGATCCACATTATGATGACCTTCGAGCCTTATTTGAGAACATCAGTCACAGTTGTTCTCAGCATCACCCTTTGTTGTGTTTCCTGCATATGATGTTGTGACATTCGGACCGACATGCTCACATTACGGATCATGATATCTTCTCATCGAGTAGCGAAGCTTTAGTTGATTCATGATATTTTCAGACAGAAGCGAAGCATGGAGTGAAAATATCGAGTTGTTGATGCACTAATCATGATTTCAAGTGAATGTGATGTGAGCATGCGGCTATGGATTGACCTCTATTCGATCACCGCAACGTCGGGCGTACTGCAAGATACAACAGTTAGTAATAAAGCTCATGAAAGTGTCTTTGATCACTTTCATTGAATTGATGTACACGGCCCACGGTTCCCGTTGATCAAGACAAGTCTTACTGTGATCGGTATAATTCAAGAATCTCCTTGACAGGTTTCGTGACTTCTAGTTGTTCTCAAACCGAACGTCTCAAAGAAGACAACACGGAGTGAGTGAACCAGTAATTTGAGATTCAGCGATTGATGAAAAGAGATTTGAAAACAATCGTGTATTGCTTAGAAGAAAGATTTTGCAATACGACGAAGGTTTTATGAGAAAGATCAATTTTCAATCGAAATACTTTTGTATTTGAAAATGAATACACATTCGATGTGCTAGAGAAAGAAGATTTGCACATCGAACGGTTTTCCAAAAGTATTCGTCAATTCATTTCTGGACCAAGGTTGATTCAAGAATGAATTGCCCCATTGTTTCTATCCGGTTGTCACAAGCTTGATCTTTAGAAAAGATCTCACATGTCACCCACCAAGAGCTTGTTTGATGTTGGCTCTAGAAGGATTTCCATCTTCATCGTGAATATTTACATATCACTCGGATGTTCTGGCAATACCACAAGGATAATGCGTAGGACTCTTAATATATTCTTACTTTCCACATTGTGTGAAACAACAAGTCTTCATTAATTTAGTGTTCTAATGAGATATTGTGGATGATCTCTTGGCTCTAGACTCAATTGTGCATTTTTGGTTCCTATGCCGGAGACTAGGGAGAGGGTCTTGTGGAAAACTAGAAGGGGGGGGGGGGTTGTATAGTTTTACCAATTAAAACTTGCTTTTAAACTATTTAGATCGACTTATGTCAATCTATTTGGATGTGTGTGTTGGATGTTGATAAACAAGCATATAAAGGTATGTAAGGAAAAGATAAGAGTAAGAAGCACAAAACCACAACGCGAGTATTTATAGTGGTTCGGCTACAAGGACACCTTCCTTGCCCTACTCCACTCCCCGAGTCACCTACTCGAGAGTTCGTAAACACTACACCAATCTCCTTATGGCGGAGAAGCCTTCACAACGCCGCCTACTCTTTTTCGGTACTAGGCTAACCACGGGTCCTTTCACACCAAGGTGAACCACTCCACACAACGTCGCCTACCCTTTATAAGGTACTAGGCTAAGTACCTAGTTCTTTCACTCCAAGGTGAACTACACCTTCACAACGTCGCTACCCTTTATTAGGTACTAGGCTAAGCACCTAGTTCCATTGCAATGGAGGAACTACTACCACACTACACCAACGACTAATCCCAAAGGAGATCTACTCCTTTACAACATCATCAAGGATATCAATATCCTTGGATCTAATGCTAGTCTATCTAGTACATCGAAACACACCATATCGAATGTACATCTAAGGCACCTTTCACTAATGCCTTTGACTAGATCTACAAGACACCTTTCACTAATGTCTTGTGTCTTCACTTGTAAGCACCTTTCATTAATGCTTATAGTCTTTAACTTCTAAGCACCTTTCACTAATGCTTCTTGTCTTGACTTCTAAGCACCTACCACAAGTGCTTATGCTATAGACGATAGATACCCTTCACTAATATCTTCGTCTTGACACTTGAGACATCTTTCACTAATGTCTTCAACACTACATTTCTTTGAAGAAAGAAAGGAATCATCAACAAGAAGACTTTAGTAGCCTTGATGATGAGGAAGCATGGCAACTCATGGACTTGAGCTTGCTCGACTTCAAAGGTGGTGATCTTGCCTTTAAGAGGAACCTAAAAGATCACACAAAAACAAAAGTACAAACATCGATCTCTTGGATCTAAGGTTAGTGAGTTTTTAACTCAGGGAGAAAGTGTGTTAGAAAGGGGTGAGAAATAATGAAGAAATGGCTCACTATTTATAGAGGAAAATCTCTCATTCCCCGGATCCCACGGATCCCTACGACAAGGGATCCGGCTAGCACAAAGCTAGGGATCCGTGGAACTCCTCTTGCCCATGGGTATTTTGGTTATGGGTCATGGGTCATGGGTTGAACCATGGATCTTTTGGCTAGATACAATGTATCTTTGAGTGCAATGCACTTAGTCCATTGGGTATGGGTTGATCCATGGGTTATGGATATTATCCATGTATGATATAAGCATGATGTCATGCAATGGGTTATGGGTCAAGATCTATGGGTTATGGGCTTTGGGTTGTACCCAACTACATTCAATGTATTTGCCCAATGGGTTGTGATACTTAAGTTTCTACCCATTTATATTTACCAATATACTACATACTAGTTATGTGTATATTTTACCCAAATATGTAAACACTAGTTGTTGTACATATGTATTACTAAATCATAAAATCACTTATACTTGTTTTAGTGTTTTATGTGAAAATGTGAATATGTTAGAAACTATTAGTTCAAACCATTTACGTATTTTATTTGTTTCGTTAAAATGATTTTACGTTTGTTATCGACAAAACATTACAAGATTGTAAAATATAAATAAGCGTTTTTACGGCTTATTTGTATTAACAATCTCCCCTTTGTTGATGACAAAACATAAAATTATTTTAAGGAAAAACTAAAATTTTAAAAGTTTGAATTTGTAGTTTTACTTTCTTCTCCCCTTTTGTCGAAACAAAAAGTGTTTGAAGGAAAGCAACACATCGTTTTTAAGAAAAACATGTGAAAGAAATAAAAAGAAATAGAGAGTAATTAACGGGAAAGGATCTCGTCTTTACTCCCCCTTGACGAGTCCATCCGTATGTAATGGCGTCAAGAAAGTGATACTAATCTAGTTTGTTTGCAAGTAATTTTGCAAAAGATTTCGTCTAAATGACGAATGTGCTCCCCCTTGATGATTGCAATTATGCAATGGGATGTCACGAAATGTAAACCTAGTATTGCAAGAAATTTGCAATGTATTGCTTTGACATAAAGCTCCCCTAGCTTTAGGATGTCAAAGTCTTCATGTGTAAATTGAATAACTACAAAACAAAGGTTAGAAAGCAAGTATAATTCACAATTTCCTGTAAATATGATTCAAGTTAGTAGAAAGAAAGCTTTATGTCTCACGGATCCCACGGTTCTCTCCTAGTAGGGATCCGTCTAGGCAATTCTGAGGGATCCGTATTTAGCTGATTAACTTCAGCCAAGGTGATATAACAAGTAGTGTTATCACAAAAATGAGACATGAATACAAAGTAATCATATGCTCAGAAAAAAAAACAAGTAGCATGTAATTTCATTTAATAAAACTAGAGTTATGATATACATGACTCTAAAAACTAATAAAATACATGACTAGGAATTTTCTATACCAACTATCTCTTGATGATAGGATACCACTAAAATCTTCTAGCTCAAGTTTTGTTTAGGTTTAATCTTGTCAAAACGTTCGAGGAGATGATAGAACATGAAACGTTGGTCATGGCTAGGTAGTGGTGGTGGATGAAATGAAATGGCTTGATGCGAAGGATCAAGTGAAGCGGCTTGTGGAGCTTCAAACAATGGAGGGATTGGTAGAGGCGCATTTGAAAATGGCTCGACCAAGAATGATGGTGATGGTAGAGAAGTGTCAACTTCCATACGGTCGGGTGGTTGACTTTGATGATTTCTCATAATCCAAATAGGATTATATGATGGAAACGGCGAAAAGGAAGCCGGAGCAAGTGTTGACTCAACACCTTGATTTTGTACCATTATTCCTCCTAATGAGGAAAATGTTGTCGGCGGAGGCGGATGAGACGGCCTAGGAGGCAAGTCCTCTAAATTGTAGAGGTGTGGTAATGATAGTGGAGATGTAAATGAAATAGCTCTAGGAACCAATGGTGATGGTTTAGTGGAGATGATATTGTTTGGCCTAGGAGGTATGGTGGTGTTTGGCATAGGTAGTTTTGTGGGTAATATCCTTTTAGGAATTGGTTTGATTAGTTGAGGAAAGATCCTATCATTTGTTGGCTTAACCGGAGATGATTCGGTTGAAGAGATTTCGTGTATAACACGAGCCTTTTTCTTGGGTGGTTCTTTGGTGGATAGGTTACTACTTGGGGTTTTCCTCATGATGAGATGATTTCAAGAGGTTTGTAAGGGTTCCTAAAGTGCTGAAAGTTAGGATGAAGGTGATGACTATGGAGGTCCTAACAAGGTGGTTTATAAACCAAGAGATTTGGCAAGTGCATTTAAGCCTTAAGCCACTAAGATTCATTGGAATGTGGTGATCAACATGCACAAGAGTCAACTTCAGAGTTTGTACTGATCTAGGAACTCATTTAAGATGAGATGGAGTGTTTGAGTTGGAAAGATGAGTTGAAATGATTGTTTTAGCAAGCTTTGACATAAACTGTCACCCGGATCCCACGGTTCCCTCCTTAGGGGGATCCGTCTAGGCTAATCCTAGGGATCCGGCTCTCAGCAGTTATGAAAGAGTGGAAATGATGTTTCTAAGATCTAAGATCTATATCATCTTGAGTGTTTCAGTCCTCCTAAGTGTCTTAAATGAAAGGGTGCTTAAGTACTTGAAAGTAATGAGTGATGTAGCTAATGATTGTCTTTTATGGAAGGATTTTGGAACTTTCATGAGTACCAATGGATGAGCAAGAATGACACTAAAGATGAGAGTGTCAATTGAAGCTAGATGATCCTAGAGATCAGGTTGTGACTTAGGATAGTGTTTTGGAAAATATCCTAAAGACTTTGAGATGGAAAAACTAGAATTTGATCAACTTTGATCAATTTTGAGGTGAGGATGAATTACGATCAATTTTTCCATAATCGAAAGATTTCTAAGACTAGATGTGAGGGATCAAGTGAAAAATGAAGTGTGAGTTTAAGAGCGGAAGAGTAATGGATTAAAAATAAAAACGATAGACATACAAGCGTCTTAGAATGTGATCTAGATGAGTTATGTGTGAGTAGGGAGGATCTACCTATCTTGATAAGGACTTAATTTGCCTTAAGACACTATGTTTAGTTTAGTGTGAGGTGTTCTAAGGACGTGTTTGAAATATAATGCTTGCAATTGCATTTTCTGTTCGCCGGATCCCACGGTTCCCTACGTGTAGGGATCCGTCTAGCACAAACTTTGGGATCCGCCCATATGCTAAACAGAACCTTTAATAAAGGTATGCAATGATCTTGACAATGCATTTTATCCCAATATTAGTTTTAAAGGGGTTCTAATCACTAAGATATCAAATGTAAGATGTTTTATTTCATGAAGGAAATAGAATTACATTGATAAAGCACGAGTACAAAAGGATTGATCCTATTTGAAAGACTACTAAGTTGCTTGAGCGTTATCGCTAGAAGGATCATCAAATGGTTGATGAGTGTTGGCAGATGCGGGAATAAAGAACGTCTTCATGAGGGAAATGTTCAGCGGTTCCATCATCTTGTTCACAAGTACGTACAACGGACTTTGAAATTGAGGATGAAAATGCATGACATTATGATAGAGGTGCGTCAAGAACATTCCATAGGGAATGAGTTTATTCTTGGAGCCTTGAAGATTTGTGATTCGCCTTGCAAAGAAGTAGGCGAGATTGTATGGTTGTTGTGTTAGCAAACAGTACAACATGTGAGCACAACAAGCGGGAAGGATTTCTCGATTTCCCCTAAGACTCCAAACATTTTCACGTAGGATGAGTGCAAGGGGCTTGTACTCTTCTCCGATGTCCCGTGTGAAGATAATGTTTGGATCGGAGTAATATGGTAGAGGTTTGCATATCATGCGATGTAAATCTTCCGGGGAGGGTATGTGTGAGGAATATGGACTATTTTCTTCACAAAAGTTGAAGAGAGAATCAAGAGATCAATCTTCGGTGAAGGCACATTGTCCACGGTTTGGAATTCAGAGGATCTGAGAAAAGTGCCCAAGGGTTAAAGCAAACTTTTGGTTTTTGATATAAAACCAAAGGGATAGAGAGCGATCCTCGTTACGAACGAGTTCCACTTGACGGAAGAATTCCATTATGAACCTTGGACATATCTTCTCGTTGATTTCAAGAAGACATTCTAGTCCTATGGCTCGGAAGGAGGTATTGATACCTTCTTCAAATTGTAGAGAGGTGTCTACAATACGTCCTACATGGAAGTGACGGGTTTCGAGATTGTTGAACCCACGGACATGATTGCCAGGTGTGTTGGGTTCAAGGGAGATGTTCGGAGTGTAGACGCTAGTGAGTGAAAAATCAAACTCATATTCATGCGTCATAGTTGAACCTATAGAAATGATGAGTTAATAGAAAAGTGATGTTTGTGATCAACCTATGATTATCTAACGTTTTTATTAGATATTTATTAACAATGGTTTTTTTTTTTTAAAGACACTTTAACTCACTTATGGTTTTGACATACTAGTGGAGAATTAAAATAAAAGTAGTTTTTAATTTGCATGAAGAAACTGTTCTCCAGTAGGACGGATCCCACGGTTCCTTTTAAAAAGGGATCCGGCTAGTATAACTTCCGTGATCCGTAGATGCGTAATTCTGAAGCAGATTTTATGAAAAGCATAGGTTTTTAGATCTCATAGTTTTATACCAAGATATGTGTTTTAACCTACATTTTCTTTTAACATGCATACATGACTTCTAATGAATCACGAAAGAAATAACACAAAGAAAAAAGATAAACACATACTAACCTAGATAACTAGATTACTAGTAATATTTCATTTCAACACTAAGAATGATACAAAGGATTGGGTATATAACTCCAAAGTAGATTAACAACACAAAGTAAATGTCTCCGTATGTGAACTTCATCATAGGGAACACAAGTGCGATGAGTGTTAGGGCGATGAGCACGAGGGCGATGTAAACCATGTTGAAGATGATCCTTCTTGGTTTCGGTTGAGACGAAAATGAAGAGGAAGATGAAGTTTTGAATGAGAGGGATTTTTTGAATTTGGAAAATTTGAAAAAGTGGGGTTTTGATAAAGTGGGCGCCGAGTGGATGATTTATAGGGAAGGAGGAATTTTTGAAATTCGTGTTTTGTTTTATTATTGGATTAAACGAAATAAAACATAAGTTTTATATACCACGACTTTAGACGAGAAATAAAATACGTATGTGAGAAAAATAAAGGCTTCCTAATGAAGCTTCATGTAAAACATGTAATTGCACAAAAGATAATCATATAAATACCTAAATAGGTATACTTAATTATCAAGCAAAGTAAGAAGAAAATCTTACCTCTAGCGCACTTAGGAATGTCTTCTGAATGACACGGCAAATGTCACTTAGGCGATTCCCGCTCCTTTGCGTTTAAGATACCTTCTTAAGGAAGGTATTCTTGTTATAGCGACTCCTAAAGCTTGGTGGGTATGAGCTTTGACTAATCAACATGACAAAGAAGATTAGTGCAATTAAATGAAAAAGTAAATAAGAAAAATGTTGTTTATCAAATCAACATCCAAACATATAGTTTTAAAAGACATGGTGTTTGTTTTTATGAAAAACCTTCTTTGTAGTTTTCAATTAACCACGGATCGTATCAAGTTTTTAAAGTACAATGTGGAAACTAGAAGGGGGGAGGGTTGAATAGTTTTACCAATTAAAACTTCCTTTTAAACTATTTAGATCGACTTATGTCAATCTATTTGGATGTGTGTGTTGGATGTTGATAAACAAGCATATAAAGGTATGTAATGAAAAGATAAGAGTAAGAAGCACAAAACCACAAGGCAAGTATTTATAGTGGTTCGGCTACAAGGACACCTTCCTTGCCCTACTCCACACCCCGATTCACCTACTCGAGAGTTCGTAAACACTACACCAATCTCCTTATGGCGGAGAAGCCTTCACAACGTCGCCTACTCTTTTTCCGGTACTAGGCTAACCACCGGGTCTTTTCACACCAAGGTGAACCACTCCTACACAACGTCGCCTACCCTTTATAAGGTACTAGGCTAAGTACCTAGTTCTTTCACTCCAAGGTGAACTACACCTTCACAACGTCGCCTACCCTTTATTAGGTACTAGGCTAAGCACCTAGTTCCATTACAATGGAGGAACTACTACCACACTACACCAACGACTAATCCCAAAGGAGATCTACTCCTTTACAACATCATCAAGGATATCAATATCCTTGGATCTAATGCTAGTCTATCTAGTACATCTAAACACACCATATCAAATGTACATCTAAGGCACCTTTCACTAATGCCTTTGACTAGATCTACAAGACACCTTTCACTAATGTCTTGTGTCTTCACTTGTAAGCACCTTTCACTAATGCTTATAGTCTTTGACTTCTAAGCACCTTTCACTAATGCTTCTTGTCTTGACTTCTAAGCACCTACCACAAGAGCTTATGCTATGGACGATAGATACCCTTCACTAATATCTTTGTCTTGACACTTGAGACATCTTTCACTAATGTCTTCAACACTACATTTCTTTGAAGAAAGAAAGGAATCATCAACAAGAAGACTTCAGTAGCCTTGATGATGAGGAAGCATGGCAACTCATGGACTTGAGCTTGTTCAACTTCAAAGGTGGTGATCTTGCCTTTAAGAGGAACCTAAAAGATCACACAAAAACAAAACTACAAACATAGATCTCTTGGATCTAAGGTTAGTGAGTTTTTAACTCAGGGAGAAAGTGTGTTAGAAAGGGGTAAGAAATAATGAAGAAATGGCTCACTATTTATAGAGGAAAAATCCTACTGTTCCCCGGATCCAACGGATCCCTACACAAGGGATCCGGCTAGCACAAAGCTATAGATCCGTGGAACGCTCCTCTTTGCCCATAGGTATTTTGGTTATGGGTCATGGGTTGAACCATGGATCTTTTGGCTAGATACAGTGTATCTTTGAGTGCAATGCACTTAGTCACTTGGGTATGGGTTGATCCATGGGTTATGGATATTATCCATGTATGATATAAGCATGATGTCATGCAATGGGTTATGGGTCAAGATCCATGGGTTATGGGCTTTGGGTTGTACCCAACTACATTCAATGTATTTGCCCAATGGGTTGTGATACTTAAGTTTCTACCCATTTATATTTACCCAATGTACTACTTACTAGTTATGTGTATATTTTACCCAAATATGTAAACACTAGTTGTTGTACATATGTATTACTAAATCATAAAATCACTTATACTTGTTTTAGTGTTTTATGTGAAAATGTTAATATGTTAGAAACTATTAGTTCAAACCATTTACGTATTTTATTTGTTTTGTTAAAATGATTTTACGTTTGTTATCGACAAAACATTAGAAGATCGTAAAATATAAATAAACGTTTTTACGGCTTATTTGTATTAACACATCTCCTTCTTCAATATCAACAATCTCTAAGAGAAAGTCGATAGATTATGTAGGTTCCCCGTGAGAATGAAACAAGTCCTTTTAAGAGAAACTTGAGTAGCTTGGGAAGTTGTAGTGCAATGCGTCCATTGGGTCCATGACGTCTCGTCTTTAATACCAATGTTACCTTGGTAACCACCGATGTATATGTATTGAACCCGGTTTCGCCCTAAGGTTGAAATAATGGAGGGCTATTTTTCACCCTTTTCTCATTCAATTCTTTTTCATTCTTCAACCCCTTGATTGCTTGCGAAACTTCATAGCTAGAACCTTGTTGGGTTTATTCGAGACTAGCTCTGTCTCGACCGCACTCTTCCCGTATTCTCATTTTCTCCTTTTTCATAATACCTAAGGACTTCTACACTATCTAGTGGATTGTCCTGGGTAGATCCCTCCGCTCTGGCGGGATCATGGGAACGAATACCTAACCTAACCATCCTTTTAACACCATGCATAAAGTAAATTGGTCGGTCTTTTGGTATTGTTCATTCCTTTATGAAACCAATTTGAAAAATCATTTGGAAAAAATCAATCAAGGTACTTGTGATATAATATCAAAACATTTTGTACCTTAATTGTTTTGATCTTTTAGAAATGCTCCCCCTCAACATGTGCATATGATATTTGAGATTGTTTAGCACATGGAGGCAAGAGTTCTTTGAAATATATTCTTGATCACAATTTCCGTAGAAAAAGCCATTTGAATTTATTTGGTAAATTCTCCCCCTCAATATGTGCATAGGATATTTGAAATCATTTTATCACATAGAGGAAAGAGTTCATTTGAAGTACATCCACGATCACAAAATCCATTAAGAAACCATTTAGAAAATCAATCAAGGCACTTATGTTAAAACATAGAAATCATTGTACCTTGAAAGTTTATTTTCTTTTTGAAATGCTCCCCCTCAATATATGCTTCGAGATTCGAAAAGATTTTAGCACATATTAGAGAGCAGTATGCACTTTGAGACAAATTGGTCACCTTTTATCGATTGCATATTTATATCACATTTTCTCCCCGATCAAAATTTCAAATCCTTTGAGATTTTGGATCTCAAGTGATTAAATATGTAAGAAACAAAACTTGTTGGAGAAAAATGTGTCCGGTTTTATTTGATCCAAGAGGACTACTCCTAAGTTCCCTTTTTGACTAAAAGGGAACAAAAATTCATAACCTATCACTACAATATACATTATAGTTATAGTTGTTTATAGTACAATCACCACATTACACAAATCATAATATATGAGAAAACTATTGCAGAAAGATGTCTTCATTCAGTTCTTTGCAGTAGCGTGTAATGACCATCACGTAGTCTACCACCCACAAAACTTTCAAGGCTGCGGAAGATCTTTCTCGTCTTAAGTCTTTGTCTGATCGCAGCAATGAACTCTTCACACCTCTTTAAATCCTGTTCAGACCAGAATTTTGTTTTGTTCCACGGCTTCGAGTCAACTTTGATTTCCTTCACCCTTAAGTCCAATTCTTCTTCTACCATCCTAAGTGTACCATCACTGAACTTGTATAGCTCGCACAGCCTCATTAGCATTCTTGACCCGTATCTGTCGGTAAAGAGGACTACTCTAGGGGTGTCAATCACTATATAGTCGTGACGAAATTCATGTCCTTTGGCTTCCCATTGAGGTCTTGTTAGATTGACCTGAGTCTGGTAGCTTTCCACGCCAAGTTGAAAATCACCAACTCTTTGTCGAATGACTAAGCCCCTGATCCAAAGATTGACAGCAGCAGAGAGAGCCTTCTTTTTATGAATAGGTAAATGGTCAAGGTGTCCTTGGAGGTTCAGAAGATAGAGATCTTCAAAGTCATTTGGCAGCAGATGTTTGAAGTCGTTTTCTTCTATAATATGATCTTTCAAGTCTGCTCTTCAAAGAACAATCTTCTTCAGGTAATCATAGCCATAGATTGAGAAGATCTCTACTCTGAAAACACTTAGAATACGCAGCTTGGATCGTACAGCTTTGCGTTTCTTTTCAGCTCCATGTCTATCAATGTAGAATTTCTTCTTCTTGAACCACCAATGAGAAATGCCATACCAAGCAGCAATGTCATACACTCGTTCTTTGTCAATCCAGAATTGATCCGGTACCATTTGTTCAAGACCCTGATCTATGTAGGTTGCAGCTTTCATCTTAGAAATTGATAAAGTTTGCCTTCTTTCCGTAGTTCGAGCACATAGATAATCCAGGTCATGGTTGAAGAAGAACTCTGATTGAATAGTTACTTGTCTAGGTTCACCACCGAGATGAAGAGGGTTGTTCACATCAAACCGATTGATCTGCTCACTGACTTGATCATTCAGCATTTTATGGCATTCTTCCATCTGATATTGGAGCTGATTAGCATCAAAGTGGAAGACTTTGACGATTTCAAACGCTGGGCCTTCAAGATCTTTAGGAGAGATTGATGAAATCCCTTTCTTCTCACAAAACCACTTCATAAAGCTTCCCATATCCTATGTGACGTGAAGAAGGGAGTCTTCTGCTGGAGCTTTATAGTTGGAGATAATGGGTGTAGCCCAATTGTTGTCAGGGATTATCGAATCAGACTCGGGAATGGACCATGCAGGTTCAGGAGATGGAGGTTTATCATTGGTCAGCCAGCTTTAAGTCATGTCCTTTGAAGGTGCAACATTAGAGGTTTTAATGCGTTCACCCGAAATGTATGCATCAAACCAATCCTCATCTTCAGACGGCTTAGGGATATGTTTGGTGGATGCATCATCGTCATCGGATTCTGACTTTGGCATGACATAAGACTCTTCATGTAGTACTTGGTCTTAGGGTAAGTGGAGAAGGTGGGTGTAAACACGGAATCAACCGTGGTCCATCTTGTGAACTTCTTCGAAAGTACCGATCGCGGATGAACTGGATTGATTTGAAGGTCTTGGAGGAGATGTTGGTGGTTTTGGTGGAGATGTAGTGGTTGTGCGGAAGATCCACCAGATACAGGTTCCAGCTCCACCGGTTGGAGGAGGAGGTGGAGATTTAGGACCTTACGCAATGTCTCCAACACCAAAGTCCTCCTTTTCTTCTTAGCCTCTCTCTCGAATGTCCTCCGGATCGTAAATGATTATCGTGCTTTATCGATACTTGAGAGCCTCGAATAACTTCTTATGGACCTCATCCCGATGCTCGTTAGCTTCATACATTTTATCCGAAGAACAACTCTCATATCGAAATGGGTAAGTCTTTAAACCGTTGAAGCAAAGGAGCTTACATTGCCCATTCTACTGACATCTTTAACTTCGCCTTCAATGGCGTTTGCAACACCTTCATCGAAGTTAAGTTTCTCTAGCCTGTAGACATGACTCTCGAGGACGTTGATAGATTCAGGTAATTGCCTCTCAAGAGCTTCAATTCGTTTCACTACCTTGTCGAGCAATTGATCAGATGTTATAATTAGAGGTGGAGAAGCCGGTGGAGTGTCCGTGTCATTAATTGTAACAACTGGTTCAAGTGATAGATCTTTAGCAGGTTCTGGTGGTGGAAGTGTGGTTGTTAGAGCAGGTTTAGACATTGGAGGGATGGTTGATGTGTCTTGCTGGATGTTGACCGTGTACATAGACTCAGCTTCCTCTTTCTCATCATTTTGCTTATAAGTCTCGGTGTCTGAGGGTTTGTCATTCAAAAACTGATCACCAAAAGAGAAGTCAGCATCTAGATTCTTTAGTGAGGATAGAGATCCCGTGGACATGTTTTTTTCTTCAAGGCGCCTATTTTCTTCCGATCTTGGCTCAAGGATCTCCTGTTTCAGCAGCTCATTTTCATCATTTTTTGTATCAAGCACTGGAACCTCCTTAGTAAAAGATGATGTATCTTGAGTTTCTGACGGAGTATGACTGGAAGCAGGGGTTTCAACAGGTGTTTCTGGCACATCTTTTTCCACTCCAGAATGTTCTTGTGCTGAGGATGATTCAACATCTCTTTCCTTGAGAACAAGTTGGGTAGTTGTTATTGGAGGTGGAGAAGAGATGGTCATAAGCATATGAGCGGCTTGTTCTGCTTCAATTCCAGCAATCCCTTTGCCTTTGTCATGTGTAGCCGGTGTGGTTTTTTGTGGTGCTGATACTGGTTCTCGTATCACAACTCCTCCTACTGATGGTCTCTGAGGCAAGTTTAGGGAATTCAGGATTTGTTGAATCCCTTGTTGAAGTTTGGCCTCATCTTCATCCATTAAACTCATTTGTCTCTCAGTATCCTTGGAACCCTCATCTTTTCCCTTGATGGCTTCTCTCTTTCTCTTTTTCTGCTTCTGTGATGAAGTATCAGTAGATTGAGATCTATCAAGTTTCTTCTTGGGAAGGGTGGCATATGAGGTTTTAGACGATGATTTAGTGCTAGAAGTAGACTTTGTAGACTTGGGTTGTGTGGGATCGGGAGCGTCATCAACATTGGATCTGGATGCCATTTTCTTGTATATTCTGAAGTAGTCAGTCTTCTTAATATCATTTGTGAGAAGAGCATCAGGAATTGGCATTCCAAAGATCTCTTTATTAACACCTCTGGCAACATATTTGAGGTTACCAAGTACAAATTCATCACTAGCTTTATGGAGGACTGACTCACTCCTTGGATTAAAATGATGAGTCTGTTTCAAGAACTGAATGATAAGCTTCGAGAATCTTATGCTAGGAATTACAAGTTTATGTACTTTCTTCCTTCCTTTGGGCTTGATTCTGAACATTTGTTCTGTCGGTGATGAAAGTGTGCATAGACAACGAGAATTCTTCCCAAATCGTTCCGTGACATCAATGTTCACCCTTTGATGAGACCCCATAAGATTTGCGAATAGGTGTCCTCACTTTATCGAACCACGAGGTTTTTCCAGATAAGCATAAGTTGAGAATAGTAGTAATGGCTCTCCAAGGTTGATACATGTGTCCGGTGATAATATCTGAAGCCCTTGTTACGTTAACTTGATAACCCAAATCATTTAGAAAGTCTATTAGTTCTTCCGTGGAAGGTGGAGGGACATATTGTTTAGTAGGGTCACATGGTGTGATTCCTAGGGCCTTACTGAGAATGTCAGAGGAGATTTCATATCCCTTATCATCAAGCTTACAGGAATAAGTGGATGTGATCTTGTCCCATGTAATGGTCTTCCAAAATTATCGTAGGTAAATGGAAGGGATCGTGCTTTGCTTGGTTAAGGCACTAAAGAAGTTAGTGTTTTTCAGAATATAAATAGCAACCCTGAATATTGGATTTTGTTGTGTTCTTTCCATGTCCACATAGCAGTTGCTTTTGCCAATCTCTACCCATTTATCTTCTGGAAAAATTTCGTTGTCTGTAAGAACTGTGGGTGGAGTAGAGGTAGCAAGGTTCTCGGAAGAGGTTGTGTTTGCCATTGAAATTCTGTAGTAACACACATACAACAACAGTGTTTGAGAGCTTGTTAGGTTAGACATGGTTAGCTAAACAACTTTAATGCAACCTCATGACATAAGTACAATGAGTAGCATACATGACAAATTATCAAAAAGCAGATTGAAATACTCAGAAAATAGGTTAAGATGCTTTAGTAATTCTCAGAGTAACAAATCATTTTGAAAAGGTTTTCAAGAGACAAGTTGCTTGAACAAAATTGTTAAAACTAAATTGCTTTAATAGGATTTCATGAGACAAGTCGCTATAATGGAAGTGTCATAGCAATTCGCTAAATCAAGTTGTCAAACCAGGTTACTACAAATAAAACCAGAGACAAGTCGCTATCATAAAAATATTATAGCAAGTTGCTTTAAACAACTTGTCAAAACAAGTCGCTATAAGAAAAACCAGTGACAAGTCGCCTTTGTGAAAATGTTTTAGCAAGTCGCTAACTTGTCAAGACAAGTCGCCTTTTAAAATACATGGATAAGTCACTACCAAAAAGTAGATACAAGTATCACCCAATTACATAACAAGTTGCTATCAAAAATGTTTAAAATGCTGACAACTCGCCATGAGGAATATATAAGACAAATCGCCACCAAGAACAACCTGCCATGTGATAAGTCGCCAACAAGAACACGTATTGACATATCCAACTAACACTTATCACACAAGCAAATGAGACATCAGTCATGACCAAAAGCACTACAACGATTGAATATCACCACGACATAATCATATACAAAAACGCGTAACAATCATCATCCCAACAAACACATAAACTTATTACAAAACATCGCACAAGGGAGACCATGAAAACACACGAATGCACCATCAATTCAAACTCAAGATACCCTAAATACAACCTAATCAATATAGCGCACCACCATTAACGACCACGCACTAACCTAGAATGGGATAGATAGCCGCGGGTAGGAAAATTGGTGAAATCTATTAAAACAAAGGTATTTTAGATAAGGTATTATGCATGGAGGATACAAATCAAAACTTAAAAAATCTTACCACTTCAAATCGCTATAAGGAGGGTCACGATGAGAGAGAGAGAAAACATTTTGGGATTTTGAAATTTTATCAAGATTGACAAGTCGCTAGGACTTTAAGTATTGTTTTCAAGTTTCACAAATTGACACCTTTAGTCCCTTTATTTGGCCTAATCTAAACAACTCGCTAGCTAGAGGTTATGCAATGTAAGACAAGTCACTACACCTGATTAAGACAAGTCGCTACAGTTTAAGTCCCATTCTCAATTTTTTAATAAATGACACATTTGGTCCTTGTATTATGACTAATGGAGACAAGTCGCTACCTATCTTAGTATCACACATAAATTTGTACTATTGACACTTTCAGCCCTTGTACTTAACAAATTGCATGCAGATATGGTGGATAAGTTACATTCATGTCAAGAATATGACAAGTACCATATAAGACATAAAATGGACTGTTGGGACTATTATAGATTTGATGATACAAAATAAGAAGAATGAAACATGAAGGACTTAAAGTGACAAGAAGGAAACTACAAAAAGATGGAGGATTTGGAAGATTCTAGAAGATATGCTTAAAAGAATATTTAGTTTCCTAATTGTATTGTTTCCTAATTATATTATGATTCTCTTGTAAACCCTAGATGTCTTTAGTATATAAAGAGACATAGGGTCATTAGTTTTAGCACGTTAGGTACAAGATGTAGGCGTCTAAAGGTGTGTGTGTGGGAACCTAGGCGTGGGGTTGGGAAAACGCTAGGGTTTAGTGATTTAGTTAGTTAGTGTTAAAGATCAAGTCTTTGATCTTTATTATTGTTTAGTTAGTTTATGATAATGAAAACCTTGTTCATTATAACGTTAATTCTTATTGAATATTCCGCTTTCGTTATTATGTGTTCCTAGATATAATATTAGACCTCGTCTAAGAGCTTACAACGATCTTCACAAGTGGTATCAGAGCACAGGGGCTCGTGATATCTAGGATCTACAAGGTTTGTCGAGAGAAAAGAAGAATAAAATTCGAATCAAATTTCGTATCTTTTTCATAGGTTTTTCAACGACCATAACTTTTAATGAACCGTTGGATTGGGCTAAAATTCGAACTGGAGCTTCTTGGTATATCTATCTTTAATCTCACCGAAGGGTTTGTCAATCAGACTCTCAATCAAAAGATATAAGCGATCGAATTCTGCTGCGAGAAAAATCCGTAAGGTTACAACGACCTTGTTTGAAACGATCATAACTTTTTAGTTAACTGTTGGATCGAATGAAATTTTTGTGGATGTTCTCTATATACTCATCTAACTTTCCATAGGAGGATCTTGCATCCGAGCTTTTATGTGAAAGTACTGAAAGCATCTTTGCGTATTTTCAAAGTCTTGTCGATTTGAAATCTTGCATATTCAAGTTTGAAAGTCTTGCTCGTGTTTCAACGCTTCTTGATGCTTATATAATCTAATCTTGATGCGAGGTACTTAAAATCTTGCTTATGTTTACAAAGAATCGCAGATTTTATTGAAATCTTGCTTCTCATATGGTTTTTGATTTAAGGGAAGTCGTGATAATGGTTATGGATTTTTTGGATGACACACATACGAATGGTTATTGTTCACACACAAGGAGTTTGGTTTTGGTTATTTGTTCTTAAAGGATTTAAAAGGCTCGTATTAGATTTATTGAAGAATTGATTACGAAGAGGATTATTCATCACTTATTTGAAGGTGAAGTGGAATTACTTGGTTTGTGTTCTTATCATATAGCTTGATGAATCTAGCAATGTGTGATTTTTCTTATGATGCTCTATGCACACATTGGCTATCACTTGAAGGAGTTACATTGTAGTGCTCGATGTCTCATACTAGTTGAGGATTCTTTTCAAGGGATTGCGGTCTACTTATATTGTTGGTTCGTATAAGTATGGAGTTAAAGTGGATAGTATCTGATTTAAGACACAAGTTTGGGAAATTTTACTTCTTCATCAAGTTTGTTATATTTGCTTTTCTTCACAAAGTGATCATTACAAGGAGCTTACAGATTTTGAAGAATCAAGAAGGTGGTTAACATATGGATTTTAGGGGAAGCTTATTGTTAAGTTTTTAACCATCTACATGCATCACTCAAGGGGAAGTGGTTGATTTTTACTATTGTTGATCATTATTACTACTGCTAGTTGAAGTTTTCTATTGTTTTGGATCCATTTTTCTTATGATGCGTAATGGTGGGCGATTTGAAGCATTGGAAGTCTTAGATTGGAAGTATGATATTGGTTCGTGGTGGTCAAGATCATTATTTGCATACGTTCTCTATTTGTTGATAACAAAAAGGGGAAGAGATGTTTGAGTGACATGTTTAAGTCAAGGGGAAGATTGTTTCATTTATGGTGAGATTTAATTATCTCAACTTCTGCTACTTCGTCTAGGGAAGTTCGTACAAGATCGTGTTTGTTTTGTCATCATCAAATAGGGGAAGATTGTTGGGACTATTATAGATTTGATGATACAAAATAAGAAGAATGAAACATGAAGGACTTAAAGTGACAAGAAGGAAACTACAAAAAGATGGAGGATTTGGAAGATTCTAGAAGATATGCTTAAAAGAATATTTAGTTTCCTAATTGTATTGTTTCCTAATTATATTATGATTCATCTTGTAAACCCTAGATGTCTTTAGTATATAAAGAGACATAGGGTCATTAGTTTTAGCACGTTCGTACAAGATGTAGACGTCTAAAGGTGTGTGTGTGTGGGAACCTAGGCGTAGGGATTGGGAAAACGCCTAGGGTTTAGTGATTTAGTTAGTTAGTGTTAAAGATCAAGTCTTTGATCTTTATTATTGTTTAGTTAGTTTATGATAATGAAAAACCTTGTTCATTATAACGTTAATTCTTATTGAATATTCCGCTTTCGTTATTATGTGTTCCTAGATATAATATTAGACCTCGTCTAAGAGCTTACAACGATCTTCACATGGACAAACCACGTAAAGAGACATGTAGCAGCAAACAAGCAAGCACATTACATATATAAAACACTCATGCAGAGACAAGTTGAAAAATTCTCCCCCTCAATCAATGTCACGAATTAAGATTGAGTGAACATAGATTGAAATACAACCCACGTTTGAAAATAGAATATATCATCTGTTCGAACTTCATCTAAGGACCCATATCATTATTAAATGACATTTCTAGGACCGTAGATGTTATCGATAACAAGAGATACATCTGTTATTAGATTTTAAAGATTTAATTTTAATTAATTAATTATTTTTAAAACAAATGTAGAGTAATATGTACACTGATTAATGAGAACGAGTCATGATTCAAGTCGAACAGGAGTCAAAGCACGAGATACATCAATTCGACAAGCTACAATTCTGAGTGAGCGTCTTCATTTCTGTTGAAACCGGTCATGATGTTCATGATTGAATTGAGCATTGTACCGAAAAGGCGAGGACACTTTGCACTAATAGCACATGCGTGATTGCAAATAGATGGGTTAGTGACAGGTGTATCCTCATTTTTTGATGATGTACAGTCAGGTCTAGGAGTGTCATCAATAGAAGTCCCTTTAAGTCCAACATTCTTGAAAATCTTACCTGTGGGCATCCACTTAAGACAAGATCTAGGTGAGTAAGTCTGATTGGATCCAGTGAACTTAAATAATCTACCAGTAGGAATCCACTTAAAACAACTGCTAGCAGAATTAGATGTAGCCATTTCCCTGTTCTGAACATTTGTCCTTTTGTAATAAGTATGTTTCTTAGGGGATTGGTCAGCCATTCGATGCTTCTTATATGAATTAGATGATCTTCCTATATTCTTGATCTTAGTGTGTTGCACATTTGAGTAAGAAAGCTTTGGTGAGACAACTGACTTGGGCAAAACGGTGTTCTCTTTGACTTGGGAAGGATTTCTAGATTTGAATGGTTTAATTCTTTCTGTTCTAAATGCATTTGGTTGCCTAACAACAGATTGATCATTAGCCCTTTGTGACTTTGGTTTCTCCAAAGTAGACAATATAGACTTAGTATTCCCACCATTCCTAGTAATTTTCCTAAGCTCATTTTTTAAGGAAACTATGGTGAAGCTCTTGTTTTGAAGATTGGTTTTGAGGTCATCTATGTCAGCCAACAAGGAACTAGTTTGATCTAAACATTTTGTCTTATTCTCTAATTGATTCTTCCTTAAGGACTCATTTTCCCTTAACAATTCTGCCACACATAATGCCAATTCATCATTCCTAAATTTAACCTCATTACTAACTTCATTGTTAAGACAGTTCACTCCCATTTTCATATTCATGTGTAGATCTGAGATTTGACCTTTTAGATTACATATGATTGAGTCTTTGTCTTGAAGTTGAGTCTTTAGTTGATTGATTTCAAAAATTCTTGAAATTTAGGGAATTCCGGATTTCGATGAGCTTTTGTAACAAGAAAACTTTCTTCCTTTTGTTGTATTGCAATTTCTAAGGAAATACAATGTTTTTCAAGACTTGAGTATTTGTTTGAAAGTTCGTCAAAAACCCTTTTATCAACCATATCATTAGTATTGAGATTATTAGACTCACTTTCAGTGAAAGAACTTTCATCAAAGTCATGTCCACCCTTAAGGTCAGCATGTTTAGATAAATTAGCAGATGCATTAAATTGAACCGTTAAAGGTACCTTATCACATGACACTTGTTCATTTGTCAGTCTGATATCTGCATTCACATCATGCATAGCAAGAGTCGCTGAACTGCTGCCTGTTTCAAGCTTATCTGACTCTGAGCCTCTGTATTCAATGAAGCCGGTTTCATCATCCATTGTTGTATCTGATATTCTGCATTCAGCATCACCCGACCTTTCAACAGAAACATTACCCGACTTATCACAACATTCACTCAATTTCACCTGACACTCATTCAAATTATCATCCTCTTGAGCAGCTTCCTTGATGTACTTTTCCACATTATCCATAAGTTGGATAAATGTATTAATGAACTCATGAATTTCCATTCCAGTATGTTTCTGAAGAAATTCGACCACGTGTTGATCAAGTGCGGAATATTCCCCATTGATAAATGGGTGAAATTGGTTGTGGATTACACGAAGTGCGATATTGGAATCATCATTTAATACCTTCTTTTGGTAATTTGAAGCTTGATTGTTCTAAGTTCAAGAACATGGTTCTTGTCAATGTAGGTAAGTCTGGCGGAAGAGAAACCTTGCATGTTTGATCCCTAGTTGTGGATAATGGTTGTAAGAGGTGCGAGATGAAGTAGTTGATAGGGCTCAATGTTGCATTCTATTTGCTTTGCATCATGTATCATTAACAAGTGTGATTCTTTGAAATTTTACTCAGAATGTGAAGTGTTTTGATCATAATTTGCTGAATCAATCATAGTTAAGCATTCTGAGTAACAAACAGTTTCATTGTTCTGTGAGATATCATAGAGTTCGAGCACTTTAGAGATTAAAGGGTCAGTGGTGTAAGACATTGTGTTGATGGATATTAGGCACAAGTCGCTTGCATTAATTCACCACGTCGCTAAATACCTTGAAGACAAGTCGCTACTCACACAAGTCACTAGGTACTCAAGTCGCCTTAGTGGACAAGTCGCTAGGCTCACAAGTTGCTAAAGAACAACTCGCTAGTGATACAAGTCGCTAGACACAAGTCGCTAAAGTGACAACTCGCTAAGTGGACAAGTCGCTAAAGAACAACTTGCTAGATTGAACAGTACGACCTCTACTTTGTACTATATGTCGCTTTGTCTCAAAAGACAAGTCGCTAAGGCACAAGTCGCTTCCAACAATAAAGTCAAGTCGCTGAAGATTGTAAAGACAAGTCGCTAAGTTGACAAGTCGCTAGCCGAAATGGTACAGCCACTACTCTGTACTATTTGTCGCTTTGTCTCAAAAGACAAGTCGCTAGTGCTCAAGTCGCTACCACAACAACTACAATTCGCTGAATAATACAGAAACAAGTCGCTACCAAGAACACAAATCAGAGACTCAAGTTGCTAGCTAGAAAAGTTCAAACACAACACTTTTCAATCCAAAACTAACCCAACCACAATGATTCAAGCTTTCCAGATCAAAACCCAAGCACTTACAATGATTCTAAACACAAAAGTACACTCAAAATCAAAACTTTAACACAAGAAATGATCCAAATGATGCAAATACCACTAAACTTTTTCAAACTCAAAAACCATATAAAACCACTAGAAATCCAAGAACATGTAAGAGAGATGATCAAACCATGACTCTCTGATACCATTTGTATCATATTGGATTTCACAAACACATCAATACATAATAAATATGGGCGTATGAATATATGGTTTTAGAGAGAGAAAGTGGGATATTCTAGTGAGAGAAACACATGGAAGGTTAGATTCCAAATGAACATCCAACCCTCTCTCTTTGGGGGAGAGGGCTATTTATACATAGTAGCACGCCCTCCTTCGGGCTGTGGATCAGGCATATAATGGGTAAAGACCCGTCCTTCCTCCACGGTGTTGCACTAGACTAAACTACGCTAATAATTAACTAACAAGTAATGTAATTAACGATATGTCTACGAGCTAACTTATGCTAGATTATATATGGGGTGACCGATACTTCACTATAGAATTTCCAATTCCTGACAAGAAACATCAGGAGCACATGCATTGTATTCATCAAAAGCATAGTCATCATTGACTACAGAAGATACATCACTTGGTACAATCTCACTTTCACTTTGTATCACATATTGGTCATATGGGACAATATTACTATCACCCATATTGTCTATATCTGATTCATAAGTTTCATGAGATTGTACTTTGTTATGTATCTTTTGCTCATCAACTTCATCGTATAGTTTTAATACCTCTGAAATGATTGAATCTTTGGATGGACCAGCCTGTTGTGGTGACAAGACCTTTGGAGAGACCATTGGTGAAATGCTAGCCATGAAGATTGTCTGGGCATTAGGTTCATCATCGACATCGAGTCAAATGCATCACGGTCGGCGACTTGAAAGGCATTTTGATGATTGTGACCTATTTCTGAATTGGTACGCTCATCCACATCGACATCATAGGTTTGGAATTTCCTCGAAGAAACAAAAGCGTTTCTTCATCCAAAACCGCTCCTTTGTCACGAGCTTGCACCAACAAACATCTTGTCCACGAAATACTCGCATTTTGAGGCGTTTTGAGACGTCAGGTTCCTTGCAATATATCCTTCTCCCCACAGTTGTAGCACTTGATTGCCTTTTCTTGATTTGCATTCCTTCCACAGTTCGATTAGCCACAAACCCTCCACCTACTCCATCCTTTACTTGTTCATACTGTCTTCCTTGCACTTGTTGCACCATGATCTTACCATCTCTGACAATAGCATGATTGTGTAGATTAGATGCAGTTTTGATATCATTGTTAGTGTGTGGAGTGAGGTTCAGATTTTGCTTAACCATAAGAGCCAGTTGATTGATGAAATATTCCATGGTTGCGTCAGCATCAGGTTGCTTAAAACTTGGATTAGGAATGAGTTTGTGGTTACCATTTCCAGTAGGTATGACTTGTGAAGTTGTGGTAGTAATCCCTACATTGGTGTAGAAGGCATTGAATCATTTGTGAACTTGCATTACCGAATTTGAATTGAATTTTCCAAGATCATTCATTCAAACGTAGCATGTCTCTCATTCAAGCAAGTATGCATACAACTTGCTCATAGTTAGTGTTCCTCAAACCTTTTGTTAACTTGATCAAGTGACAAATTTGTGCCATTCGGGATTCATGTTGTTCACAAACTTTGAATTTAGTGAATATTTGGCATAGTCATTTTAATATTCCTCATGTCATTCACAAGCTTGTGGAACCTCACGTAATATTCGGTGACACTTTCCTGGTTTCATCTTAAAGTGCTCAAAGTCATCATCTGGTTGAGATTCTCGGTCTTCTTTAGTTAATTCGAACCAGAGAGAAGCATCTTAACATTATCCCAAACTGCCTTGGCTTCGGTGTTGTGATTGATTAACTTGTAGATGTCTTTTGGAAGACCCTGGAGTATAATGTTTGAAGCCCTGATATCAGCATCGTATCTCTTTTTCTCCTTATCACTGAGCTCATCATACCTCTTTGGTCTGTCCAAACCTAAGATCATTGTACCATCGGCAGAAGTTTCAAGTGTCTCTCTGGTAGCTTCAATCTGATACGGTCCTTCATCAATTGATTTGAGAATGTTAACCCCATTCTCCTTTCCCAAACAGTATAACCTAATTCGTTGAGCCTATGAGTCATAATCAGTTCTGTCAAGCATAGGTGGACGAGTATCGGATCCAGCAGCCTAAACGTCCTCAGCAACAAAAGAGATGATAGTAGGTACGTTGGTAGACATAATTACTGATTCTACGGGATTTTAAAACTCTTGGATTAAACCGGGAAATAGATTCTTTCACGGGATTTTACTAAATCAAGAGAAAACCGTAAAATCTAATCAAGAAGAAAAGCACTAAGTCACAAGAGACAAATCGCTCAACAAGACAAATCGCTCAGACAACAAATCGCTCAAAAGTGACAAGTCGCTCCAGACAACAAATCGCTCAAAGCAGACAAGTCGCATCAACTAACAAATCGGCAAACAATCAACTCGCTTCAATAAGCAAGTCGCTAACCATACAAATCGCTTAAACCAACAAACCTCTTAAAGTGACAAATCGCTTAACCAAGACAAGTCGCTTAAACTTAGAACTCGCTTAAATAAGCAAGTTGCTAAAAAATGACAAATCACTTTCCCGCACAAATCGCACAAGTACAACCACTACCCGGACAAATCGCTTAAATAAGTGATTTGTAACAGACACAAATCGCTGTCAAACAAGGACAAATTGCTTGTCTGAATACTTTAACGAGACACAAATCGCTGACTTGTAAACAACACAAATGCCACTTTTAAATCCAAAAACAATCCAACCACAGTGATTCAAGCCTTCCAAATCAAAACCTAAGCACTTATGATGATTCTAAACACAAAAGTACAATCAAAATCCAAACTTTAACACTAGAAATGATCCAAATGATGCAAATACCAATAAACTTTTTCAAACCCAAAAACCATATAAAACTACTAGAAATCCAAGAACATGTAAGAGAGATGATCAAACCATGGCTCTTGATACCATTTGTAACATATTGGATTTCACAAACACATCAAACCATGATTACAAAGGGGCGTACAATATAGGTTTTTAGAGAGAGAAAGTTAAGAGGTTTGGGAACTTAGTGAGAGAAAGTAAGATCTTATTATGAGCTCCAACCCTCTACCTTGGGAGGTAGAGGGTATTTATAGTATCATACATAAACGCCACCTACGGTGTGGATCGGAATACAGATGGGTAAAGACCCGTCCGTCCTCCACGGTGTTACTTAACTAAATACTACCTAACATTAAATAACTACGACTTGAGCTTCTAACGATTACATATACTTGAGGTGACCGACACTTTAATAACTGGATTTACTAAATCCTAACATGGTGATTCCTTCAAGTCTCAAAGAAGACCGAGAAAGTTGGTGACACGGAAGTTGTAACAATTTCGTACACGAGACTAATGATGAAAGATCAAGAAGAAGAATGACACGAAGGCCGAAGTTTGTTACTAATGACTCTTCCTAAAGACCGGATCATTGCTTTGACAAGTTCAAGACGAGAAAAGAACTTTTTAAAGAGATTTGCTCGGTTTTGGTGGCAATGATGCTACAAAGAAGACTCAAAAGACTTTGTTGAAGCAAAGTTATGAAAACTTCTACGCTTCAAGCAATGAATCACTTGATGACATCTTCACCAAACTCGTAAGATTGTCACACAACCGATCGTGTTTGGAATTGAGGTAGAAAAGGAAGACCTCAATTTGAAGTTTCTAAGAAGTTTGCTCTGCTGAGTTTCATACTAATGTTACAGATCGGGAAAATAAACCGAGATTGAAACTATGAAGCTAAATGACCTTTACAACAACTTCAAACTCATTGAACAAAGATTGAAGGTGGAAACTTGGTATAAGCTCTAGCGACTTGGCATCGTTGTCAACCTCTGTTGACGAGTGATGATTCAAGATGATAATGATGATGATTTTGCCAGCTACTTTGGTTCTACAGATTTCCACCGGTAATGCTAGTGTTACCACCGCAGTTCAAAGAAGAAGGTTCTTGGTATTAGAGATCCTACCTTTTATGCCTTTATCTCCACTCAACTCAATGGCTCTATATTAACTCATGAAGACATAGAGCAAATTGATGATGATGACTTGGAGGAGATGGACATAAAGTGGCAAATAGCTCTTCTTAGCATGAGGGCTAGGAAATTCTACAAGAAGACTGGCAAGCCAATTCACATCAATGGTGGAGAAATTGCAGGGTTCGATAAAAAGAAAGTAGAGTGTTTCAATTGTCACAAGTTGGGGCATTTTGCTAGAGAATGCAGAAGACCAAAGAAGCAGGACAATAGGTCTACTTAGTACAAGCAAAAGAAAGAACCAATTATGGAGGAACCAAAGGCAATGCTGGCAATTGATGGTGTGAGCTATGATTGGAGTTTCATTGCTGATGGACAAGAGGAACAACCTTCAAATGCTGCTTTTATTGCTACAGAACATGCTCTCATGGCCTTCTCTGACTCTGAGGTACAAAACTTTGAAAGTTGTTCTAAAACATGTAGGGCTTCTAGAGAATGTGAAAGGCTTAATGAATTATATGACAACCAAAGAACAAAGTTGTTTGCTGCTAATTATACTGTGTCAAACGTTAGAAGAGGCATATCTGTATTAGAGAAACAACTAGAGCATTATAGAGAAAATGAGTCAAAATACAATGATGATATTATTGTTCTTAGAAGAGAGTTAGATAATAAGATAGCAGTGAATGAGGCATTAAAAGAAGAGTTTGAAAAACTTAAAAAGATAAATGAGAATGTCAATTTATTTGTTGACACTTATTATTATCAGTCTAAGTCAATTGATAAAATTTGGAATGCTCAAATTACTAGTAAAGTTAAGTCTAATATGGGATACAATAATGTTCCTCCACCATTAAGGGGCGTTCCATCACCTCCTGGCATAGATTTAGCTCATACAGGCCTAGAAGAATTTCAGGAACTTAATCTTGAATATGGTCCTCCCAAATTTGTGAAAAGTGGGGAAGAGGTTAAGCATGAATCTGATGTTTTTGAAAGTGCAAGTAACTCATCTGTTGTAGATGAGAATGTTAAAAAGAATGAAGAGGCTTTTACCCCAAAAGTTGTAAATACTATTGCAGAGGAACCTATGAAACAAGTTAACAAACCTAGATCAACTGTAAGGTATGCTGAGATGTATAGAAACAAGTCATCAACTCCTAGGGGTAACCAGAGGAGTTGGAATCATGTAAAATCTCAACAACTAGGTAGTGAGTTTGTGATGAACAATAAATCATGTCATATATGTGGTAGCTTTAATCATTTACATGCTAATTGTGACTATCATGTTGGGAGAAGGGAAGTTTATGGGAATAAAAGGGTGGAGTCAAACAGGTTTCAAAACAAAATACACCCTAATTCACACAGCAACATGATCCCAAGAGCAGTTCAACTAAGAAGTGGACTTAAAACTTTCGCCATCGCTAAAAGCTAACACCTTGCTCACCCTAAAACACATTACAAGTGCAAAATCCAAAACAACTTTTGTAAAATCTGCAAAACAGGAAAAGGTCTTTTAATAATAAAAGGGTTCAATATAACCAACAGTGGGTACCAAAAACTAAACCAAGAAGATTACCATCGCCACCAAAAGTTCCCACCGCAAGGGTTGTAAACAAGAACAATGGTAACATGGGAAATCTTTGTGAAGGCCTCAAAGACGTTGGGAATAGAAACCTAAAGGAATTACCACAACAACCAATCCCAATGGTGTATCAATGACCTTTAATAGATATAACTATATTGATACACGAGGCGGATCCAAGTCAATCATGGCTTGGGTCTCCAAAGGAAACTAACTTCTTTCTTATATGTGCGGAACATCCAAGGACAAAGAGATCGATCAAGGCTACGGATAGTGGATGTTCAAGGCACAAGGCCGCAACAAGTCCTATCTCTCAAATTTTGAATTCTATGATGGACGGTTTGTCGACTTTGGAGGCGGAGTTAATGGAAAAGTTCTTGGTAAAGGGGTCATCAAAGCGGTAACTTGGATTTTGAACCTGTACTATGTAAAGAGCTTAAGTATAATCTTTTTAGTGTGTCACAAATGTGTGATAAGAAAAACAATGTTCTTTTTATCAAGATATGTGTTTGTTCTCTCTAAGGATTTCAAGATGCCCGATGAAAGTCGATTCTTCTTAAGATTCCTAGAAAGGCAACTTATATAGCTTTGATATGAACAACATTGTTGCTAAAGATGATTATGCTTGCTTGCTTGCAAAGGCCACGATGGATGAATCCATGTTATGGCATAGAAGACTTGGTCATATTAATTTCAAAACCATAAATAAGATTGTTAAAGATGGTTTGGTAAGAGGCTTGCCTCGAAAAGATTTGAAAATAATCAAACCCATGTTGCTGCCTTAAAGGCAAACAACACAGAGCTTCTTGCAGGTCAAAGTTGGTTAACTCTATTGCTCACCCAGTGCATATGTTACATATGGACTTATTTGGTCCTACATCTGTGAGCAGTTTAAATCTTAAGAAATATTGTCTTGTTGTGACTGATGATTTTAGCAGGTTTACATGGGTTTTCTTTCTTAGAACTAAGGATGAAACAACTGGCATCCTTAAGACCTTCATTGTAGAAGTAGAAAACCAATATGATATGAAAGTTAAAATCATTAGGTGTGACAATGGGACACAGTTCAAGAATAGAGTTATGGATGATTTTTGCAGGGATAAAGGTATTAAAAGAGAATTTAGTGTAGCTACAACTCCTCAACAAAATGGTGTTGCTGAGAGGAGAAATAGGACACTAATAGAGGCTGCTAGAACCATGTTGGCAGATTCAAAATTGCCAATCACTTTTTGGGCTGAAGCAGTTAACATTGCTTATTATGTACAAAACAGGGTTTTAGTAGTGAAAACAAAGAATAAGACACCTTATGAGTTATTTAGAGGTAGACCCCCTATCCTAGACTTCATGAGACCATTTGGATGTCATGTCACTATTCTAAATACCATAGATTATCTGGGCAAATTTAAAGAAAAAGCCGATGAAGGGTATTTTGTTGGGTATTCCATGGTTAGTAAAGCTTTTAGAGTATTCAACTTAAGAACCCAAAAGATTGAAGAGAATCTGCATGTTGAGTTCCTAGAAAACAAAGTGAATTTCAAAGGAACTGGTCCAGAAAGGCTGTTTGATCTTGATACTCTAACCCATACTATGAACTATGTACCTATCTCTACATGTACATCTACTTATGATTTTGCAGGTTCAGAAGAGTTTCTTGATGATGATGAACCAAGCAAGGATCAAACAGAAGATCAAGAAGAATTCATTTTGCCACTTTGGGACTATGCAGATGATGATGATATTCCAAGGACTGGGAGATGCTCAACCTTCAACTCGATTACGGAAAAGAAGGAGTTGGCAATATGAACTCTTGCAAATCACGAAAGCGGTGGAAATTCATATTCAACGCTATGCCGATGTTTCCATACAACACCGAAGTGGAAAATACAACTCGATTCTGAGAGGAAGCTCAGCAAATGATGTTGAAATCTCAAATATGCCAAGTGAGATTGCGGTTCCTCGACTTCCATACTTCAATTCATAAATCACATCCTCTTGAAAATGTGATTGGGGATGTCAATTCACCAATAAAGACTAGAAGACAATCAAAATTTCCTGATGTCCATGTATTTATTAGTGAAATCTATGAATCTAAGAATTATGAAGGCAGGAATGAATGTCTTTTCATGTGTTTTCTGTCACAAATTGATCCAAAGAATGTATACAAGGCACTTGAAGATGAAAGTTGGGTGGAAGCAATTCAAGAAGAGTTTCTCCAGTTCAAGATTCAAAAAGTTTGGGTGCTATATGATTTACCTCATGGCAAGAAGGTAATAGGTACAAAATGGGTGTTCAGAAACAAGAAGGATGAAAGAGGAATTGTTATCGAAACAAGGCTAGGCTTGTGGCTCAAGGATACACTCGGGAGGAGGGTATTGACTATGAAGAAGTGTTTGCCCGGTTGCAATAATTAAAGCAATTAGGTTGTTCTTAGCCTATGCATCCTTTATGGGCTTTAAAGTCTATCAAATGGATGTAAAGAGTGCTTTTCTATATGGGCAAATTGATGAGGAGGTATATGTTTCACAACCTCAGGGCTTTGAAGACCACGACTATCCTAACAAAGTGTATAGGGTGGTTAAAGCTTTGTATGGCTTGCATCGAGCACCAAGAAAATGTTATGAGACCTTAACTACTTATCTTCTTAATAATGGGTTTCATAGAGGTAGAGTGGATCGAGACTTTGTTCATCAAGAAAGACAAAATGATATTTGGTGGTTCAAGTATATGTTGATGATATCATTTTGGCTCTACAAACAGAGATGTGCAAAGAATTTGAGAAGCTAATGAAGGATGAGTTCAAGATGAGTTTTATGGGTGAACTCACATTCTTTTGGGACTTCAAGTACAACAAAGGCCAGATAGTATTTTCATCAATCAAGATAAATATGTGGTTGAAATACTAAGGAAGTTCAAGTTCTCGATGCAAAGTCATCCGGCACCCCCGCAGACAAGACTACACATCAACTTTTGAAGGAGAATAGTAAAAGCAGCTTGATGTACACATATACGCAGTCTATGATTGGTTCTTTGATGTATCTCACATCATCTAGACCAGATATTATGTTTGTAGTATGTGCTTGTGCAAGGTTTCGTGTCACTCCTGTGTTCTCACACTTGATCTTGTGAAGAAGATTTTGAGATATCTTAAAGCATTTCCTAATCGGATTATGGTACCTGAGAATCACCTCTAGGCGGTTAGTTACTCGGATAGTGACTATCCCGGAGCTAGTTTGGATAGAAAATCTACTACGGTGGATGCCAATTTCTTGAAATAGATTGGTGTCATGGCGGCAAGAAACAAACAATGGTGGCAAATTCATCAATCGAGGCAGTATGTAGATCTTTGCCGGTTGTTGTGCTCAAGTTCTATGGCTTCAAAATCAACTTTAGACTATGGGTACAATTTCATGAATACCATCATTTATATTGACAATAGCGGTGCCATTTGCATAATTAAGAATCCGATTCAACACACAAAGACTAAACATATTGAAATTAGACACCATTTTATAAGAGATTGTTATGAGAAAAGGCTAATTCAAGTTGTCAAAATCTATACCGATGATAACTATCTTGATTTATTAACAAAAGGACTTGATGTGGGTAGATTTCAAGATTGGTAATGTGTATTGGAATGCTTAATCCATAAAATTTTATGTCTAATGGTCTTTGGTGTTGAGGGGAGGTTTTTGGTACTAATATTGTTGTATAAGTTTGTATTGTATATGTTTGTTGTATTTTTGCTTGTCCACTAACTTTTATGCAGAGAATAAGGCTAACAGTGGAAAACACAATACAAGCAGCGGTACAAGTTACTCTCACAGTGGAAAAAGTAAAACAGAGAACTTCCATTGCATAAGAAAAGGTTCATTAGATCAAACAGACAGTGCTTACAACCACCATCAAAACACAAAAGATAAAAACCTAACACAACCTACATCACCACATCCTACACTAGCTACTCCATTGGCTTCTTGCCCTTGCCCTCATAGTCATGCTTGTTCTTCTGTGCTCTCTTCCTCTTGTTTTCAAAGGTTGACTGCATTCTTGGACAAGCAAGACCAAGAACTTGTGGAGGAGGCCTTGGTAGTCTTGCAGGGTTTGTCTTTACTAAAGATCCTGAATGAGTTCTCCTTCTAGAAGCAACCTCTTCGAACTTCTCTTTCTCCACTCTACTTGGATTGTTCAAAACAAATTCATCCCAAGCACTATCGAGAAGGGAGTCGATGAGAGATTGATATGGTGTGAATGACTCATGGTAATTTTTAGGTTCTTTTGCAAGTTAGAATGTGTTTTGATAAAGATTATGAAGATCCGAGCCCTCTTTTATAGGCAAAGTCGGTCAAAAGAGTTCATTAAAGGATATATTTATTTTCCCTATTTTGGTAGGTTGAAGAGTAAATATAGATATTATCGGGTTGACTTTGGGAAGATATTTTAGATAATGGCTTGGTTAAAAGTAACTTTGGTTAAAACAAGTTGGTTATGCATTTTCTTTGTATTATACTAACACTTGCGGGGATATAACCAATCTTACCGGAGTTGATCATAAAGGTGTGTGGCAGACACACAACAAATGGTTATTGATTCACCATGTCTAATCCACATAAGAATCAACTAGTCCGAGCAAACGACTCGGTAAAGACTTAACAAATCCGTTTATGGTTGATAGTTTACCAAAACTATATGGTTATCAACTCACCATAATCTATATGATTAAGACTTGGCTAGTCTATAGCAAACGGCTCATGGTAAAGACATATCAAATCCGTTGATAGCTAGTAGTTTGCTAAAAACTATAATAAGAGCAGTCCAATTTTCATATGTTTTACTTACCACTGCTCTTGCAAATTTTTGTGAAAAAGTTACCACTGCTAGTTCACAGTTTCCACTACCAGTTTTATTCTTACCACTGATGAACTAGCTGTTACAACTGTTGTGTCAGTAACAAATTTTTTACTATCCGTTGAGAGTAACTACTTTCTATATTTATAGGGTAAAATTTTTAGAAGATTATCTACTTTCCTACTTGCAATTTATTCTCTTAAGATAAATCTTTTCCTTAGATAATCCTTCTTGCGCAAAACTCTTAAACCCTAATAGTATATATCTCTTTCTCTCAATTGGCGAGTTCGTTATTCAATTCATACTAACAAAACATATTTTTCATCAAAAGATACTATGGCACCAATCACTTTTGCAGATGAGCACAACCAAGTGGCCTATTTGGAAAAGTCAAACGACAAGAGCGGCCTGCTTTTTCATCAGTTATGGATTTTCTAAACACTACTCATGTGAGGTATGCTTTACTTCTCAATCCCACAATATATCTCTCTCAAATCAAACAGTTTTGGACCTCTCACGTCCATCACTATTTAAGATGGAGACACACATGAACCGTGGATGCTCTTAGAGCCATAGTGGATGGGTTATCTATTGATGTTCTTGAGTCATTCTTGAGGAGAATTCTCCAATTGGATGATCTCAATGGTATCATCACATTACCCATGCCGAAATTCATGAATATCTTTCATCCATGGGTATGATACCACCGATAAAAGGCTACTTTAAAAAGAGTGGTTTATGTCCTCATTGGAGATTTTAATACATACTCTTTACATTGCCTAAGTCCTAAGAAAACTTCTTATGAACAATTCGGTTCAACAATGGCTTACCCTTTCGTTTGTCTAGCCACCGATAGGATTTTTAATTGGTCTAAATATATTTTTACAAGTATGCAAGGCAATGTAAAGAGTTCAACAAAATTTTGATGTATCCAGGTTTGTGCAGCAGTGTTAAATGAATTTCAACTCGCAACCCCATACAAGAGTTTACAAAATCCATTGCCTTAAGCCCAAAGTTTTTCAAAAATGAATAAGGATGGCAATAGGGTTGTTAAACCACTTTTCCTCAAATGCTTGCAAAGATTTCACAGTATGCGGTGAAGATACAACAATCTAGTTGTATCTCAAACCACACCCACAATCATGATTCCAAACATTCTCTACACTCCATCGCTTACTCACACCTATGAGAGGAGGCAAAAGCAACCAACTTCTCTCATCACAACACAAAGATGTCCCCGATCCTCATGGTTTAGGAACAAGCGTTGGTGGTTTAGGCTTCCACCCAGTCCAACTAGGGTGAGTCTCGAGCCAATGCCCTATGATTCACCTCTCCCAACGGGTCACACGGTTAGAAGTGTTGAGGCGTTGGGCAACCTATGGAATTGATGGAACTATGTATCGTGTTAACTAAGCGGGTTGAATTTCGAGAAAGACTTGGCACAAGTAAAGGAGCAACATGCCAAGGATGTTACACAATTAAAAGCGTAGATTCGAGACTTTGAAGAAAGAGTTGCGGGGTTTGAAATGTAAAAGGAAACGCAAAGATTGTGATATCATCTCCATCCTCACCTCATGAGGTGACTCGAGAGGGCTTTGGTGAAGAGTTTGGGAATTCTCCCAAACAGGGGAGGAAAACTGATGCTGAAATCAAGGGGAGGAAAATTGATTTTGGAGATGAAGGTGATTTAAATGCAGATTTTGGTGTAGAGGAGCCATGTAGGATATTGGATTTCACATACACATCAAACCATAGCACAAAGTGGGCGTATAAGTGGAATTCTAGAGAGAGAAAGTTAGAGGTTTAGGGAACTTTAGTGAGAGAAAGAAAATTCTTATTATGAGCTCCAACTCTCTACCTTGGAAGGTAGAGAGTATTTATAGTCTTACAATGAAACGCCACACAACGGGCTATGGATCAGGCATACAGTGGGTAAATACCTGTCCGTCCTCCACGGTGTTACTTAACTAAATACTACTTAACATAAAATAACAATGACTATGAGCTTTCTAACGATTACATATACTTGAGGTGACCGACTCTTTAATACCTGGAATTTCTAATTTCTAACAATCTCCCCCTAAGGAAGGTCACCTCAATCATGTACTAAAATTACATTGAATACAAACAGATATTACATAAAAACTTGTTCTTGCATTCTTGATGTAGTACTTTGCTCAAGCTCGTAGACATTGATTCTTCTTAATGCATGATTGGTTAATCCAGTGGAGGTCTTTATCGATCCACGTGATAATAATTTTGAGCCGACTTTTGAGATCATCGACTATCAAAAATCTCGAGACATCCATTGTGGTGTTGGAATTTTGTGATGTTGTGACATTCGACCGACATGCTCACATTCTAGATCATGATATCTTCTCATCGAGTAGCGGAAGTCGTCGTTAATTCATGATATTGGCGCAGCAGAAAGCGAAGCATGGAGTGAAAATATCGAGTCATTGAAGCAAAGATCATGATTTCTTTGGAGATGAATGTGGTGTGAGCATGCGGCTAAGGATTGACCGCTTCATTCTTATCACCGCAAACGTGGGCGTACACGCATACAACAGCTAGCAATAAAGCGCACGAAAGTGTCTTTGATCACTTTCGTTGAATTGAGGTACACGCCCACGGTTCCTCGCTGATCGAGACATGTACCGCTTTGTGATCGGTAAAATTCAAGAATTTCCTTGACGGTGGTTTCGCAATGCTCTAGTCGTTCTCAAACCGGAACGTCTCAAAGAAGACAACACGAGTGAGTGAACCAATAATTTAAGTCCACCGATTGATGAAAAGAGATTTGAAAAACAATCGTGTATTGCTCAATAGAAATTGTTTTTGCAATATAACGAAGGTTTTAATGAAAATCAATTATCAATCATAAAACACTTTTTGATTTGAAAAATTAGTACACGGTCGACGTGCTAACGAAAAGAGTTTTTAAGCACAAATACCGGTTTTTCAAAGGTATCCGTCAATCCATAACTTCGAACCGTGATTGATTCAAAGATTGAATCGCCCCATTGTTTCGCTCGGTTGTCACATGGTTGATCGTATAATAGATCTCACATGCAACCTACCAGAGCTTGTTTGATGTTGGCTCGAAGGCTTTCCATCTTCACAGTGAATATGTAAACACATCACTCGGGATGTTCGGCAATACCACAAGGATAATGCGTGGGACTCAAGATATAATCTCTCTTTCCACATTGTGTGAAAGCAGAGTCTTCATTGAAAGTGTCCTAATGAGATTTATTGATGATCTCGTGGCTCTAGACTCAATTTGTGCATTTTGGATCCTATATCGGAGACTAGGGAGAGGTCTCTTCTTCAATATCAACAATCTCTAAGAGAAAGTCGATAGATAATGTCGGTTCCCGTGAGAATGAAACAAGTCCTTTTAAGAGGAACTTGAGTGGTTTGGAAAGTTGGAGTGCGGTGCGTCACCGGGTCCATGACTTCTTGGCTTCAATAACGATGTTACCATCGGTAGCATATGAATTGAACCGGTTTACGCCTAAGGTTGAAAATATGTAGGGCTCTTTGTTTTCACCCTTTCTCATTCAATTCTTTTTCATTCTTCAACCCTTCGGTGCTTACCGAGACTTCACCGCAAGAACCTTGTTGGGTTTGTTCCAAGACAAGTTCGGCCTCATCCGCACACTTCCCATATCTCATTTTTCTCCTTTTATCATCATACCTAAGAACTCTACACTATCTAGTGGATTGTCCCTGGGTAGATCCCTCCGGTTCTGGCGGATCGTGGGAACAAATACCTAACCTTATCATCCTTATATCACCGTACATAAAGTAAAGTTGGTCGGTCTATTTGGTATTGTTCATTTGCCATTGGAACCAATTGAAAACCATTTGAAAATCAATCCAGATACTTGTGATATATTATCAAAGCATTTTGTACCTGAATTGTTTTTGATATTTTTAGAACGAGAACTCCCCCTCAACACGTGCATCAAGTATTTGAAATCGTTTTGCACATGGAGGTAAGAGAAAGAATTAACTTCTTTAATAACCATTTTCTAAAAGATATCAATATCACTTCCCAAATCGAATCAAGTAGATAAAGCATTTTGGGGAAGGATGAGGTTTTCATAAGATTGCTCCCCCTCAATATGTGCCTCAAGGTTTGAAAAGAGTTTTGCACATACTAGAGGGAACCTGCACATTGATATAAATTGATCACGATTCAGATCTTTATGGTTTAAGATAAATGCTCCCCCTCAACATGTGCATGGAAAATTCTAAAAATTTGAAATCGTTTGGCACATGTGGGAAGGAGAGCTTGTACATCCTTATAAAACCATTTACCGAATTATCAGTTTAAAGTCAATTTAAATCACAAATTCTCCCCCGATCACAATTATCAAATAATTTGAGAATTGTGATCTCTTGTAGATTTAAATTGATTTAGAAAGCTTTTAAGGAGAATTGTGACTTGATTTTCAAAGCGTTTTAACTGATACTGATCGGATTTTAAGACTTTAAACTCCATTGATTAAACATGCATGAATATCTTTTGGAAACATTTGAATGACAAATAACTTTTTTAATTTAATTGAAATCATTCTCCCCTCAATCAATGACATAGGTTGTTGATTGAGATATAGATATTTTGACAAATAAGTCCAGATGATTATCAAAAATAGAGACCGAGTTATTTTTCAAAGCAGTTAGTTTTCAGCAGATAAATGTTTATAGAATCAGAGTATGGAATTTTGAAAACATGATAAAGTATGGCTCTGATCTATCTTTGAAAAGAGGGTTACTGCCTGAAATGACAATAAACCATTTTTTTCTCTTTCTCTCATTTTTTTTTTAAGAGTTCGAACAATATCTAAAGTCCCGTGTCATTCTTTGAATGACAGCACAAAGACCGTAGATATAATCGAACCGAGAAAAACACGACAAAATGACAATAATTTTTTGAAGATTTTTCGAATTTTTCAGATTTTTATGGATTTTGTAGGTTTTATAATTTTGTATTTTGTTTTTCAAATAAATATTTACAAGAGATAGATGAAGATAGACCTTTACTCCTCGTCTTCCTCCTGAAGACGTTTGAGTGTTTCTGGTTGAAGGCTTTTCAAGCCAAGACGTGGAAGAATAAACTCAAAATGTTCTCTTGGAAGAGCTTTGGTGAAGATGTCGCTAAGCGATATTGAGTCCTCACAAAATAGAGTTCAACCACACCTTTTTCCACTTGTTCCCCGATTAAATGATGTCGAATGTCGATGTGCTTTGCTCTTGAGTGTTGTACGTTGTTGCATGAGAGAGCAATAGCACTTTATTATCACAAGATGAGGGATTTTGTTAAATTCAAAGCCATAGTCGATAATTGGGATCTCATCCATAGGATTTGAGCACAACAAGATGACATGGCTATGTATTCACCTCCGTAGAGGAAATAGAAGTACTCATTTGCTTCTTTGAAGACCACTCACAAGCTTATCACCCAAAAACCGAGCACCTTCACGCATTTCGACGAGTATCTTGACACCGCATGATCGTGATCATCGCATATGTCGTTAGTGACATACCGGTGTCTTTCGGTACCAAAGTCCCATATTGATGGTTCCTTGGAGATACCGAAGACCCGCTTAACCGCTTCAAGGTGCTTTTTGTAGGCTTAGCCGGTATCTAGCACACATGCAAACAAATGAACAAGATGTCTCGATCTACTGTGAGGTACATCGTGATCCAATCATGCTACGATATTTTGTTTGGTCTACCATGATCCCCGAGAGGTCTTCATCTAGTTTGGTTCGATCAATCATGGGAGTGTCAACAGGTCACTTGAATCGAATCCAAATTTCTTTAAGATCTCGATTGCATATTTAGATTGATTTATGAAAATGCCTTCGGACTTTGTGAAATTTGTAATCCCAAGAAAATGACATTTGTCCCATCATTGACATTTGAAATTTTGAACTCATTTCATTTGAAAACGGTCACACTCATTGGGGTCGGTCGAGGCAAAAATGATATCATCAACATAAATTTGAACATGAATTAAATGTTTGCTCGACTTCACGGTGAACAATGTTGGATCAACTACTCCTTTGTTGAATCCGGTAGATAGAAGAAACTATGATAGCGATCATACCATGCCCTTGGAGCTTGCTTTAAACCATACAAAGCCTTCTTCAAACGATAAACGTGGGTAGGATGCTCGATTCACAAAGCCTTCGTGTTGGTCGACATAGACGACTTCTTTAAGATCTCCGTCAGAATGCCGTCTTCACGTCCATTTGATAGACTACCATGTTCTTACTAGCAGCATTAGCCAAAAAGATTCTAATTGCCTCGATTCGAGCAATAGGAGCAAAAGATTCTTCAAAGTCTATACCCTCCTCTTTACGGTATCTTTTAGCAACTAATCGAGCCTTGTTCTTTAACACATCACCATGCTCATCAAGTTTCACTTTGAATATCCATTTTAGAGCAATAATCATAGCACAATCTGGAGCAGGTACTAACTCCCATACATCAAGCCGATCAAACTCATGAATTTCTTCTTGCATGGCATTGAACCAGCTATCTTCATTCATGGCGGTTTTGACATCTTTTGGTTCGATCTTAGAGAGTACGGAGTTGAAGAAGCACCACAAGGCATCGGTTGCAAGTTGTTTCCGTGTTGAAACCGGACGAGAAGGATTTCCAATGATGTTATCTAATGGATGATCATGAGTCCATTTTCCGAGGTGTTCATGTGGCGCTTGGTTGGGGATCAAGTAGCAGAGTTGATGTCTTCAAGAAGATGGTTCGATGAAGATTCAGAGCAAATATGTTCTCAAATGGAGCATCTTCGGAGTAGCAAAGGGATTTTCTTCATCATTGATGTCGAAACGGTTCCATGATGTACATTCAAGATAGATGATTTGTCGATGAGATAGAGTGATCGCAGAGCGCTTCTTGGCTTAATGATATTGAGATCAAGGGTTGACTTCATTCACTGTGAATATGAGCAACCTCTGTAGGGAGTCGCCGCTCATTAGCACTTGGCTCATACTGTTCATCAAACATAGGATCAAACAATTTCTTTAAATCATCTTCGATGGAGGTACATATGGAGTTTCTTGAGAAGAGTTTGGAACAATGGATGAACCAATGGACTGCTTTTGAAGCGCGGGTCCCGAATCGATTGTCCAGAGCCGCTTGACCGTCACCATCAAACGTAACGTGAATTGTTTCCATGATATTTCGTGTTCTTTGTTGTAGATTCGGTATCCCTTTTGTTTGGTGCATACCCTACAAATACTCCAATGTCTGCTTTAGCTCTAAGTTTGCCTAAGTCTTGACCTCATTAGTTGGATAACACAATGCACCAAACACACGAAGGAAAGAGAGATTAGGTTTTCATTGTGGACCAGTTCATATGGAGTTTTTCCATGAACAGTGTGAATCGTGGAATGATTTTGTGTAGCATGCGGTGGCAATAGCTTCACCTAGAGAAACATTGGAACCTTTGAGTAAATCAAGATTGTTCGCGGCTTCCACAAGAGTTCGATTTCGTCTTTCCACTACACCGCTCGCTGAGGAGTTCGTGGAACACTTCTTTGATGGTCGATTCCAATGCTTTCATAAAATTCACTAAGTTGTTTGTTAACAAACTCGCACCATTGTCTGCTCGGATAATTACGGCGGTTTTGTTAAGTCGAACTGCGGTACTGCTTGATGAGTTTGATGATGATCTCGTGAGTTTCATCCTTTGTCCCAAGAACTTGACCCGGTGAATCTAGAGTAATCATCAACCACAACTAACACATATTTCTTCCCAAAGATATTCGCACTCTCATTGGTCCACATAAATCCATATGAAGGGTGTGAAGAACTTCGTAATTGAGTTTGTAGGTTTAGGTTTATGGGCATACTTTTGCTTTTTCCCAATTGGCATGTCGAACAAAGATGATCCTTTTCATACTTTACTCTAGGTAAACCTACAACTAAGTCCTTTCTCGAGAGATCATTGATGGCACCGAAGTTCAAGTGATTGAGACGTCGATGCCATAACCATGACTTTGTTTTGAAGCCTTTGATAACAAGCAAATTGGAGAAGACTTCATCATATCATCGATAGAGATGGTGTAAAGATTTGAACCACGAGTTCCTCTTAATAATTCCTTACCATCAAGTTCTCTAACAAAACAAGTATGTTTTTCAAGGCTACTTCTAGATCGTAATCACGTAATTGACCAACAAAGAACATATTATGACCAAGACCTTCCACATAGTATACTCTAGAGATAACACTATCACCAACAACATAATCACCATAACCCATAATTGCATCGAAATGATCATTTCCGAATCTAATCGTCTCCGATGAATTTGCTCACGGTTCATGAGCATGACCGTCGCCAATATATGCTTGAACAAACTGAGTCCGTGTACCACGTAAGCGATTTGAACGATCCGCAGTTGAACACGCATAAGAGTGGATAATCGATAATTGGGATCCCCATGCAAGAATGGGTTCCATTTGGTTAGAAATAGAGATTGGAGCACCCACATCGAAATAGAAACGTCCATATCGATATTGAAGCAATGGAATCATTATAAATAGATGCGAGACTGCGTGTCCAGATTCGCCTATTCAAAGTATGTCCACTTAAGGGAATAGTTCTACCAAGAGGCATCCATTTTCTAGTGGGCATTGTCTCGATTAACCTTACGCCAACCGTATCCATCTATATCCTATCTTACGAATGTTCTTCCCGTGGGTTTCCATTGTTTTCTAACTTTCTTACGCTTATGCCTCTTAGCCTTATTAGCATGATTTTTAGCATTAACAATATTAATCGGACAATTAACATCATTAGGCAAAACATTAACACCACATTCATGATTAGAAATGAAATTCAAGCACATCAATACAAGGTTTGCAAAAGTATCGAATTCGAATTAATTACAAGACGCCTATGGCTAATACTAGAATCAACACGATTCGCTTTATTCGCTCAAAATTAAAGTTCCTAGGTTGGTCTTCACTCTTTTCCAATCCACATTTTAGCTATGAGGTCCTATCATTCCTTGTATTGTCTTGAGACTTTGACCGCTTGCTTTAATGTCACCGATTACTCTCCAGAGACGGAATGGGAACATTAGTTGGTTTTGCTACTTTTTGCTTCTCCTATTTAGATGTGCTGGGATCTGGACTACATGCAGGCACACTAAGATTTACTTTCTTAACACTAGAAGTGTTGGGATTTGTACTTCTAGAAGGCACACATGAGTTCACTATCTTAGCATTAACAGATCTGTAATCTGAACTTCTTGAAGGCATACTAAGGTTCCTATTCAAAACATCGGGCATCGAATGAATATCATACTTAGCACTAGGCATAGAACTTGGAATCAAAGGATTTACTCTCTCACCTAAAGACTTTGGGCATACTGTGATTAAACATTCTAGAATTTCTTGAGATCGTTTGGCATATGAGCATGCATGTTCAATTGCATTGTCAAGTGGTTTTTCTAGTTTATCCTCTTCAACAATCTCACGAAGACATTCTATACAATCCTTAAGGCATGAGAAATATGTTTGAATAGCAAGTTTGTTATTCCTGAGATGAGGGGGAACATATTTCACAGACACAGCATATTTGTTACTAGAATGAGCGTTTGATACACCATTCTCCCCATTGGTCATTGGCATTTTCCCTTTTACCTGACTCTTCAGATTCTCAATCTCCTTTTGCAATGAAGCTATGTGTTCGTTGTTTTTGTTACGAGTAACCTTTATTTATTCAAATAACTCATTGAAATGACATTTAACCTTTTCATTTTCTTCTAGAAAACTTTCGTTTTCCTTTTGTAATGAATTTACTAAGTTTTGAAGATGAAACGTTTGTGAATTCGGAGAATCTAAAAGAGGAGGCACTTGGGAACCAGTCACATTGTTCTTTTCGCCCTTTAATTGAGAGATTTGGGCTTTCAACTTTCTGATCGTGTTACAATGAGCCTGAATCTGTTCATCACGTTTGTTTATTTGAAAGACTACATCGAACTCTGGAGCATCTAATGATTTCTTGATGTTTGAGGTTTTAACATTTTCTTTAAGATGTTGATATTTTAGTTGTAGATCAAAATGATCAACTTCTTGTTTAGAAAGATGTTTCACCAAATTATCATGATCATCCAGTTCAATTTTCTCGTTTAGTATAGCATTAGTCTTTTCAAGCTCAATGACACGATCATGGGAGACTTTCGAGCAATGAGATAATTCATGAAATCGAGAAGCATTAATGGAACAATTTGTAGCGTTGAAAACACATCTTGAGCAATACATTCGTAAATCGATTCTCATTCGCAGTATGCAAGTTCTTCCTCTCAATCTCATTATATTTTAATGCTCGCTCATAATCACTAACCTCAACTATCATCGCATCAAATTCCTTTTCCATTTCTTTAATGTCCGAATTCATTCCTTTTAAGACTCTCAAATTGATCTTTTAATTGTTTAAAGAAAGGCATGACTTCGATTAAATAACATTCTTTGGTTTGCTCAAACCCCTTTCTCCTTCAAGCTATACCGATGGGTGTGATCCTTTTCTTGCAAGTTTTCTCAAAATCAACAAATAGTTGAAAGATAACATATTGATTGATTAAGGTCTTGCTTTTAGTGGCAATAGTTCTAGGGACTAGATGCATTGGTGTGTTGGGAGGATACACAGTTGCTTTAGGCATTTTCCTAAGGGAAGGGTTTGTTTCAACAATATTTTCCGCTTTCTGTTTATCTAAGTCTATTTTCCAGAACACTTGTTCAGGTGTCAACAGCGTTTGAGGCTTAAATTTGTTAAAGGCAATCCAATTTTCCTTAGAATAGTTGGTGCTTTATAGTTGATTCTTTTCTATGCAAGAAGGGCTCTTAAGTTTTCATCCAATTTCCTTTAGTGACATCTTCTAATTGCTTATCTTCTTCAGGTTCTCTCGGCAACTAGGTTTTGTCTAGGTTTAAGGATTTCATTCCCATCATAGATTACCTTTTGGGCTTCTTTAGCTTTCTTAACATACTCGTGATTGGATTCCTTAATAATGGGGATACTATGCTTGTCGCTAAGACTCTATGCTTAGTGATCATGTGAGCGGCTTGAATGGTGTTTCCTTGTACGCATAACTTGTTTTCAAGCTTGTTTTTCAAAGTTTTCGATTAGAAAATCTTTCAAAAGTTTTGATTCCTTAGCATTAAATTCTTGCTTAAGCATTTTCACATTTTCTTGAAGTTCTTGTTTTTGCTTAGCAGTTTTTGAAAGCTTTTCTTGTAAGGAATTTAACTCTTGTTTTAATACTTCTTCTTTAAACTTACTTTTTCTAATGATTGTACGCATTTGGTCATCCATTTCCTGCTCACGAGTGGTCAACTCAAACTTAGCACGTTGTTCATAAATCACAACACGTTCTTTATAGGCATTTAGTTCAGAGGCAATAGAATCATCAGGAGCACATGCAGTGAATTCATCAAAGACATAATTATTATTGACTGCGGAAGATGCGTTACTTGGTACAGCCTCACTATCACTTTGCCTCACATGTTGATCATACGAGACAATATTGTTATTGTTTACATCATCAACATCTGATTCATAAGTCTCAAGAGATTGTACTTCATTATGCATCTTTTGCTCATCAACAATATCATATAGTTTAAGTACCTCTGAGATGATTTTGTCTTTGGATGGTCCAGTTGGTGGTGAAGAAGAGACCTTAGGAGAGACCATTGGAGAAATGCTTGCCATGAAAATTGTTTGTGCGTAAGGTCCATCATCAACATCGTAATCGTATGCATCACAATCACCACTTGAAAAGCATTCGATGATTATGACCTATCTCTTGAATCTATTGCTCATCAACATCGCATCATAGGTTTTGGCATTTCCTTCAAAGAAGAAATAGTAACTCCTCTTCATCCAAAGTCGCTCCATTGTCTTGAGCTTGTATTAGCAAAGATCTTATCCTCAAGTACTCAAAGATTCGCGGACGCTTTGGAGATGTGCGCCTTGCAATGTGTCCTCACCACCACGCTTATAGCATTTGATCGGCTTAGCTTGACCTTGATTTCTATTTCTTCCCGATTCTCGATATGCAACATAACCCCTACCGCACCACCTCTTCCCCGATCATACTGTCTTTTCCGAACGGTTGCACAACAATCTTCCCATCTCGATAGTAGCTTGATTGTGTGGGTTAGATGTCGTTTCTAAGGTTGTTGTTGGTTTTGGGAGAGAATTCATGTTTTGACTTATCATGAGTGCCAGTTGATTGATGAAGTTTCCTATGCCCGCATCAAGATCGCCTTGTTTGAACATTGGATCAGAATGAGTTTATGATTACCATTACCCATAGGTACAACTTGAGAAGCTTTGGTGGTAATCCCAATATTTGAGTAAAAGGCGCTTGAATCATTTGTTGAGCTTGTTTCTCCCGAGCTTTGAACCGATCAAGAATCCTCTTTTCAAACATGGCATGTCTCTCATTTTGAAGAAGGAAGGCATAGAGTTGCTCATAATTAGTATTCTTCAATCCTTTGGTGAGCTTCACTGGAAGTGACAAATTTGTGCCATTCGGATTCATGTTGTTGACAAACTTTGAGTTCAACCGAATGTTAGGCATAGTCATCTCGATGTTCCTCATGTCATTCACCGCCTTATGAAATCTCACATAGTACTCATAGACACTCTCATCCGGTTTCATCTTGAAGTGCTCAAATTCATCATACAAACCGTGATTCTCGGTCTTCAACAGCTAGCTCGTAACTGCAGAGAAGCATCTTGACATTATCCCATACGCCTTTTGCTTCGTGTTGTGATTGATAAGCTTGTAGATGTCTTTTGAAGACCTTAAAGAATAATATTAGAAGCCCCGATATCAAGATCGAATCTCTTTTTCTCCTTATCATTGAGCTCATCATACATCTTAGGTCTATCCATTCCATAGATCATTGTTCCATCTTCACCGATCAATTATGTCTCTAGTAGTCTCAACTAGATAAGGTCCTTCATCAATGGATTTGAGAATGTTGACCCCATTTTCCTTTCCAAGACAAGACAACTGACACGTTGAGCCCAAGAGTCATAGTCGGCTCGCAAGCATAGGTGGACGAGTATCCGAACCACCGCTTGAACATCCTTGGCAACAAGTGGAAATGATTGTAGGAACGTTGGAAGACATGTTTACGATTTAAACGGGATTTTAAAACTCTATGATTAAACCGGAAATAGATTCTTTCACGGATTTTACGTAATCAAGAGAAAACCGTATTAAAAATCACCCAAGTCGCTAGAAAATTATGCACCAAGTCGCTAGCATCTAAGTCGCTAGCATCTAAGTCGCTATACTACCAAGTCGCTAAAACAACAAGTAAGTCGCTAAATAGCAACTCGCTAAGCCTCTAGTCGCTAGCAAATTTTTGACAAAGAATTGCTAAGATCCAAGTCGCTAATGAGTCAAGTCGCTAAATAGCAACTCGCTATGTACCAAGTCGCTAACACCAAGTCGCTAACGAACACACGTACAAGTAGCTAACTTCCACCAAGTCGCTACCCGTAGTGGAGAATCCAATACTTGTACTGTTTGTCGGCTTGTCTCACTAGGCAAGTCGCTAGGCCTAAGTCGCTAACTCCACAAACTGCAACTCGCTACCAAAATGTAAAGCAAGTCGCTAGCAAGAAAAGCTATTCGTAGGTCAAGTCGCTAGCTAGAAAACTTCACAAACATCACTTTTCAATCCAAAAACAACCCAACCAAGATGATTCAAGCTTACCAAATGAAAACCTAAACACTTGTGATGATTCTAAACACAAAAGTACTAACAAAATCCAAGCTTTAACACAAGAAATCAACCAAATGATGCACAAACCACTAAACTTTTTCAAACTCAAAACCACCTAAAACCACTAGAACCAAAGATGTGTAAGATATGATCTAACCATGGCTCTTGATACCAATTGTAGGATATTGGATTTCACATACACATCAAACCATAGCACAAAGTGGGCGATAAGTTGGAATTCTAGAGAGAAAGTTAGAGGTTTAGGAACTTTAGTGAGAGAAAGAAAATTTTATTATGAGTTCCAACTCTACCTTGAAGGTAGAGAGTATTTATAGTCTTACAATGAAACGCCACAACGGGTCGTGGATCGCATACAGCTGGGTAAAGACCCGTCCGCCCTCCACAAGGTTACTTAACTAAATACTACTTAACATAAAATAACTATGACTACGAGCTTAACGATTACATATACTGAGGTGACCGACTTTAATACCGAATTTCTAATTCCTAACAAGCCAAGAGTTACCGAGGAAGTTGATACTCAAGAAGAAATTCATCAACAAGAACTGAGCAAGCAACTTCCACTGCTACAACCACCGATACAATTCCCACCGCAGAAAGCAAACAGCTTCCCACCGGACAAGATATTACCACCGCAGAGGAAGAAATTGAAAAGAAGGAGAAAGGTAAAGGCCAGCAAAGTAAAGAGCAACCAAGAAGGAAGGTTTCAAAGAGAAAAGCTCAAATTGCTCATGATGCGTGGTTGCTAGAAAACTCACCGAATATGAAGTTGCAAACAAGAAAAGCTAGATGAACTAGAGATTGCGACTTTATAGAGGCTAAAAGGTCGGACATAATGGAAACCACCGATTCAATGGATGAAAATCCACTTTCCACTGTTCCACCCACAATATTCAAAGAAAAGACTCCGTAGTTTAGTTATGTATCTACGTAATCAAGAGATTGAGTTCTGATTACTAATGATCCAAAGAGTCAAGAAGAAGGCAATTGACCTAGTTGCAGATAAGTCTTTAATCAAGAACAAAGAACAAAGACAATGATGGACTTCATTCAAATGAAGAATAATCAAGCACTTTAGGATGCAATTGGTTCAATGTAAAGGGTCAAAGAAACCAAGACAACCAACCAAGGCACAAGTTATCTCAAGGATGAAAGATTATTGTTGTTGTGTTGGTGGTTGAAAAGCATCGCTCAAAGGATGACTGATGATAAGGTCAAGGTATCTACTACATAGTTAAAAGGCAAGATCAAGACTTTATTCCTATGAACTCAAGAAGAAGAAAGAAGATATCCTCATCTCAAGAGAAAAGCCAAAGATAGTGAACCTTAGACACATAAGAAAAAAATTTGTTGAAGAACAAGAAGTTCAACTGAGAAATTCATCAAGAAGAAAATGACCGGTATGATTGTGATCAAGAAGAAGATTTTATCCCGACCCACCGCAGTCGACATCCTATTGTTGATTGGGAAGTGTACACTACTAGCAATTTTGCTCCAACATGGAAGATTACAAGGTTAGGTGGTGAAACTTCATCATTCATTCGCTTTGAAGAACTTATCAAAGCATGTGATGTATATGATCCGATACGCTAGAGATTAGTTCAAGAAAGGTTTGATGTCGATGTTTAAAGATATGAAGGAAATGCGTTATGGGTTGATCTAAGAAGGCTCTATGAACCGTATGCTAATGATACTTTCTAGAAGTTTGAAGCTCAATGTGTTGGTACTACATGGACTTACTATGATTCATGTGAAGTTCATCATGTTTCTACAACACCGGAGTGGATGCATTTATGTTTGCCGAGAAAGAATACCCATCAGAAGTCGAACTCATCGTGATGTTGTCTACAACAATAAGAGTTCATGAAGATACCGAGAAGGTCGAGCTTTGTTACATAGGCTTCAAGATCAATGTTCAAGAGCTATTCGTAATTTAAAAGAAAGTGAAGTGTTTGAAGAATTCCCAAATCCTTGCGTATGATGAAGATTGAAGAAACTTATTGATTGCAGAGAAATCATAAGTTTAGGGGAGGATTGTTGGGAATAAAGCCATGCTACCACCGATAAGCTTGTGGAAGACATCGCTAAAGAATGCACTAGCGTTGGAAACACATTACCACCGCCGGTACATATTATTACCATCGCTATTAGGATAATTGTTACGTAGTCGTGATATAGATAAGTATAGAAAGATCTTGTGTATATTCTATATAGTTAACATTATACTTATCTTGTAAAGGACCTTGTGCTATAAAAGGAGATCCTAGGTCATTGTTCTGGTACGTATGTTTCAAGGTGTAACCCTAGTGATAAGCAAGATCACTCAGATATTCTCAATAATATTGAAGCTTTGTGTTACATTGTTCCACTTACAATACATCATACAATCCATATTCCGAGTATTACTAAGTATATTCCGCGACTTATTAATATAAATCAAAGTATCACTAACACAAGTGTGTGTTTAGATCCATCACTTGCCTATGTGTAAGATATCACCCGATCCAAGAGAGTATCATCTCATTGCGCCAAAGAATCCTCGTACCAAAAGGTACTCCAAACCTTAGGCTCTACTATCCCAAGTATTCAAGCTTTGACCAAGGGATACTCGACTCAAACTATGTGCAACATGGACGTAAAAAGCACATCAAGATCCCACAATTTCTTGTAGGCAACCGGTATGTTGGTGCACCAAGCAACAATCAATGGCTATGTCCTCTCGCCGAGGTGAATATGTAGTCGCTAGTTTTGCGTAAATGTACTATGGATGAAAAGTCAAACGGTGACTATGACATCCATTACAATATGGTTCCCATCTTCTCAGAACAACACTAGTGCGCTTATCTCCAACAATCCAATATTCCTTCAAAGAACCAAACATATTGATATCAGATATCATTTCATTAGGGACCACATCATGAAAGAGGACATAGAATTACACTTCACCCCTACTAAGTATCAACTTGTCGACATTTTCACAAAACCCTTGGTGAACCCCTTCATAAGACCGAAAGCAAAGTTGGGCATGTTGGATATTGACAACAAAGCATCGATTGAATAAATTCAACATAGTGTACATAGTTCCCCACCGAATAAATAAATATCCTTGAAAAAGATCACCTCAAGAAGTTAAATGCATCAATTGACCTAACTGAATAACCTACCTAAACATCCCACACTGAATGAAATATCATTCAGGGCCTCATGTCACTGACAAAAGACATTTAATGGGAAATTAAATGCTCTAAGTATTTAGTCACTAAATGTCTTGGGTTGGTAACTGAATGTATTCAATAAGAGAATATATGTTCCTTTTGCCTAACTGGCATCCATGTCATGGGCCCCCACATCCTATACCAACTTCCCACTTGGCATTAATTTCCAACACTCACAAATAATATCCTTTGGATATTTATGGTGTGATATCATCTCGCAGTTAATCGTTACATAAAGGTTCAGACAACTGCTTTCGCCTTGAAAATGGCGAAAGACAACGGGTAATGGAGTGGTGGCATTATATATGGGGATTCTAAACATTTTCACAAACCATTTTCAAAATTGCAACATGTGAAAAAATACCCCCTATCACCACTCTATAAATACCCCATTTAAAACCCTAAAACACACACAAACATTTTGCAACCAAAAATCACTGAAATATCTACTCAAAAGATAAAGTGTGTGTTATTTTTCATCATCCGTATAAAACTCTTTCACCATGTTTGCTATCTTGTGAAAACCACTTTTCAAACACTTTTCTTGATCAAGTTTTGATTTTTACCAAGATACCCATCTGGTATAATTTGTAAAATATCTTGCCAAGAAAGACATTTTCATTTAAAAAATATAACAATGGAAGTCGACTCAAGGAATTGTGTATGATCCTCAAGCAAGGTGCATGAACTGAAATTTGACTTTCAAACAAACAATGTTGTAGGCAATTTCAACTACCCTAAAGAAGTCCCAGCCTACAAAGAAATAATGAAGTTTTTATACAACCGTCCTTTAAAAATAGCCTTTACCAAAAGTCCCTATATTTTGTACCAAAACTACCTTAAGGAGTTTTGGTGTATAGTTGTGGCCTATGACCCGGCACCTTCCACTGATGGGAAAGAAGCAAGACCCCTTAGGGAGTTTCTCATCGACTTTTCAGTTTTAAATGGGGAAAGAAAACTCACCCTTTATTTCAAAACTTTTTGCTCATCAGTTGGACTTGATTATAATAATGGAAACTATGTTTAACACCCTAACCCAGTTGTGGTGAAAGCTGAGTTAGCAAATGTTTTAAATCCAAAATCCTTGGACAAGGCCCCTGTCAACAAAAGTTCTTTTCTCATGGCTTGGAAGATCTTGTTCACTTTCGTGATTCAGGTCCTCAACGGGAACCACTTATCCACTGAACAAATTAGCTTTATTCAGTTGATGATGGCTTACTGTCTAATGACAGGGACCAATGTCGACATTGGAGAGATCATTGACAGTGATCTCGTAACCAAGCTCCAGATTAAGTCTAGGGTGAAACACGCTTCATAACCTAGATTTATCTCTTGTGCTTTGCAAGAGTTACCGATGCAATTACACTCGTGAATTCAATTTGGCGCTTACCTACTGCCTCGAGTGCCTCAAACTTTACAAAGTCCCATCCTTAGTCATCAAATTGAATTGACGGCTCACATGGTTGTTGTAAACAACCAAAGGACTCATTGTCTCCAACCCCGCTTCTAAAAGAAAAAGAGAAGACTCGATCGCGATTAAACCCAAACCCAAGTCACAGGCCCCGAGGCTTTGGGACACAACCTAAATGGCATAAACAATCTGAGACTAACATGACACCCAAGAAAGACCAGTAACACCACCCCGGTGACAACGGCGGTCTCGATACATCACAGCTTAGTTCCCTTTGGTCCCAACTACTACTCCCCAAGATCCGTAGGAAACAAACAACCTCATTGGGTAGGGGAGTGCCTTCTATTGTCCCTAAGGATAACACTAGTTTAAACCCCCATTGCTTGAAGGTCAAAAAGGGGACAAAGACTCAGAGGGATTGAAACCACCCGCTGATATGGAACCATCACCCCCTACAGCGATGTGCATTCCTCTGGGACTGTCTCTAAGGACCAGGCAGATAAATCCCAATCTTCTGGATTAGAGGGGACATGACCTGACCACACCCAGGGCAAAGCTTCTTCTGAAGTGGAGCCTAAAGTACCCCTTTTACAATTTCAGTCTTATGTAGATGTCCAAGCTTTTCTTCTCTCAGAGGATGAGCTTGAAAAAGATAGTGGTGAGGAAGTATTTGAAGCAGGAGAAGACATGGACACTGATGTTCAAGCAACTGAACAAGAGCATCAGTCTCCACCAAAGAAGCCTGAAGAGTCACCTTTCCACGATGATACTTCTTCAGACTCAACTTCTTCTTCTTCCTTCCCTGAAGAGCTTAAAAAGTATGACAAAATACTTCCTCTCACTGAAAGTCAGTTGGTTAAATTCTTGAAGAAGGCTTAATTATAATGATCTTAGGGCCTCTGTTGTGGAGAATTTTGATTTAAGTTGCGTCATAAGGAAACAAAACTTCAAGAAATAAGAAACAATTGTGGTACTGTAAGAAGCATGGAGAAACATACGTAGTTGCATCCAGGTATGAAACTCACTCTACTAAAATAAATTATTCGATCACCCGAACCAAATAGTAAACTACAATGCTAAATCTTCTTTATGTTACATTTGTAGGTTCAAGATCATTGTTCGTATAGTAGATGAAACTGGTACTGCACAGGTTGTGATTTTTGACAACAATGTGCATAAGATGACCAATTTGACTGTGTGGGAGATCATGCAAGAACATGTCATGGACGCTGATCAATATTTTCCAGATGATCTTAATTAAATCATTGGAAAACAATATCTTTTTAAGATTCTGTATTCTAAGTTTAACCACAATAATAACAGCCATATTTATCGAGCCGAAAAAGTTGCTGAAGATGTTGATACAATCAACTACTTTAAAAATGGCTTCCTAGATGACGAGGTTTTTACACTGCATTATTACATTATTCGAGAAACCATATACCCAAAGTTTTTAAAAATTATGCTTTTTCCCCTCAAATAAAATAGGATGGCAAAGATTACTTACAGGATGATGAAGATGATTTTGAAGATGCTGAAAATGAGCCAGAGGATGCTGGGAATGAATTATATGATGACGAGGATGGCATTGCAACATTATCGGATGATATGAGTGAGGTATTATGCATTCTATTGGTAAATACAATGAATAAATTAGACATTTTTCTTTATAACAACATATGTATTATATGTGAACTTTAAAGACATTGACTCACTATGAATATTTGTAAACATTTTTGCATGATTAATTTTTGGTTGAACATTGCAGGATGTTGAAGATGGCTTTAGAAACACACCATATGGTATCGATGAGGTATTATACTATTACAATGTTAAATTCATTCAAAATAAAAACATGAATAAAAATGAAATTATCTTTTTAACCATTTTTTTGCTAATCATCACAAGAAAACAATTTAAATCGAACAAGAGAGGATGTCTTGGATGGCACTACAACAACTAGGGCCGAGCAAAACCGACCGACACCGACAAGCCCGACAAACCGACCGACCCGACAAGTTCGAATAACCGACCGACTATGTTTCGGTCGGGACTCGGTTTCACTTTTCTTATTTAATAGGTATCGGTCGGGTTCGGTTAAAAACCCGACTACACCCGAATAACCCGCCACCAAAGTAATTAGGTTTTCTAAAAACAAGCGCCCCTTTCTTTTTCATTCTAACTCAGTAACTCAAAAGTTTTGGCTTCTCAAAACTCAAAACCCGAATAACTCAGTAACTAAAACACAAGCGCCCCTCTTCACCCAATTCGTTTGGCTTCTCAACAAATCAATCAAATGGATCAATCTCATCAACCTCATAACAAAAACCCCGCATATGAATCAATCTCATCTTCTTTACCTACCTATGAATCATTCGCTTCTCAACAAAACACTACAATGAAAGTAAGTATTTATGAACTATTTAATGGGACTAATTTAATTTATGTAATATGGTATTGATTTTTTAATGAACCGATGGTTTCATTTTTTTTATTAACTGATGAAGTATTGAATGAATATTGATAAATGATGAAGTATTGAATGTTGTAGCCTTGTTGTATTTATGATTGATTTTGTAGCCTTGTTGTCTTTATGATTGATTGTGCCACTGTGGTATAAATTGATTCTGTCGAGTATGATGAAAATGATAGTTTAATCATTTAATGTTTTAAGTAAATGATGAGGTACAAAAGATGTATGATTGATTTAAGGTTTTAAGCCTTAAATGATGAGGTTGACATCACAGTAACATATACTCATATAGATATCAAGTATTCAAGTGTTACTCCTTTTAATTAATTGTTTGTTCTTTTTATTTTTGTTTAGGATGAGAACGTTGAGGCGGTTGACTTTGATGAAAATAAACGCAAAGGAAAGCCCTCCCAAACCAAGAAAAACGATTAGTGTTGGAAATACTTTGATGCAAAGTATGAACCGGTGAAATGGTTTGGTCATTAAGATGGCATATTGCAAATATTGTGATGCGGTTCTCAAAGCCGATTCAAAATGCATGGTACGCGACACTTGGATACTCATTATGCAAATTGTGATAACAACCCGATGTTGAGAAAATTAAGAAACAAAAAAACTAGCTTTTAAGAAAAGATTGGGAGAATGTTGAGGTGATAGTAGCATTGGTACTTTTAGAAACTTGGAAGTATGATGAAAAATTGATTAAAAATTCGCTGATTGAGTTGATTATTCTTATGGAGCTCCGCTTAAGTTTGTAGAACACCCGCATTTATTAAATTTGGAAATAACATGCAACCTAGATTTAATATGCCCTCTCGCTTTACTATTGCTAGGATGTTTCTAAGTTTTTCTGACGAGAGGAAGAGCCTATTAAATTTCTTAGCTAACAAGGCCACCACCGCTCATTTAACCACCGATACGTGGACTTAGTTGTAAAAGAATGAACTTTATGGTATTAACCCACTTTATAGATGATGATTGGTAATGCATAAAAGAATTATTAATTTTAGACCAATTCATAGCCATAGAGGGGTGGATATTGGTAGGGCACTTTTGAATGTATAAACGGATGGGGGGACAAAATTGGTCCAGATTACGTAAGCTTAGCATAGCAAAGAGTTAACATCGACAAGAATCTAAGGATAGTGAACTTTTTAAAAGCATGCTCCAAACCAGTACATTGAAAACTCTTGCAAAACACGTTAAAAAGATAATACACTTAACATGTCTTATTGAAGGATATCATAAGGGGATCCTAACCCCGCCTAGAATAGAATGAAACAAATTTCCATGGGTCATCACACACATGACACATACATGCAGCAAATCTTATTTCCATAAAAGTGAACTACTAATATAACAAGATAAGAAGGATGTATCGGCTTACCTGATTTAAAAGAGAAAACGCACTCCGCACGGGATAGTGGTCATCCATAAAGCCCAAAGCACAAAGACCATTTCTATTGTAGGAATGCACCTTGTATTCTGATTAACATAAGAAACAAACAATGCCAAAAAATCAATATTGATGAACAAGCATTACTAAACTATAAAAGCTGCCACTTTCAACATTCTAAAACCCTGGCACGCACGCAAATAAATATGGCAGTAATACCTAAGTATATACATTAAACAACTTGTGGACTTGTGGCAACTCACGGAATTTACGATGGCAAGTGACTAAACACTGATTCACACTTCAAATCAAGTAAATTTTAAAACATGATATTAGTGTTACATAAAAGGCCTACAAGGCCGATTAATCACCGCTCAGGCGCCATCGCCACCAACCTTTCCGATTTGTGTAATCGGTCAACCGTGGTCAACATCTGTCAAAGTTGCTTAAACTTGCAAATCTTGCCTGAAATACCCAAAACTCGCCGTAAACTAGTTTAATCACTTATACTGCTTATATCTATTACAAGATGTTTTTAAGGAAAATCTTGTTGAGATGCTCAAAACTTGTGGGAAATACCCACAACTTGCCGGAAATGCCAATCCGATTAATCCCGCCTAGACCGATTACAAGCTATAAGGGAGTCGACCGCCCGACTACTAATTCGCGATTTTTGCGACCTTGATGATAACATATATTTATAGGCGAGACCGCGAGATAATACTGACTAGACAAAGAGCCGGGAAACTTTTCTCTTACTGTATAAAGACTGTTATGACCATTACGGTTGATAACATTTCTTCAAATGACAAAGCTCTTGAATACTTGGTAGAAAATTTACCAAATAAGTATGATGGTGGTAAGCATTTTTACATAAGATGTATGGCTCATATTTTAAACCTAATTGTCAAAGATGGTTTTAAAACATTCAACAAGGAAGTGAATACCATAGGCTTAGCCGTGAAATACATAAAACATTCAAGCCAAAAAGTGTTGAAAAGGCTTGTACTTCAAATAAGTTTTGGTTTCGAATGCCCTACAAGATGGAATTCCACATGATATGTTGAAAACCGCTATTGAGTTAAAAGAAGCTTTTTTGATTATGATTTTCATAACTCTTGTTTTGCCCGAGACCTAGAGGAAATACCTAAGCGGGTGATTTTGAGGTTTGTAAGAAGATAGTTGCATTTTTGGAAAAATTTAAAGAAACAACCGAACTTGTGTCAAATGTATCATCTCACGTAGCTCATTTGTGGTTTGGAGAGGTTCTTTATATTGATAAGCATCTTCGTGAGTGGCAAGAAAAACCTTCTTTTAAGGTAATGGTTGAAGAAATGAGAAAAAAGTATGACAAATATTGGGGTGATTACAAAAAAATCAACCGTTATATGTACTTTGCCGTTATCTTAGATACCACAATGAAGTCGGAAATAATAGGCTACACATTTGATAGAAAATGGTTGCATACCCATGGAGGTCGATGACGATAGTGATGAGACGCCACTTTCATTTTTAACCGAAGATGAATTATGTGACAAATTGGTTAAGAAGGTTGAGAAAGATATGGGGGTCTTGTTTGCCATGTACAAAGAAAAATATGGCACAACCATATCAAGTGAAATACCAAAAGCAACGTCTAGTCAAAGTAGTAACACAATTCGTCGTCGTGGTAATTCTTTCTTAAATGCTTTTAAAGATAAAGTTGGAAATAAGTTGAGCGGGGGTGAAGACGAGTTGACCAAATATCTAAAAGAACCGCTCTTGAGCTAGAGGATGACGAAGAATTGACATACTTAATTGGTGGAAGGTAAATAGTCAAGATTCCCAATTGTATCAAAGATGGCTAAAGGTAAAACTTATGATTAAAATGTATTTAATAAGGTAGTTGTCTCATATTTTTAAACATTTTTATATGACACTTTTCTGGTAAAACATTACAGGATGGAGAAGATGACTTGACAAATAAATCATTTGGTGGATAAGGTATTATAATGTTGCATTCCTAAACTCATTTAGCTCTCTTACATGTTTTTAGAAAAAATTTAAATATTACTTAACAATGTTTTAAACCAACACAGGAAGGGAATGCTGATCTTACACGAGCATCAAATGTGGAATACCCGACCAGTAACGACGGTGTGCCTACGATAGTCGAACCTACTAGAAATTGATTAAAAAAAAAAAAAAAAAAAAAAAAAAATCGGTGAAATGGTTGACCAACCCGATTATGAAACAGAAGGTGAAAATGAGGATACACATTCGAATAAGGAAATGGTGACAAACAATGTCGAAAAGGATGTCTGATATGAAACCATAATGAATTTCATTATTTTTTTTCACAAGTATTTTCCATGAAACTAGCTATTGATTTCTACTTAGCAGTTATTTTTTTATTGGATTTTATTTGGTTTTCTATTTCATATGGTCTATGTTATGTTTGTTTATAAAACCATTGATACCTTTCCAATGTTATATGGAGATATTTTTAAGTAATTTATATTTTCAAAAGATAGCATATTGGTTTACGTTTATTTTGATATGTAATTATCATAATATCATTCAATGTATTTCAATATTGTGAATGTGTAGTTGTATATAATTGTGTATGTGTCAACAATTCCAATCAAATCTACTTATTTAACATCAAATTAATCCTAAATTTGATAACCATATGAATATTCAGGGGTTGAAACTTATCAATTCTATAGTGTAGCGCCAACTGATCAAAATATTTTTCTAAACATTGTTATAAAGATATTATTAACTGTTATTGAATTATCCAGAGAAAAAAATAGAATTATATAACTTATATGAAATCTATTTATTCACAAGATATCCAAATAAAATTTGAAAATACAAATATCCGGGAATATACAACAAATTAAATGCAGGAACTTCAAGTTATGGTTTTAAAGAGAGGAGGAGTGGAGTCGGGTTCAAGGTCGGTGCCGATCGGTAGGACGGTAACATCGCCCCTTCCCCATCGGGTAAGGCAACCGTAGCAAATTGGGTTGGGAAACCGAATGAGTGTGCAAGGGTTTAGGTGATTCCAACGGCTACAAAGCCTTCCAACGGGTAGGATGGGTACCACCCTTCCAATTTGGGTAGTTTTTGCAGAATCGTAGTTTTGAGTTTTAGGTTTTATCGGACAGAGTGATGTGGCAATTTGTGTAGTGTTGGTGATTTGGGTGCCCACTCCTCCCTAAATACAGCTCATGCTATTCCCTTTCATTCTCCACTTTGGAATATCAAACACTTTATTATCTTTCAATACTATCTTCCACCCTTCCAGTTTCCTGCAAAAATCTTTGAATATGAAGCGAAGAAGAAGTAATGATATGGAGGCCATGACAGATGGGAAAAACAAGGTAATCTAACTAATTATATTCAGTTCAGCTTTTATCTATAATAAATAATTCAATATAATTGCAAACAACTCCATGTTCATCCCAGGAAAACATTGTGAAGGAAACAATGGAAAGCAAAAGGAGACATGTGAAGGTAACAGTGACGAGCCAGAACAAATATGACAGTGCACAAATTTTTTGAACCATAATATAATAGAGTTAAAAAGTGGATTAAACGAATATTTCATAAAAACGATAAATAAATGAACATATTACCTTCTAATTAGTGATTCTACGATCTCCCATAGCAAAAAACGCTACGCACACCCTCATTTTTAACATTAATAAGTTCTTTTTTCTATGGCACAAGTTAAAGCCGTTAAAATAATCATCACCCATCCGACACGCAATCGCTTTTAATGAGCTTCATTTCAAAAAACATATTTCAACCGTAGAAGAGCAACATGCAAGACTAAAACCAACTTCAACAACCGATAAACCAAAGGAAGAGATGTATGCTTTTTCTTATCCACCATCTTCTCAAAGAACTTTGGCAATACTATCCAAGTAAGCGAAATCTTTATCGTTACGCATGATCTGATAATAGACTCCAAGTTCTATAGGAAGACTTAACCTTTCCATATAAGTAAAATCACGCGGATACATCTCACTAAGTTTCACTAACTTTGATATACTAAATTCTGAAAATGAATCATGCGGGCTCAACGCCGCCATATAATCAAGTAAATCGGTGCTTCCATTACTAAAACGATCTCCAAACTCTTGAATTTGCATATCCATAACAGTGTTGAATATATCAACCTCGAAATGATGTTGATTTGTAATTCTATCCTTTCGGCCTCTTGAATGAAAGTCAACCATATTTACCATCTCAATATCATGTTTACCACAAAATGAAGTTACATTCTTCAAAAGTGAAGCAAAACCCGTTGCCCTATACTCTTGCAATGATCTTTTGGTTCCTTTTACCTAAGATCGTTTGATCGCTCTTCTGAAGATGTCGTGACAATGTATTAGTAAGCCTTATTATATGCAACAACGAGTACAATAAAAACACAAAATCAAGTGTTTTGAAATACTTTATAAGACCGTGTCGCTCCACTGTTAGAGATAGTATCACCTCTTCCTCAACATAGTGAAGAACCTTAAGAACCTCCTAAACATTTGTATCAAACTAGTGATAGTTCAATGATGAGAACCCCATCTTGTATCTCCACTGCAATGGTAACTTTGTTTTTCCTCTCCCTGCTTGGGCCACCTTTCTATTTCTTTTACTATTCTTTTCTTTGTGACTTTCTAGCAGCATATCTTTTCGTTTACAAGAGCCACAAACAACATTTGTCACCGTGGATAGAACATCAAAGAAGTCTATAACACTCTTGTGGTTTTTTGCAACAGCCACAACTACTAACTGGATTTGATGAGCAAAACAATGTACATAATATGCTGAATCATTTTCTTTTAGGATTAGAGATTTTAAACCATTAAACTCACCACACATATAAATTGTTAGGATAATGAATAAACTAGTTTCATTGATAAACCTATTTTGTTAGGAATCAGAAATTCCAGGTATTAAAGAGTCGGTCACCTCAAGTATATGTAATCGTTAGAAAGCTCGTAGTCGTAGTTCTTTTAAGTTAAGTAGTATTTAGTTAAGCAACACCGTGGAGGACGGACGGTCTTTACCCACCGTATGCCCCGATCCACACCCGATGTGTGGCGATTTATGTAAGACTATAAATACTCTCTACCTCCCAAGGTAGAGAGTCGAGCTCATAATAATATCTTTCACTTTCTCTCACTAAGTTCCTAAACCTCTAACTTTCTCTCTAGAATTCCATTTATACGCCACTTTGTGTTATGGTTTGATGTGTATGTGAAAACCAACATCCAACAATTGGTATCAAGAGCCATGGTTAGATCATATCTTACACATCTTTGGATTTCTAGTGGTTTTAGGTGGTTTTGAGTTTGAAAAGTTTAGTGGTTTGTGCATCATTTGGTTGATTTCTTGTGTTAAAGCTTGATTTTGTTTGTACTTTTATGTTTAGAATCATCATAAGTGTTTAGGTTTTCATTTGGTAAGCTTGAATCATCTTGGTTGGGTTGTTTTTGGATTGAAAAGTGATGTTTATGTTGTTTTTCTTGCTAGCGACTTGACATACGGATTTGTTTCTTCAGTAGCGACTTGCTTTACAACTCAGAGCGAGTTGCGCTTTTGAAGCTAGCGACTTAGTCTTAGCGACTTACAAAGACAAGTAGTGGTATTCCACCACGGTAGCGACTTGGTGTTAGCGACTTGGTGAGTAGCGAGTTGCTATTTAGCGACTTGATTCCTTAGCGACTTGTATCTTAGCTTAATTGTCGCCAAAATTTTGCTAGCGACTAGAGGCTTAGCGAGTTGCTATTTAGCGACTTGTCTTTGTTTAGCGACTTGAACTCTAGCTGACTTAGCACTTAGCGACTTGGTTCAAGGGTGTTAGCGACTTGGTTGATTTTTACGAAGAAGAGGTTTGACCAAAGTTGACTTTTTATCAAAACTTCAAACGGCCATAACTTTTGATCCAGAATCTGCTTTCAAATAAATACCACAAAACGACCGAACAAACTCGAATATTGCGAGGTTTCACAACAATGTCGTGAAACGAATTTTTCGAGGCCCAAATCCTCTCCGAAAGGAAGTTATTGAGCTTTTAAATTTTTAGACCTAAATTTCTCCATAAAATCGTGCAACAACCAACCCAAATCACAACCAAACAACATCTCTCGTATCCCACAAACAATCATAAGACCTAACACACAATTGTCTATCATTGTGTCGATCCATCATCATCTTAACACATTCCATTGGTCATTGCTTAACGGTTTGGTCTTGATTTTAGTAAACTCGCCGAAGATTCTATTTCTGCTTAAATCATAGACTTGTAAAATCCCGTGCATTCTACCACATCATGTCTTACTCTACCGACCCAGTTGATTTCGTAAGTGCTTAAATTGTATGATGTCAGGATAATAATGATAATGGATGCTAATCGAACGATTAAAGATGTTTGAATTAAACAAAGAGGATGTGAGATCTTCATGTTCGAGTACAATGAGAATGAATTGCACCGCCATGTAATGCCATGCAAATGGAATGCAGATTGAGCCCTATCAACTACTTCATCCGCACCTCATACAGCTTGTTATCCATAGTCAGGATCGAACATGTAGTGCTCTTTCCGCCGTGACTTACCTACATTGACAAGAAGCTTGTTGAACTTAGAGCATTTAAAGTCGCAACTTACCAATGAAGAAGTTCAAAGGATGGTTCCAGGCAGCTCTTCAAGTAATCTACAAACAATTTCAACCATTCATCGTTGGGGAATATTCACAGATTACGATCAACACTTGACCGAATTTCCTTCAAAAACATACCGAATGGAAATTCAGAATTATCGAGACATTTATCCAACTCATGGATAATGTGAAAAAGTACATTGAGGAAACCGCACAAAAGGATGAAAAGTGGATGAGTGTCGTGCGCTTGAGAGATTGTTGTGATAAGTGGGTAATGTATCCGTGGAAGAATCGTGTTACACGAATGCGTAATGTTGAGAAAACAAATAATGATGAGCCTGACAATGCTAAAATAGAATCTTCATGCTCATGTTCACAAGAGAGAGGTGCACCAACACAACCCGTGCAAGCTAATGCAAAGGAACGCCCATGGAAGCTTCGGATGTACCTAAGATAGAGATGCACCGCCACAACCCGCACGTTAATGCAGAGGAAAGTTGCATGAAAGTTTCGCAGCATCTAGGTATGCATCTTCTTCTCAAATGATGATTATGAATCGCATGAGTACACCGTGATTTGTGCTCGATGATTCCTTGACCACCGAACTCAATACCTATAAGGATCAAGTTTATATACGAACAAAATGTTAAGTTTGAACTTACCACTCGTGAGCAGGAGATGGATATCCAAATGCGCATAATTATTAGAAAAAGTAATTTTAGAGAAGAAGTATTAAAACAAGAGTTAAACTCCTTACAAGAAAAGCTTTCCAAAACTGCTAAGCAAAACACGAACTTCAAGAAAATGTTAAAATGCTTAAGCAAGAATTCAAGGCTAAGGAATCAAAACTTTGAATGATTTTTCCAATCTAAAACTTTGAAAACAAGCTTGAAAATAAGTTGTACGACAAGGGAATACCATTCAAACCGCTCACATGATCACTAAGCATCGAGTCTTAAGCTTATAAGCATAGCATTCCCTTGTTGAGGAACCAAATCCAGAGGTAATTAAAAGGCTAGAAATGCTCATAAGGTGCTTTATGATGGTAATGAAACTTAAGCCTAGGCGAAACCTAGTTGCATTGAGTGCACCGAGGAAGATAAGAAACTGATGAAGTCACTAGGAAGAAAATGAATAAGAAGTTAGAAGATCCCGAGTGTAAAAAGAATAACATAACGATCAAACCCCATAATTACACTAAAGAAAATTGGATCTCCTTGAACAAGTTTAAGCCTCGACTTATTAACCCCCGAACAAGTGTTCGAAAAAGGATTTAGATAAGCAAAAGCGAGAATCTTGTTGTAACGAACCCTCCCTTAGGAAAATGCCTCGAGCGACCGTGGTATCCTCCGAATACACCAATGCATCTTGTTCCTAGAACAATTGCCACTAAAAGCAAGACCTTAATTAGTCAATATGTTATCTTTCAACTATTTGTTGATTTTGAGAAAACTTGCAAGAAAAGGATCACACCCACCGGTATTATCAAGGAGAAAGGGGTTTTGAGCAAACTAAAGAATGTTATTTAATCAAGTCATGCCTTTCTTTAAACAACTAAAAGATCATTTTGAGAGTCTTAAAAAGGAATGAATTCGTACATTAAAGAAATGGAAAAGGAATTTGATGCAATGATTGTTGAGGTTAGTGACTATGAGAGAGAATTAAAATATAGTGAGATTGAAAGGAAGAACTTGCATACACCGAATGAGAATCGATTTCAATGTATTGCTCAAGATATGTTTTTCATCGCTACAAATTGTTCCATTAATGCTTCTCAATTTCATGAATTATCTGTTGCTCGAAAGTCTCCCATGATCGTGTCATTGAGCTTGAAACAACAAATTCAAAATTGCATGAGAAAATAGAACAAGATGATCATGATAACTTGGTCAAACATTATTCTAAATTAGAAGTTGAACATCTTGCTTTGCAATTAAAAATCAACATCTCAAATAAAATGTTAAAACCTCAAATATCAAGACATCCTCCGATGCTCCCGAGTTTGATGCGCTTTTGAAATTAGCAAACGTGATGAACAAATTCGAGCTCATCATAACACGATCAAAAGATTGAAAGCCCAAATTTCACAACCGAAGGTGAAAAGAAGGATGCGACTGGTTCCCATATGCTCCACCTTTAGATTCTCGCACTTCCAACTTCAAAACATAATTGATAACTTGCAAAAGGAAAATGATTGTTTCAAAGTCGAAATTTCAAAGGTTAATGATCAAAACAAAGAGTTATGTGATTCATTTAAAGTTAATCATGATAAACAAATTGAAAAGATAACTTCTTTACTTAACGATATTGAGAATCAAGCGTGAGGTGAAAGGAAAGTTGCCAATCCCCAATTGCAAATACTGCTCCTAAGGTTTCTTCTTGTGATAAATATGCTATCGATATGTTATATATTCCCTACCATTAGGAATAATGAACTTGCACATAAAGCATATCTCTCATACCTTAAGGAAAGTTTGAAGAGTCTCCGTGAGATTGTTGAAGATGAAAGATTAGAAAACCTTTGATAGTACTATAGCCTATGCTCGCATGGATGCCAAACGATCTCGTGAACTCTTAGAGTATGTAATTGTCACAAGTCCGAAATCTAGCAATAAAGTAGATAGAATAGTTGTGCCTTGCTCTATGCCTAAAGCCAAGCATGTGACCCTTGATATGCCTTTGTTCCATGTCTAAATTCAAGCAAGCAACCGTGATGTGCCTCCTAGAATTTCAGATCCCAAAGACTTCTAGACCGTGAATGGAGAAAGTAGTGAAGCCATGTAATGTTCCCATCGTTATTTCTACAGATGTTAAGATTGACACTAAAGTTCATGCGGGTCAAAACCTAGAAGCAATGCAAAGAAGGATAGGATTACGCAAACTAAAAGTGTTAATGATAAGGAAGTGAAAGAACACCATAGGGACAAGAAGTTTGACTTGAACAAAATGATTTGTGTTAGTTCTAGTATTAGCTCTAAGCTATCGAAATTAATTCGAGGCCTCATGTCGCTCGCAAAACATGTAAAAATGTTTATTTTCCGTAATCATGATAAATGTGATGTGTTATTTCGAGGTCTAAGATTCATAACCCGCTAAGAAAGTTTGGAGAGCAAAACAGACAGCAATCCTAGAAACCTACAGTGGAATGTGTTTACAAATGTAGGATTTCGGTGGAAGCCACTGTGTCGAATATTTACGAATGGCAAACCTTACCCCTCGCCTAGATCCACTATGCCTAGAATAGTGCTCGTTAAGGTTTGGAAGCCAACCTGTAGAATAATCCCATTACACAAATGTCATTTGACTAAGTCCGATGTTTCTACTAGTTCAGCCTCCTAGGAATAATGCCATTGCATCTAGTGTTTCACGATTCAAAGATTGTTTCAGCTAACCAAAAGGAACCCATCAAGACGGGGATCCAATGTTTCCACCGCTCGTCTCGTTGTCCAAAAGTGTCGCATAAATCGTCCCCTGGTATTTGGATTCGGGCGGTTTAAACATATGACCGGCTCTTAACAATGACGCTTGTTCACATCGCTCAGCCTCGTTCTTCAACACAATGGCGCCTCGCAGATAACACTTCAGCCCCTGCTCTCATAGAAAAGAAAGGTGTACGCTTCATGCGCTTTATCTTCGTAAGAAGAGAAATCTTCATGTATGACCATTCTCATCGACATTCTTCATCAACAAGCTTTATGTTTTTCCACGCTCTTTCAACCTTCAAGTGGATCTACGTTCATTGGTGTATATTCTTATTCACTTGTTCAAGTCAAAAATGGCAACTTCAGATGCAATTTTTGAGGGGGAGAAGAGTACATATACTACATGTTGATGGATGCTTGAATTATGGTCATATGACTCTCTTTCAACGCCTAATGCTTCACTTACTAAGGATAAATGGGATTTATTGTTTGGGATTCATTGTTTCAAGATATGTTTGATGAGTATTTCCAACCGCTAGCGAATGTTGATCACCCAACAAGTACAACTCGTGACTACCAAGAAGCCCAATCTCCGCTATTCCTTTAGGCTGATAATGACTATCGAATATTGCGCTTGCAATCTTGAATAATGATCCGCTTTTGGTATTCCTTTGCCAAATCTTCACGGATTATTGTTCATGAATAATGATCCGCCTTGGTATTCCTTTGCCAAATCTTCATGGATTATTGGTCCTTACAATGTGCACGCTTATAAATCAACCACATGAACATTAAGGAAAATGACTTCTCATCCGCTCAAAGACATTATTGGTGAATCTTCCGCATCGCTTCTACATGTATACCTTAAGGAAGAATGCATTAATGATGAGGAAATCATCCGTCTCGGTTCATTCAAAGGTCAATGTACTTCCAATTGTATGTTTATTCACGTGGTGGGCATTTGACACAAGTTGATTACTTCGTAGTTAATCATTTATCACTTATTTGAGATTGAAGTTGACTTTCACAAAGGTGTGTTCTTATTTGATAACTTGCTCGGGATTATGAATTTGAGTTGAAGACTTGGTTTATCTAGTTACCAAGAGTCGGGATGGATGTTTAAAGATCCGTTAACTATCACTATTAGGAGTTACGTTGTTTTACTCAAAGGTCACACGCAGATGTCGCCAGGATAATCGCAAGAGGTGTTAATGTCTCATACTGCTTGAGTATTGAGTACTTAGAGATTTGCTTGGAGCATAAATTTCTACACCGCTCTTCCAACATTAGTGCAAGATTAAGATACAAATGCGGAATTCTTCTTCGCCAAGTTTGGTATATCAGTTTTCTTCATCGGTCACTTCAAATTGTCTCCATATGGGTTGATAAAGATAGTCGAGAGAGTTTCTATCGCAAAGGGTCCTATGGCTCCTCGGACAATCCAGCTCGACCTCACTCAAAACAATTCCCATTGGTTCATCCCTTGTACCAAATCCTCTCCAACAACTCCATATGTACCTCCATCGAAGATGATTTAAGGAAATTGTTCGATCCAATGTTTGATGAACACTATGAAAAAATGCCGATGAAATGTCAAATCCATCAACAAAGGTCGCCATATTCCCGTGAATGAAGTCAATCCTCGCCTCAATATCTTTAAGCCAAGAAGCTTTCACGATCCTTCGCCTCATCAACAAATCATCATTCTTCAAATGTACATCATGGAACTGCTTTCGCATCAATGATGAAGTTAATCCCTTTGCTACCCCGAAGATGCTCCATTTGAAAACATATTTGCTCCTCGAATCATCATCGAACCATCTTCTTCAGAGACATCGACTGCTACCTCGGCCCCTCAACAACTTCCACATGAACACCTTAGAAAATGGACTCACGATCATCCACTAGATAACATAATTGGAAATCCTCTCGCCCCAGTATCAACACGAAACAACTTGCAACCGATGCCTTATGGTGCTTCTTCAACTCCGCACTATCTAAGATCGAACCAAAAGATGTTAAAACCGCCATGAATGAAGATAGTCGTTCAATGCCATGCAAGATGAAATTCATGAGTTTGATCGACTTGATGTATGGGAGTTAGTACCGCTCCAGATCGTAAGCTATGATTATTGCTCTTAAATGGATCTTCAAAGTGAAACTTGATGAGCATGGTGATGTGTCAAGAACAAGGCTCGATTAGTTGCTAAAGGATACCGCCAAGAGGAGGGTATTGACTTTGAAGAATCTTTGCTCCAGCTTGCTCGAATCGAGGCAATCGTAATCTTCCGCTAATGCCGCTAGTAAGAACATGGTAGTTCATCGATGGATGAAGACGGCATTTCGAACGGAGATCTTAAAGAAGTCGCTCACGCCGCCCAACCCAAGGATTTGTGAATCAAGAGCATCCTACCACGCTTATCGCTCAAGAAGGCTCTTTACGGTTTAAAGCAAGCTCCAAGGGCATGGTATGATACATCGTCAAAGTTTCTTCTATCAACCGGATTTAGCAAAGGAGCAATGATCCTACATTGTTCACCGTGAAGTCGCAAACATTTAATTCATGTTCAAATTTATGTTGATGATATTATTTTTGCCTCGATGCACCCAATGGAATGTGATCGTCAATGAAATGAGTTCAAAATTTCAAATGTCAATGATGGGACAAATGTCATTTTTCTTGGGATTACAAATTTCACAAAGTCCCTGAGGCATTTTCATAAATCAATCTAAATATGCAATGTAGATCTTAAAGAAATTTGGATTTGATTCAAGTGACCGCTGACACCCCATGATTGATCGAACCAAACTAGATGAGGACCACTCGTGGATCATGATTGACCAAACGAAATATCGTAGTATGATTGGATCCCCGATGTACCTCACTACTAGTAGACCAACCATCTTGTTCATTGCTTGCATGTGTGTAGATACCGTGCTGCTTACTAAAAAGCACCTTGAAGCGCTTAAACGGGTCTTTCGATCTCCAAGGAACCATCAATATGGGTCTTTGCACCAAGGACACCGGTATGTCACTAACGGCCTATGCAGATGCCGATCATGCAAAGTTGTCAAGATACACGTCAAGCACGCCCGAGGTGCTCGCTGGGTGATAAGCTTGTGAGTCGGTCTTCAAAGAAGCAAATGAGTACTTTATTTTCTACAGAGGTCGAATACATAGCCATGTCATCCCTGCAGCTCAAATCTTATGGATGAGATCTCAATTATCCGACTATGGCTTTGTATTCAACAAAATCCTCTGCATCGTGATAATAAAGTGTTATTGCTCTCATGCAACAATGTTCAACACTCAAGAGCAAAGCATATCGACATTCGACATCATTTCATCGGGAACAAGTGGAAAAGGTGTGGTGGAACTCTATTTTGTGAGGACCGAATATCGCTAGCGTACATCTTCACCAAAGCTCTTCCAAGAGAACGTTGAGTTTATTCTTCCACGCTTGGCTTGAAAAGCCTTCAACCAGATACACTCAAACGCCTTCAGAGGAAGACGAGGAGTAAAGGTTTATCTTCATCTATCTCTTGTAAATATTTATTCGAAAAACAAAATACAAAATTATAAAATCCTCAAAAATCAAATAGAAAATATAAAACCTTCAAAATCCATAAAATCAAAAATTGAAAATCTTCAAAAATATTGTCAATTTGTCATGTTTTTTTTTTTTTCGTTCGATAATATCTACGGTTTTGTGTCATCATTCAAAGAATGACACGGACTTTAGATGTTGTTCGAATTCTTAAAAAAAAAAAAAAAAATCAAAAATATTTTTGGGAGAAAGAGAAACAATGGTTTATTGTCATTTTCGTGCAATAACCCGTTTCAAAAGAAAGAACAGAGCCATGTTTCACCATGTTTTCAAATTCCATGCTCGATTCTATAAACATTTATCCGCCGAAAACTAAATGCTTTAAAAATGACTCGGTCTCTATTTTGATAATCATCAGACCTATTTGTCAAAATCTTATCTCTCAATCAACAACCTATGTCATTGATTGAGGGGAGAATGATTTCAATTAAATTAAAAGTTATTTGGCATTAAATTGTTTCAAAAGATATTCATGCATGTTTTATCAATGGAGTTTAAAGTCTTAAAATCCGATCCTTATCGCTTAAAACGCTTTCATAATCAAGTCACAATTCTCCTTAAAGCTTTCAAAATCAATTTAAATCTATAAGATATCACAAATCTCAAATGATTTGATAATTGTGATCTGGGAGAATTTGTGATTTAAATTGACTTAAACCGAGGATTCAAGAAATGGTTTTACAAGGATGTACATGTTATCCTCCCCGCATGTGACAAACGATTTCAAATTTTCCATTCACATGTTGAGGAGGAGCATCTATCTTACACCTATGACTTGAAACGTGATCATTTATCTCATCAGTGTTCCTCTAGTATGTGCAAACTCCTTTCAAACCCCGAGGCACATATTGAGGGGAGCAAATTTATGGAAACCTCATCCTTCCTAAATGCTTTATCTTCTTGATTTGATCGGGAAGTGATGTTGATATCTTTAGAAAATGGTAATCAAAGAAGTAAATTCTTCCTCTTGCCTCCGTGTGCAAAACGATTTCACATTTGATGCACATGTTGAGGGGAGCACTTGTTCTAAAATATCAAAACAATTCAGTACAAAATGTTTTGATAATATATCACAAGTATCCGGATTGATTTTCAAATGGTTTTCAATTGGTTCCAATGGCGTATGAACAATACCAAATAGACCCACCAACTTTACTTTATGTACGGTGATATAAGGATGATAAGGTTAGGTATGTGTTCCCATGATCCGCCGTAATCCGGAGGGATCTACCAGGACAATCCACTAGTTAGTGTAGAAGTCCTTAGGTATGATGATAAAAGGAGAAAATGAGATACGGGAAGAGCGGACTAAGACCGAGCTAGTATCGAATAAACCCAACAAGGTTCTAGCTATGAAGTCTCGGTAAGCATCAAGGGGTGAAGAATTAAAAGAATTGAATGAGGAAAGGGTGAAAGCAAATAGCCTCCATTTATTCAAACTTAGGCGTAAACCGGTTCAATTCATATGCTATCGATGGTAACATCGGATTGAAGACAAGACGCCATGGACCCAAAGGACGACCGCACTTCAACTTTCCAAACCACTCAAGTTCCTCTTAAAAGGACTTGTTTCATTCTCACGGGAACCGACATTATCTATCGACTTCTCTTAGAGATGGTTGATATTGAGAAGGAGACCCTCTCCCTAGTCTCCCAGACAGATCCAAATATGCACAAATTGAGTCTAGAGCCACGAGATCATCAATAAATCTCATTAGACACTTTCAATGAAGACTCTCTGCTTCACACAATGTGGAAAGAGAGATTATATCTCGAGTCCCACGATTATCCTTGTGGTATTGCTGTAACATCCGAGTGATGTGTATACATATTCACTATGAAGATGGAAAGCCTTCGAGCCAACATCAAACAAGCTCCCGGTAGGTGGCATGTGAGATCTATTATATAGATCAACCATGTGACAACCGAACAGAAACAATAGGGCTTATTCAATCTCTTGAATCAATCCTCGGTTCAAAGTTATGGATCGACGGATACCTTTGAAAACCGTCTTTGTGCTTAAAACTCTTTTCTTTAGCACATCGACCGTACTCATTTTTCAAACCAAAGGTGTTTTTATGATTGATAATTGATTTTCAATAAAACCTTCGTTGTATTGCAAAACTACTTCTATTGAGCAATACACGATTGTTTTTCAAATCTCTTTCATCAATCGCTGGACTTAAAATTACCGTTCACTCAATTGTTGTCTTCTTTGAGATGTTCCGGTTTGAGAACAATAGAACAAATGCGAAACCTCGTCAAGGAAATTCTTCAAATTATACTGATCACAGTGGCAAGACATGTATCGATCAATCTGGGAACCGCGGCAGTAACTTAATTCATCGAAGTGATCAAAGACACTTTCGCGGCGATTATTGCTAATCTGTATGCAGTACACCCGACGCTTGTACCGATCGTAATGAAGCGGTCAATCCATAGCCGCATGCTCACTTAACACATTCAACTCAAAAGAAATCATGATTAGTGCATCAATGACTCGATATTTTCACCCATGCTTCGCCACGCCGCCAATATCATGATTCAACAAATGCTTCCGCTACTGATGAGAAGATTTCATGATCCGTAATGTGAGCATGTCGGTCCTAAAGTCACAACACCACAAAGGATGTCTTAGAGATTTTGATAGTCGATGATCTCAAAAGATGGCTCAAAATTATTATCACGCTGGATCAAGAAAAGACCCACTGAAGTAACCAAACATGCAATGTGAAGAATCAATGACTACGAGCTTAGAAGCAAAGGACTACATCAAGAATGCAAGAACAATTGTTAATGTAATATCTATTTGTATTCAATGTAATTTGGTACATGATTGAGGTGACCTCCTGTGGGAGATTGTTAGGAATCGAAATTCCTGTATTAAAGAGTCGGTCACCCCAAGTATATGTAATCGCGAAAGCTCGTAGTCGTAGTTCTTTAAGTTAAGTAGTATTTAGTTAAGTAACACCGTGGAGGACGGACGGCCTTTACCCACCGTGATGCCTCGATCCACACCCGATGTGTGGCGATTTATGTAAGACTATAAATACTCTACCTCCCAGTAGAGAGTGGAGCTCATAATAATATCTTTCACTTTCTCTCACTAAGCTCCCTAAACCTCTAACTTTCTCTCTAGAATTCCATTTATACGCCACTACATATGCATTTCACGCAGATGAAAACTAATATCCAACATATTTCATCTTTGGGCATTTGTGCTTTAATTTATTAAATTTGTTTTATCTTTAGGCTTTTGTCATATTGGGGCTTTTACAAAATTATATATTTATATTTTTATTTGTAATTAAACCAACTAAATAATACTAGAAACACATTTTTACGCACCAAGTATTTAAAATACATTTTAAAAATCGATAATTTTTCAAAATTAACACTATATCGAAAAATTCCACAAGACGCACCCGCAAGCACCCCTACTCCGTCCCCTCAAGGTAACATATGAGTTAATGATTATTTTAAGTTTTACTACAATGACGTTTTGTTATTATTTTTTAAAGACATTATCTAAGGGAAAATTACGCCTTATGATTACATGTATACAGATGATCAACACATTTGCCAAAATGATGGCTCACAAGAAATCATACATTCTTGGTATGAGTGGTGGCGTTTTGAACAAGCAGCAGTTAAAATGAGGATCCTGTTGAACCAAATGATAAAAAAAGAGTCCAAAATAATTGATGTTGATGAGTATGAGAATCCTGTTGAAGCAAATGATTTTGAAAGCTTCTGTTATGATGAGTTACATTTGGCTTACTCCTCATTATTTGAAAAAATAGTTATGGATTTTCTAGGACTTTTGATTGCAATCTAACTTTCAAACTTTAAAGTGTTATGTGAAATTTTTAATTAAAAACAATGATAACAAATTAAAGATATAATATATGTTGAGAATAAACACAATAAAATCAAAATGAGGAGAGTTATTTTACATACCAAACTTTTCTTACATACCAAGTGACTCATCTTCACCATCCATTTAAAAAAATCAACTACCGATATTAAAGTTAATTTTATTATTTCACCTATTTTTATAATTTAAATATCTCTTAAACCGTTAATCGTTAATGAAAATATTTACACCATCGCGACGAAAGATTTAATTATTTTTCTATAGACGCAAGACTTTGATATACTTTCAAAAAGAAAAACTCGCTTTTTTCACGTTTTTGTTATTTTTTCGCTTTTTTACGCTACGTAAATTTACATAAAAATCATATACGATAAAACATTAAATTGAATATCACACGCGATATTAGTGTTAAATCATATACGATATGAATATCGCACGTGATATTATATGTAATATCATATATGATATTACACTAATATCACATGTGATATTACATATCATATATGATATTACACTAATATCACATATGATATTCAAATTAGTGTTTTATCATATACGATTTTTCAACGCAAATTTCAAGAACGTAAAAAAACAAAAACTTAAAAAAAAAAAAAAAAAAAAAAAAAAAAACCGTGAAAATACGAAAAAAAATTTGTCGAAAGATATCAAAGTGCTTATCTATGAAGGATAATTAAACGCTCGTCAGAATGATATATTTTTTCGCTTAACGACAAAGGTTTGAAATATATTAATATTTGAAAAAATGATGAAAGTGCTTTTAAAATCATTGATATTAATCTCATCCATTGGGATCAAATAAAACGGGAGATTGATCCTCGATATATAATAATATTTTGTCTCAAACGATCTTTTATCAATCAAAATTTAAAAATTGATAACCAAAAGAATATACAACAAATTTGTTCCTTAAATCTATACTACTATATAAAGATTTAAATTATGTACCTACAAAAATTAAGATAAGAAGTCTAATCATCGAAATGATATGTGTCACTCTCTAACTAAAAATAATAAAAAGGATGAATTTCTAACAAACTAAAATAAGGAGCCCAATAATGGGTTGACATACGCTATTTCTTAACTAATTAATCACCTTTATTTTTAAATTTAAATATATTTTAATTGCTTAATTTTTTATGATCTAATTTCACCATATTTTTCAAAATTTTATGCTCTTTAATTCAACATCTATTTTGATATATTTTATCGCTTTTAGTTTTACATTTTTAGTAGGTTTATTTTATTTTAATTCAAAATTTTAAAACTTTAACCTTTATTTCAATTAATACAAACTTTATTTATCAAAATCATTTACTTTTGAAAGTGTTTCGACTGGAAAAGATTGTGAAGGCCTTTTTATACGGAATAATGATGTCACGGAAAGATACTAAAACTCAAACAAACACATACAACTAATATATAAATATTTGGAGTTGTTGTGAAACGAATTCACTAAAGCAGAGGAATCATGGCGAGAGTCAAGTTAGAATTCATTTAATATATTTATTATATAACTATATTTATCGCCATCACATGCAGATTCTAACTAAGATGTTAAAAAGATATATGTAATCTTTATATATATTCAAATATGATATATGACATATATCTTCCTAATTAATCTATATCTATATTTTAAATATAACCAATTAACCAATCATAACCATCTATTTTCATCTAAATTAATAAAATAAGATTTTCACCTTTTTTAAATAACATATCTCGCAAACCAGAATATTCGTTACAAAAATATATTATCATGATGGTATTAAATTATCTTTCTATAGATATGATTGTTATATACCGAAGTTTTTTTTTTTTTAATTTCGCCAGAAAATCACGCGTGATTTGTAAAATCACGTGTGATTTGTAAAATCACGCGATTTTTAAAATCACGCGTGATTTGTAAAATCACGTGATTTTTAAAATCACATGTGATTCAGAAAATCAAATCACATATGATTTTAACAAATCACACGACGTGATTTTACAAATCACACGTGATTTTTCCTGACGTAAATTTTTTAAAAAAAATTGTCAAAAGTATATAACAACGCATATCTATGAAAGATAATTTAATTCGTCGAGATGGTATAATTTTTCACAGAACGATTAACTGTCATGTAGATATTTAATTTTCAAAAAAAGTGAATATATTTTAATAAAAGAAACGAATGCATTATAATTCCATTGACGGTTTCATGACAAATATTAGCTTATAAATTAACTTTTCTACGCAACATATAGCTTCCTAATTAATATTGATCTTCAAACTAACGTATTCAATGAACTCCTTTGTTTCTTCTTGTAACAATACAAGAGCAATTGAAAATGGGAAAGTAACCAATGTATTCATGTTCTAATCAAATTTGTCGCATGCATATTGATACCATGCTTTGTAAGTATTGTATTATGTAAAATTTAATATTACAAATACTAATAACTCTTTTGTTTATAAATTAAAAAATGATTATTAGACCTACTAATCATGCCTACAAACGAACCTAATAATTGATTGTTTGATTTAAAAATTGACGTGGAAATTTAAAGAGAAAGATTTAATATGACAGAATATATTTAGCCAGACATGATCTAAATAACATAACTCTTATAAATTGTGAATTGATATTATTATTTTTTTTTGATTCATTCATCATTTTATGATTACGTTTGTATGCAGACAACCCTCAGAATGCATAAAAGCATGAATGAATCAAAAAAGCATGAAGATTACTCCCAAATTATATACATGAAAGTAAAACCAAAACGAGATTCCATCTCTACCCCTCTTGATGCGGTTAAAACGGAAAACCATATCATTGTTATATCACATGATGAAGAGGTATGTATAATGACTTTCTTACATTGGGTAGTTCTATCAAGGATATACTGAATTCGTTTTGTTTATTGAATGGATGTGGTATATCGAGTGTACTTTACAAAACTAACCTAAAATAATAACTATTACATTTGTAAACCACTGCAGCCTGCGCCCATGATACGCAAACGCCGAAGGCTGAGTAAATACTAGAGTTCCGTTAAAAACAATGTGATCGATCTTACTTCATCAGGAAGAACCTGTAGGGACATTAAGAAACCAACTCATGACCTTCAAAAAGCTGTAACAATGGACAAGAATATCAACATCCATATTTAATTTTTTTACAATGATATAGTATATAACCTAATTCTATCATATGTTTTATTCTATGTAACTTAGATATCTGATGATGATGAACCTATTATGTTTAAACGTTCCAAAACTGCGCAACATAATCCCATATCCAAACACCACAACTTCATGCTTTTGGATGAAGATATAGACAGCGAATTTGACAACAATAACAACACAAATGAAGATGGTGTATGGGTCAACATCAATGATATTGACGAAACTATGAATTGTTTTAAAAATTCTGGAGAATTCTTAAATGGAGATGGATTTGAAAGACAATCAACAGTATCAAAACATGGTAAAGATGTTATTGCCGACAAAGATATAAATGAAAATTCCTCAACAGGTTATTTTTTCATAGACAATTCAATTGTTGTTCGTGTGTATTTTAAAGTGGTGTTAAACAATAGAAATTTTTAGTTATATGTTTTATTTTTTATTTTTATAGGTGATTTGTTTGTATTTTAAAGTGTTTTCAAAATGTGAAAAATTAAAGTTATATCTTTGTTTTTGGATTTACGTAGGTGATTACAAATATACTATCGTTGATGAGGATTATGATAAAGAGCTTTTGCACAAACATAACATAAGTGAAGATGACCTGTGGGATGATCTGGTTGATATTGATGGTAAATTGAATGGTTCACATATGTCTAACGGCTTAATCGATGACGAAGCATGAGAAGTGAATTCAGACGCATATAGTGTAAGATCAGTATTCAATGGAGATCATGTAGACAACTTTATTAATGACAACTCCACACATTACGAAACCACCGATTATGGCAGTGTTGATGATGACTTTTGATCACCCATACCAATAATTTACAAGCCTTTTGTTTCTTTAGCAATTTATTTTTAAGGTTACGAACTGTTACTATTTTATTGACACTATATATATATTATATACTACATATAATGCACGAAGGCACCTCACTCTTAATTTTAAGATGTACAAGAAATTAAGCATGATTTACAACACTTTAATGCACATAATTTTCAGAATTACAACAAAGTAAGCATATTGTACAACAAAATAAGGGTGAATTTCATATATCCCCTTCAAAACTTCATTAATTTCATATATACCCACCCCAATTCTTAAATATCAAAAATACCCATTTAAACATTTATAATATCATATTTGCCCATTTTTATTTGTTCCACTTAAAAAAATATAAGATGACTATTATACCTCTTCTTCTCCAAATTAATATTGTTCTTCCCTGTTTGTGGCTCTAGAACCATTTGATACATGAATGCATAGTTTAATTTTGTGCTAAATAAAAGTATCTTATGAACCATATCCTCAGTTGGTACCTATAATGAATTCAAAGACATCATCAGTTCATTAAAAGTAATTTGACAAACAATTTCGCTATGATATAAAAATATAGAGGTCCTCTAATATATTAATAATCGCTTGCTTCGCTATAATGTTTTTTTGCTTTTCCAAATGACAATATATAAGAACCCATTAACAATTAAAACATCATGTATTATAGAATGATTGGAATCAACGCCAACCGCTTTAAAATAAAAGAGTATTTAATCAAAGAAAACTTTTGTTATCATATTGAAATCAATTTATCGTGACATCTAATTCACGATCTCATCATGTATCTTGGAATAAAGAGCTTGATTAACAAAAGGGTATTCTTGTCATAGATTTTATAATAGGCAACAATGGGTATATATGAAATTTAAGAGCTAGCTTGGGTATATATGAAATTAGGAGGGATTCTAGGGGGATATATGAAATTCTTCCACAAAATAAAACGTGATGTCATTTTAAGACCAAAATTTTATCAAACAACATTAATGCTATTAAAAACACCCTTCACCAAAATTTACAACAATTTAAGCACAATGTACAATAGCTGCAACCAATTTTCAGATTTACAACAAAATAAGCATAGTGTACAACAAAATAAGCTTGATGTAATTTTCAGACTTACAACATTAATGCTATTAAAGTGGTCAATGTTATTAATGACAATAATGACTACTACTTACAAGAAAAGAAACATAGTGTACAACACTTTAATTCACATAATTTTCAGACGTACAAGACAAGATACATAGTAGACAACAAAACACCACATTAATGCTATTTAATGTAGTAATTATTTAACCGGTCAATTAATACTATTATTAAAACACCCTTACATAAGAAATATAAATTATCAAACATATTATACAACCAAATTAAACACAATTCCTCGCATTAAATTTCACTACTACAAATAATAAAGATATTATACAATATTCAAGTTCGAACGGCAACGGCTAAATGGATTTGAGCTCGAATGGCGTGAGCAACGGGCTCGAGCCCGAGCGACACGGCCAACGGGTTCGAGCCCGAACGGACACGGGCTATACTAAATTTTTGATATCCAGAATTTATTGTTAAAAAAACATAATAAACTAAAATACATTATTTATCGAAATTTTTATTTAGCTACATGCATTCTCGCTAGTTTTATATGATTGATAACTCATATATGTTATTCAATTTAGCACTTTTACTATGGTCTATTTTTAATGAGTATTTTGGTAAGTTTATATATTATTTTTTTCCCTCCAAGTATATCTATAATTGATGCTAGATTTCAGATCAGATTTTACTATTTATAATTTCTCGTCTACCTAATATTTACATTTGCACTAACGGGCAGTGTACCTGGTCATGTGTAGTGTAGTAATCGGTAAAGCCGAAGTTGTCCCAAGACCTATGAGTGCGGATCTAATCTAAGTTCTAATGTCACTTATTATAAAGGGGGTTTTGAATTGATTAATAATTATAACTAATAATAATAAAACGAAAGCAAATTAAAAGTGATGAACAATCACTAGGGAGAAAAGTGCTAACTTAATTACTAATCTTGTTACACCATAATTAAGTTTTTCTATTAATGTTTTCTATCGCTTACCGTAATAAACAATTGTTATTCATCTAATCACATGATCTTGATGATATAAACTGAATCATACCTCATTCTCTTGAGGATATCATCATAATTTACTTTAGCTAGAAGCCTTCTGTGTGCTTCATCGAATACTCTCATTCCTGATCTGGTATCAAACATTCCATATTCTACACCATCTATTAAAAAGAAAAAAAAAAAAAAAAAAAATTGATAATAAGGTATAAATATATCAATTAAAAAACAAAAAAAACAAACAAAACATTAACTTCACGGTCCCTTCATATCGAATAAACTCTATGAAAATGTATTGATCTGCTATAAAAAAAATACATGAAACTAAATTAAAGCAACATGTAAAACAATAAATGTATCAAAATATAATTTTAACCGATGTTGAAAAAATCATTCACGGATAGATATGAACTAGCGGGTTAACTTGCGTTGTCATGAGCAAGGCTTACTTATTATTTTATGTACGGAGTCTTTGTCATAATTTTTTATTAAGGACTAAATTTGCAAAAGAACGATAACGGGGACTAACGGTGTGATTTATAGCTAACGCGAGGACCTTTTTGTAAATTTCTTAGCTACAAGACACGACTATTTCAAACCGACAGTTCATCAGTAGCAAACATTGTTACACACTGCTTGGCAATCAGTGAGGGTATTTTCGGCTTTAGTCCCCAAACAATCGGTTTGTTGCAATTTTAGTCCTTAAGGACTAACGGTGAAAATTAACTTAACCATAGGGGCTGTTTTTCTTAATATTTTAACATAAACAATCCCTCGTTATTTTTTGTTGCAACGTTAAGTCACGATCGTTAGTAACAGCTTGTTAGGACTAACTTGTAATGAATCAAAAGCCTCGGGATAAATTGCAAATCGCCTGCATTGTAGCTACAGTGCACCCGGATGCTTTTTAGTATATATAATAATTCCAAGTAAATTTCCTTCTCGTAATAAAAAAAACAACCACAACCACATCATGTACTTTATCGTGTACTTTACTGCTTGCACCAGGCCTTCTTGGGCGCCTTGTCCTATGGCCTTTTTTCACACTAGTTTCCATAAAACAGGATGTGCGATGATTACGAGAATGATGAAACAAAGAAAAACATGATGCTATTAACTAAATAAATGCAACTATGATATGAGACGCTCCTCAATATATTCTTTGGCTATCTTTTCTTGCTTTTGGTTGTTGAAATCTATGGTAGAATCAACCCATAGTTTTCAATGGAAACAATGAACGATCTAAAACATTAATCAAATTATTAAAACCCATTTATAAAAGGGCAAATGTTTTTAAAATGTATCATACTTGTCATCATTTGATTTTCTGAGTACCGAACAAATTTTTTTGTTTTTGTAGGTACTTTTCTTTCAAATTCATCTTTTTTTGGTATTTTGCGAATTTTTTGGACATTTTTGCCCCTCTTAACTAATAGATTTTTTTTCCCGAAAGGCAAAAATATCATATAATACCCTAAAAAGGATGAATTTGAAAGAAAAGTACCTACAAAACGCGCGCGCAAACGAACACATGCCACAACAGCAGGAAACTATGACCAATAGAGGCTTCCCAAGCTGTTAGGGTTACTGGAAGCAGCGATGAGGTTGTCAAACCCTTTCGAACAACCATCTTTGACGCAGAAACTACGAGTGACGAGAACACCAAATGAGACTGATTCAAAAACTCCAGCAGCGAGGCAGAGATGACTAAGTGACATATAGAATATGGCGACGAGTTGTTCGCTACCCACAAAAGCAAATGATGGCAAGTATGATACTTTTTAAAAACATTTGTCTTTTAAAAAAATCACCTAAATTATGTAAACCTCGAATGAATACACGTTATCAAAGCTCTAAGAACAACAAAACGCCTATCTTTAGATGTTATAATTACAACCGCACAAGACACATTAAAAATCATTAAACCCTAAAATTGTATTGTGTTAATACAAATATCGCCATTAAACGTTATTTATATTTTTGATCTTTGCCTAAGTTTTGTTAACGACAAAAGTAAATTTAATTTATAAAAGCTTAAAGCTTGTCAAGTTTATTAGATATTAAAACAAGCTTTCTCAAACAATATATTCATCATTCAAGCATTTACATTTATGATTAGTAACATCTTGATATGACTCTAATCATTATGTATGATAGTAGTTTGTAGAATGTGTTAGGTTCTTAAACCAAACACTACTTAAGCATTTGCATATTTCTATTAATAGTAATACAACATTTTGACATCATGTATTACATCATGGAGATCATTGAAGATTCCATTAGATATTTTGTGAAGATTTGTACTCTTCATATCTTGCACAATCTTACTTAGATAGAGTTGACTTTAAGCAAGATTTGATATCTTGATCGCCGATCAAGCGGTACTAATTGGGTACACCATGGAACCCTTTTAGGGTCCGCGGTCCGTGGACGCCCCGTCCAAATTGGCTATAAATAGCAATGCCAAGCCAAGTAGTTTCTCATCCCTTTCTAACATACTCTCATACATATCTCTCTCTAACCTTTCTAACTCGCCATATCATATTAGTGATCTCTTTGTAGCAAAGAAGATCAAGTCATATTCAAGCTTCAACGAAAAGTTGGAAGTCTTGTTTGTTTAGTGTTGTATGATCTAGTGTTGATCCATACTTCATTGTTGTATCAAACCATCATAATCTTGTGAGTGTGAGTGGTTAGTATTTTAGTCCTTAAAATACATTGTGTGTGGGAGTAGTTGTACCCTTGGAAAGAACTCGACATCTAGCTTAGTGTCGGAAATAGTGTGTTTAAGTGTAAAGGTTTTCTCCACGGTGAAAGGAGCTTGTTGACTAGTGAAGTTAAACTCGAGTGTGAGACTCGGGAGTGGAGTAGGCAAGGAAAAAGAGTCCTTGTAGGTCGAACCACTATAAACAACTTGTTGTGGTTTGATCATTTCTTTCCTTACTTACTTATTACATATTGCTTGCATATTTCATTAACACACTTAAGATCAATATCAATTGATCTTTCAATAAGTTTCAAAACAAAGTTTTAATCAGAACTATTCAACCCCTTCTAGTTTTCTACAATTGGTACCAGAGCCTCGTTGCTCAAGAATTTCTAAAATAACTTGTATTTTATAAACTTGAAACGATCCATGGATTCTCAAAACTTTAAAGAAGGGCAATCTATGCAAAGACCACCACTTTTTGAAACCAATGGATTTATCTATTGAAAACCGCTTTGAAACATATGTAAAATCAAAAGATATAGATCTTTGGTTTATTATTGTTAAAGGAGATTTTAGTTCTACAACAAAAGATATTTCCGCTGATGAACAAAAGAAATTAGTTGCTAAAAATAATGAAGCTAAAATGATGCTTTATAATGCTTTACCTAGAAAAGAATATGAAAGAATTTTTATGTGTGAAACCGCCAAAGATATTTGGGAATCTTTAATTGTTACACATCAAGGTAATTCACAAGTCAAGGATAACAAAATTGATCTTCTTGTTCAACAATATGAACAATTTGTTATCCTCAAGATGAAACCATTGATTGTGGCTTTGCTCGCTTTAACACTATCATTACATCACTTAAAGCACTTGATGAATCTTTTCGTAGTAAGAACTTTGTCGAAATTTCTTAGAGCACTCCATCCCAAATGGAGAGCTAAAGTGACCGCTATTGAAGAATCAAAAGATCTCTCAATAATGTCACTAGACGAGCTAATTGGCAACCTCAAAGTTCACGAAATGATAATGGAGAAAGATTCGAGATCATCAAAGGAAGAAAGGAGAAGATCAAACCGCTGTTTTAAAGCAAAGGCGGAATCAAGCGATGATGGTGAATCTTGTTCCGATAGTGAAGATGAGGAGTATGCCATGGCCGTTAGAGATTTCAAGAAGTTTTTAGAAGAAGAGGAAAGTTTGTAAGACAACCTCGAGAAGAAAAGAAGCCATTCAAAAGATCGGGATGATAAGAAGATTAAAGGTGAAAGAAAGTGTTTTAGATGTGGTGATGCAAGTCATCTTATAGAGAATGTCCCAAGACACCTAAAAGCAAAACTCAACGAGCTTTTGTAAGTGGTGCTTGAGTGATAGTGAAGACGATGAAGAATCAAGCAAGGAAGAGATCGCCTAATGGCACATGAGTCAAATGAGGTACTTTCCGACTCTTCTTATTCTTCTATAGATGATGACACCTTGCAAAAACAATATAATCAATTGTGTGAGCTAAGTCTAAAAATCATAACTAAAAATAAATTTTTAAAACCAAAAGGAGTTTTTGGAAAATGAGGTATATGAGTTAAAAGAAAAGCAAAACGCCTTGAAAAGGAAAAGCAAATGACGATGATTGTAAATCATGTCAAGAGCTTAATCTTGAAATAGAAAACTAAAGCTCACACAAGAAGTTTTAATAGAAAATAACTCTAAGTTTAAAAGGTTTAACAAAAACATCGCCTTGCCGATGAAATAGTTAAAACCATAAAACACCGTGAGACATGAATGGGCTAGGTTTCAATGAAGTATTAATTCCAAAGAGTCAAAACAAAACGGTCGAAAAGACTAACATTCGTCAAAATCGCCAAGAAGATAAAGACGGACCGACGGAACCAAAATAAGGGTTCCGTCCACAGCAAAATGGTACCGCTGGTACTTCAAATAGTAATGTAATGTTCGCAACACGGACCGCATCAATTTGTTAAAGTAACAAAGAAAACCAATGATAATGTTAAACTAAAACCACCATTATATCGTGAGTAGGACTTGTTAAAATGAATTTAGATCAAAACTACTCATCAACGATATAAAACTTCTTTTGCCAAACGCCCATTTCCTAAGAGCAACCACAACGCTCAACCTAACCACCAACACAACGGTTGGAATCAAAACTTTCCTAGACCATATCAAACTCCAGATTACATGTCATGGAACCCTTATCCATCATTTCCATACATGAATCAAATAATGGTATGTTTAACCCAAACGGACCCATGAGATATCGGGGACCAAATGTTTGAGTTATTCGCTTTAGGTATGTTTGAAAGTTGGATTGGAACCCGATGAATGGATAAAAGATAGTGGATGCTCACGACACATGACGGCAACAAAGTCTCTTCTCATCATACCAAGAGTATGACGGAGGTAATGTCACTTTCGTAGCAATCTCAAAAGCAAAATCATTGGCAAAGGTACGATTGCTCATAACTCTCTAACTATTGAAAATGTTGCTCATGTGGATAGGTTAGGATTTAATCTACTTAGTATTAGCCAACTATGCGATAAAAAGTATAAAGTACTATTTGATGAAAATGGTAGTAAAATACTAAAAGATGGTATCACCATAGCTAAAGGAGTTAGGAAAATAACATATACGCCATGAAAATAGATAAAACATATAATGACAAACTTTGCCTAACAACATTAGACGATAGCTCATCTCTTTGGCATAGACGCTAGGTCACGCTAATATGAGACTTATACAAAACCTATCTTCAAAAGAGTTAGTTAGAATTTGCCAAAACTAAAATATGACCAACACTTTTGCGACGCTTGCAAAATTGGTAAACAAACACATAGTAGTCACAAATCTAAAAATATGGTGTCCACATCTAAGTGTCTAGAATTATTACATATGGATTTGTTTGGACCATCCGCTATAAGAAGCTATGGAGGCAACTTATACACTTTGGTCATAGTAGATGATTACTCAAGGTTTACTTGGACGTTATTTTGAAAACCAAAATGAAGCTTTTGATAAATTTGAAATACTTAGCAAGAAAATTCAAAATCTTCTAGGAGTCAAATTGTGTCGATCCGAACGGATCATGGTCGTGAATTTGACAACGAAACTCAATTTGGAAACTTTTGTGATACAAATGGTATAACACATAACTTTTCCGCCCACTAACACCTCAATCAAATGGAGTAGTAGAACGTAAAAATAGAACAATTCAAGAAATGAGTAGAACAATGCTTAATGAACAAAACATTCCTCAAAAGTTTTGGTGTAACGCTGACACTTCTACATATATTTTAAATAGAGTCCTAATACGTCCTTTCCTAAACAAAACACCATATGAACTTTATAAAGGTAAAAGCCAACATTAGGATATTTTAAAGTCTTTGGTTGTAAATGTTTTATTCTTAATACTAAGGATTATCTCACCAAGTTTGACCCAAAGTCTTATGAAGGTGTATTTTTGGTTACTCTCAAACTAGTAAAGCTTACATTGTCCTAAATAAAGAAACAATGATAGTCGAGGAATCGTTGAACATAACATTTGATTTAAAGTCCACCTCCTCTAAGACATCACCTTTGGTAGATGATGACTTAGTTGAAAGTCAAATAATTGAAAGTCAAATTAATAATAACAAGGAAGATGAACCATTAAATAATGAAATTATCAACATAAAAGAATCTAAAAGTCATCCATTAGAAAAGGTCATAGGAAAACTTAATCAAAGAACCTTAAGATCACAAGCTCAAAATCAAAGTAATCATTTTTGTTTTGTATCCACCATTGAACCAAAACCATAAATGAAGCAATAAAAGATGAATCATGGGTAATGGCCATGCAAGAAGAATTAAACCAATTCGTTAGAAATGATGTTTGGAAACTAGTTCCAAAACCCAAAGATCAAACTATAATTGGAACAAAATGGGTCTTTCAAACAAAATGGACGAAAATGGTATAGTATCTAGAAACAAAGCTAGGCTTGTTGCACAAGGTTATAATCAACAAGAAGGAATTGACTATGATGAAACTTATGCACCGGTAGCTAGACTTGAATCTATTAGAATATTACTTGCTTATGCATGTGCTTATGATTTTAAATTATTTCAAATGGATGTTAAAAGTGCTTTTCTTAATGGGTTTATTAACGAAGAAGTGTATGTTGCTCAACCTCCCGGTTTTACCGACTTTGAGAAACCACATCATGTCTTTAAACTCAAGAAAGCATTATACGGCCTTAAACAAGCACCTAAAGCTTGGTACGACCGTCTTAAGACTTTTCTTATTGATAACAAATATACTATGGGATTAGTAGATAATACTCTTTTTACTAAGAAAAAGGAATCACAAATTATTATTGTTCAAATATACGTTGATGACATTATATTCGGATCAACTTGTCAAGAACTATGTAATGATTTCTAAAATCATGCATGACGAGTTTGAAATGAGTATGATGGGTGAGTTAAACTTCTTTCTAGGACTTCAAATTAAACAACTAGAAGATGGTATTTTCTTTAACCAATCTAAATATATAAAAGACATGCTTAAGAAATTTGGTCTTGAAGATTCCAAACCAACTAAAACACCCATGTCTTCGGACACTAAACTCACCAAGGACTAAGAAGGTGAATCCGAGATAACACTAAATATAGAGGAATGATTGGTAGCCTACTCTATCTTACGGCTAGTAGACCCGACATTATGTTTAGTGTTTGTCTATGTGCTCGCTTTCAAGAAAACCCAAAGGCATCACACTTAGAAGCATTAAAAGGATTTTAGATATATTAAGGAACAACGTGTTTAGGATTATGGTATCCCAAAGGAACGGGTATAGAAACCATAGTGTATGCCGACTCGGATCATGCCGGTGATTATGTCGATAGAAAAGTACAAGTGGTATTTGCACTTTTGTTGGACATTGTCTCACCTCATGGTTTGCAAAGAAACAAACGGCCTTAGCTATCTCTACCATCAAGCCGAATACGCCTCACCGGAAAAGCATGTCAACAAGCTCTTTGGATGAAGCAAGCTCTCGAGACCACGGAATTCATCTCAACAATATTGTAATACTTTATGACAACAAAGGAGCCATCGATCTCAAGAAGAATCCTGCTCAACATGCTCGCATAAAGCACATTGAAATTGTCATCACTTTCTTCGCGACAATGTTCAAAAGGAAACATCTCAATCGAGAAAGTATCCTCCCAAGACAACATTGCCGACATCTTTACTAAACCTCTTAAACGAGAACCTTTAATCTTCTTAGACTTGGTTTAGGTTAATGGAACCAAACATGTAGGATAAACATAGTCTAAAACATTAGAATAGTCAAACCAAAACAATTTTGTCTTGTATCTCGCCATCGTAGCCACGGCACCAACGACAACACGGACGGAACCAAAATTTGGTGCCGTCTCGTCCGTGGTGTCTCTGTACAAAACAATTTTATACATAACATCTTCTTCCTCACAACCCACTTTACCAAAACGTAAAACTTAAACCAATCTCATTATTGTCATCTTTCCACTCACTAATCATCAAGATAACATCATTGTAAGTATCCTAACTACATTTCATCTCTTAATTTCGAGTCTAGGATTCTTATTTATGCACAAAACTATCACAAATCATTACATGGGGTTTTATGTATGCTTTTATACCAAATATGAATTCAATTGGCAAATTGCATAACTAGTCATTCAAATTAGGTACTACATTATCATATTGCATAAACAAAATCATGTTTCCCACTAATTGATAGATAATAAATATAAGGCCTTATTCAAACAACCAAACACCCCATGTCAAAAGTTTTGAAAAGCTTCTCACTTATAGGAAAACATTTTTCATTGCTAATACAAATAGAAACGTTAGAATTTTCATCACTTGCATGCTCTTGAATACTAAAGGTATTGCATAACTAATATGCACTCCCGGGTATATTCAAATGTAGCCACATTGAATTAGGAGCATTTGGGTTATCTCATGGTATTTGCCAAACACTCCACTAAAACCATTTTATGCATAAAATGAGTCGAGATAACCGCAACTCCAAATTGTTTTCATATAGGCACACACTAGAATCAAAAACGTTAAAATTTATCTAAAGTTTTAACATGTTAATTCTTGTCCTTAGGAATAACCATGGTAGCCGCAAGATTCTATGATCACAAAGACACTCTTAACTACATTCCCAAACACCACAAAACCAAAGGACTCACCAAGGAACAAGTAGAAATATTTAGGGTCTAGAATCTAGGTATTTCACGAGGTAGAACCATTCACTCATCCTTCCTTGAGCATACCAATCTTCGTGAAGAACTAGCCGCCATTCAATTCGATTGTCTTCTTGACATTGATGAACCAATTTGTCCTAGGTTCAGATTAGAATTCTATGCTAGTGTGACCGGTTTTAGTGATGAAGATGATGATGAGTTTTGTCTTAGCTTTAGAATCAATCAAAATGACTTCACCATCACTTTAAGTGAATTTGCTAGAGTACTAGGAATTCCCAACCGAGGAACTTGTGTCTACACGGATAAGTGGTCACCACCGCACTTGATGCAATCAATGACCGCCTCTCCCTACATAACCCGCTTAGCCGATAAGGATGTCATCCGTGAACACCTTTTAACCCAAAACGGATACAACCCGAGTCACCCGAAAGGAAAAGAGGTAGACCGAGATCCATATGGAATGGAGCTCAATGAACTTAAGCACTAATTTAAGAAATGGGAGGAGTTACTTAGAGCAAACGTCATTAGCACCATAGGAATAGGGATCACATAAACGCTTGTCTTTGCCACATGCTTTACAACTTGTCCACCCGACAACCATTCAACTTAGCCTACTACATAGCTAGGAGAATGATTGATATTCCAACTCAAGGATCCGTTGCTCTTCCATACGGGATGCTTCTCACCCGTCTCTATAGAAACTTCGCCCAATTCCACCAACCCCAAAAGGGATGCACCTTCAATATGATCTCATCCTCACATCTTTGTGCCCTTGAGTGATGCTCGAGTTGCTAAGACTAAAGGCAAGAGAGCTAAACCTCCAACTCCTTCATCATCATCATCAAATAGCTCCGAGGATGGTCTTCCAAGCTCGCCTTCCACCTCAAGAGTATTACACATCTCTTCCCGAAATTGAGAATGAATCACAGTAATTCAAGCAAACTAAGGGAATGTTCAAGTGCCTTGGTAGGATGATGAACAAGATTTACAAGAAGTTGGACAAATAAGGGTACTTTAAGGAGTGTTTGGAACAATGCATTATCGTTAATGTTTGATACTATTTAGTTGTTTTTATTATGTAGGATGATAATATAACTTGAAACAATGGTGTATGCTAACAATCTCATGCGTGGGGATAGCACAAGTATGCTATCAATTTTACCCATTTTCACTATATTGTGAAAATCAATAAGCCTTGCTCTTAATCTATGCTCCATCGTGTTTACATATGTGTTATTTACTTTTCCTAACTAGAAATGTTTAGTATAATGTGTTTTGAGAAAATTTTCGATTTGGAAATTTCGCTTTTAAGAAACATTCTGTCCAAATTTCAAGACTCTGACGGATCGACGGCACCTTTATTTTGGTACCGTCCTTTATGAATTTTGGTACCGCCATATCTCAGACAGCGGACCATGACGGCACCCTTTTGGGTTCCGTCTGTATGATTTTGGTGCCGTGGATCCTCCTGTAATTTTCTCAATTTCGACTCTTTCGTAATTCCAAATTATCTTCCATCACTTATAAATCAATCTTAACTAGTTTATACCGTTATTAGAACTAGTATTATTCACTAAGGGATGTAAGAAACCATTTCCACCAAAATTCAAAAATTTGAAAAATCCACCCAAGGAGCCCTTTGGCATAAAGGAAGGAACCAAATTTTGGTACCTTCAAACCGTGGGTAATCCGAATATTAGGAAATTCCACTCACTAGAACACATTTATTGCATATCTTTTCTTCCTCACTCCATCTTCTTTGTATGGATTGACTTGGGTGATATGACTAGCATTCAACCCACTTCCAAATCATTAGGAACCTCATCTATTCAATGGTTCAACATCAAATCAAACCTTTTCTCAACAATTTCTTACCTCTATAAATTGAAAGGCTTTACCATGATCATCCTCACACCTTCTTCATTCTCACTTACTATCTAGCAAATCAAAACCCAAGATAAAAATGACTAAATCATCACCAAAACCTTGCAAGAAAACCGCTAGAATGAGCGTAAGGCCTTGTTGTTTTGTTAATCTTAGCTCATCATCCGAATCTTCACCACTCACCATCTCATCTCCCATTAGAGATGATATACACCTTACCTTGGCTACACCCACTTCATCACACATTGTGATCACCACTCCACCACCATCAAAAGCACCTACTTCACCTCCACCGGCACCCATCCAAACATCCAAGACACCTTCACCACCTTCACCAAGGTCTCCCACTCTCACTCCCATGGAGTTATTCTCAACTCCACCAACATCACCAAATCCTTTCCTAGAGGACTTGGAAGACTTGCCTCCCAGGCCAAGTCACCCACCACCATTGCCATCCTTTGGCACCATTGAGTGAATCGCTCATGAATCACCTCGGTCATCCATTGACCCAAACGCCCATTAGGGCCAAGACCTCTCCTTTCCACCCCATTCACAAGGACATTCATGGTCCTTTATACGGGATCATCCACTTCCATCATCAATGTCCCTCATATTGAGGACATCCCGAGAGCATGTGGGATGACAATCCCACTAGAGAGGAGATTCAACTCCACAACTCCACAACCTCCACCAATTCAAAGGCATGGTGGATTCTCACTTAAGTGAGACAATGCAAATGCAAAGTGCTTTGCTTGCATCCATCATGACCACTCCAAACATCCCCAACACCACCAACACATCCACCATTCCACCACCACAACCTCCGCAAACTTTCTACCCACTAAGACATGGTTGCTCCACTTGTGAGCAACGGGTCAAACTGTGAACGGACCCGGATTATGGTCCATGACTTCCACGAAGAAATGAGGTTCATCCTCAACCACATTCTTGAGCGCCTCAACGCTTTTCCCATCCACCATCTCTTTAGGATGGTTTTAGAATAGTCTTTATTTGTTTTTGTTTTTAGGATAATTTTTTTTCTCTTGTACTAGAAACACATCATTGTGTTCTCTTTTCATGATCTTTACTCATGAAAATTTTAACAAATGAATGTTGTTTATTATGTTGTTGGTGTCATTACATAGTGTTTGGAAATGCTTGTGAATGATCATTATTACTAACAATTTTTTTGTAGCTTTATTTTCACAATCCATGTATCTTCCCATTAAAGCACCCAATTTGGGGAGCTTTGAACAAGGGGAGATAATAAGCTCTGCTCATTACATTCAAGATAGCCTCTTCTTTTGTTGAGACAAAAGGGGAGAATATAATAGAACTTGAAATTATTTATATTTGACTTTTCCGAAAAGTCAAATCGCATACAATTGACTTTCTAAAAGTCAAACAGAACCCTCATTGATAATACTTGACTTTTCTTAAAAAGTCAAACCGCATACTTTGACTTTCTCGAAAAAGTCAACATCATGCATCAACTAGTGAATTCTTTGACTTTCATAAAAAAATTTATATATATTATCATTTCTTTTCAAAGTTCTAAAACTAATATTTTTATAACTCTTGTACAAACTTTGTCTCTTTTATAAAATAAATTTATATTTTGTCCTCAACAAAAGGGGAGATTGTTAATACAAATATCGCCATTAAACGTTATTTATATTTTTGATCTTTGCCTAAGTTTTGTTAACGACAAAAGTAAATTTAATTTATAAAAGCTTAAAGCTTGTCAAGTTTATTAGATATTAAAACAAGCTTTCTCAAACAATATATTCATCATTCAAGCATTTACATTTATGATTAGTAACATCTTGATATGACTCTAATCATTATGTATGATAGTAGTTTGTAGAATGTGTTAGGTTCTTAAAACCAAACACTACTTAAGCATTTGCATATTTCTATTAATAGTAATACAACATTTTGACATCATGTATTACATCATGGAGATCATTGAAGATTCCATTAGATATTTTGTGAAGATTTGTACTCTTCATATCTTGCACAATCTTACTTAGATAGAGTTGACTTTAAGCAAGATTTGATATCTTGACTGCCGATCAAGCGGTACTAATTGGGTACACGGCGGAACCCTTTTAGGGTCCGCGGTCCGTGGACGCCTCGTCCAAATTGGCTATAAATAGCAATGCCAAGCCAAGTAGTTTCTCATCCCTTTCTAACATACTCTCATACATATCTCTCTCTAACCTTTCTAACTCGGTTTCATATCATATTAGTGATCTCTTTGTAGCAAAGAAGATCAAGTCATATTCAAGCTTCAACGAAAAGTTGGAAGTCTTGTTTGTTTAGTGTTGTATGATCTAGTGTTGATCCATACTTCATTGTTGTATCAAACCATCATAATCTTGTGAGTGTGAGTGGTTAGTATTTTAGTCCTTAAAATACATGTGTGTGGGAGTAGTTGTACCTTGGAAAGAACTCGACATCTAGCTTAGTGTCGGAAATAGTGTTAAGTGTAAAGGTTTTCTCCCACGGTGAAAGGAGCTTGTTGACTAGTGAAGTTAAACTCTCGAGTGTGAGACTCGGGAGTGGAGTAGGCAAGGAAAAGAGTCCTTGTAGGTCGAACCACTATAAACAACTTGTTGTGGTTTGATCATTTCTTTCCTTACTTACTTATTACATATTGCTTGCATATTTCATTAACACACTTAAGATCAATATCAATTGATCTTTCAATAAGTTTCAAAACAAAGTTTTTAATCGGTAAACTATTCAACCCCCCTTCTAGTTTTCTACAGTTTGATTCTTATGATGTTATCATAAATCATAACCATTAGTCAGTTACAGGTTTGAGATTAGGATCGTTAATTTTCTCGTTTTTGATCGAATCGTACCCAAATTGGGAACGCGCGAACTGGATCGCTAGTCGTGGCCTTTCTAGCGAATTATGTTACTAGGGTTGCACTTTTTTTTTTTTTTTTTTTTTTAAGATAAACTATTGAAATATTGGTGATGTCTTAAACTTAATTTTTTAAATTTGTTATTATACTTTACAAATGGGTTTGAGCAAAAATTATGTAATTTTTTCTTTATATTCATTATTCAAGGTGTTAATGGTAAGAAAAATATTTATTTGTATTTTTTTTATCTAAAATTAAAATCTTTTATATAATAAAACAAAACCTTTAGTGGGAATTTTTCATTTCAAAAAAATCAAACCATACCTTATTTAGTAATAATTTTTTTAATTTGAATTTTTAAAAATGTTTTTAATTATTAAAAAACCTTAAATATTTCTATATTTTTCAAATAATTGTTTAAAAATCGTTTTTATGCTTAGACATTAAAATTGGGTAAAAATACACATGAGTTTCATTGTTATTCTTAGATACTTTCTGGCCTAAAATGTAAATGTTCTTTCCAAACCGGAGTACCCACCAGAAACACACCCACATATCCATTCTCACATATCCACTAGAAACCGGAGTACCCACTAATAGGGGTGTTCAAAAAACCCGAGAAACCGACGAACCGAGTCGATCCGGTCAATCCGAAACCGCTAAAAACCGATAACCGAAGAAACTGAAACCGAGAAAACCCGAAACCGAAAAACCCGCTTATCACGGTTCGGTTTCGGTTTTACTTTTAGTTATCCGTGGTTACCCGAACCGAACCACAGATAATATACATGTAAGTTTTAACAAACCATTCATAAAATGTACAAGTATTAACTATATTATTGCACTACTTTTATCATATAATGCATTTTACTTATCTAATTTGATCATTTACTAACGTCCATGGATTACATATGATTAATGTGATCGTAATATATAAACGCCAAATAATTAGTATTAGTTATTTTGTTAGATATGGTAATTTGAATGTTGCTATTATGACACAACAACATTACTATTATTCTAATATCTTTAATGTTATTTAATTTTACCGAAATGACATATTACGTTATAATTTATGTTATTGTTCGCCCGATTCGATTCGATTAATTTTTTGAATGGTTAACCGTGATTGAACCGCTGGTAACCGCTCATTTTGGATACCCGCATGTCCTCGTTACCCGCTTAATACAGATTCGGTTTTGATAGTAAAATGAACTACCCGCCCGTGATGGATAGTTAAAATTCTAACCGAACCGAGCCGAACCGCCCGTGAACACCCCTACCCACTAATAACCTAATAACCTTTATCAATCCTTCTTTAATTCAATCCTTGATTGATCCACCTAATAACCTAATAATCTTATTAACTAATAACAACAACAACCCATTGCTACAACTTATGGTAGATGTAGTAGCTCGCTGTAATTTGAAGAGGAAGAAGCTTTAATTTGAAGAGGAAAAGTTCAAGGTTAATTGTTATTGTAAGTTTATAGTTTATTGGTTTCAACTTGATTGTGTTATTATATAACTTTAGATTAATTAAGGTTAATTGTTATGTTTTGCATAAGTTTATAGTTTATTTGTTTGAACTTGATTATGTTATTATATAAGTTTAATTTAAATTAAGCTTAATTGTAACAATAGGTAACCATGAATAGAAAAAATACATTATTCATTCGTTTTTAACATGATATATGTTGTTATAGATATGTAAATGGTTACTGATGTGGTGGTTTTGTTGAATGAATGGTTAAAATAAGATTTCACTAGGCTTTTTGGAAAAAAATTTGCTTTAATGGATTTGACCTGTTACCCAACCAGCCGTGTTGTCACCTCTAATGGATTTGTGGTGTTTTCCATATGCATTGAAGGAGACTTTATTATTTTCTTCTTGGCTATTTCAATATTAATTCTGATGGTGCTCCCTATCTTCTATGCCATAGTATATTTGTACCAAAGGGGCCACATACACCAGTTCAATGTCATTTTCTACTTCTTATAAAACTTCTTATTGAAGTATATAACAATTGGTTCTGATGTTGCAGGGAAATTAGAAAGGGCACATGACATCGAGATGCATATCAAACCGAGTCTAAAGAAAAAGCCATCATAGTTGGTAAGTTTTGTGTTTTCCCCACATTGAGTAGCAAAATTGAAAATCTACAAGACATAGCCGAGGTATGAGACTTGAAATTTGTATGATAAAGCCCGTGAAAAGGGAGGAGAAAGAGTGTGGATGAAGTCTGCAATCGTTGAGAGAGAACTCGGGAACACTGAAGAGGAAAGGAAACTGCTTAATGAAGGGTTAAAATTGTTCCATTCATTTTTCAAGTTTGGTTGATGCTTGGTCACTTGAGGAAAGGTTGGGGCATTTACCGCAAGCAAAGAGGCGCATGAGTTGGTTTGAAACAGGTCGAATTCAACTCCGCTTTGGCTCTCACTTGCAAATCTTGAGGAGAGAATGAGCGGTGAGTAAGGTTCAGTTGTGCTTACCACAACTAGGAAAAGGAACCCCAGAACCCTCGAATTGTGGTGGCGTAATTCAACAGAGGCTAGACATGGATCCAAAAGAGAAGTCGAAATTTTAATGGCGAAAGCTTTACAGAATGCCCAAACAACGGGATTTTATGGGTCGCTAACATTGACATGGTTCCAAGACCACTAAGACAGAGTAAGAGTGAAGATGCTCAAGAGGTGTGAACACGATTCACACGTAATTGCCGCTATTGCCAAACTGTTTTGGAATGACCGCAAAATTGATAAAGCTCGAAGGTGGCTTAACCGGCGGTGACTTTGTCTCCTGGACGTTGGGGACTTTTGGGGTCCGCTATATAAGTTTGAGCTTCAAGATGGAATTCGAGGAACAGCAGAAAGAAGTCTTGAAGAAATGTATCGCATGAGTCAAGCACGGTGAGAAGTGGCAACGATTTCAAAAGTGGTAGAGAATTCACACCAACCTCGTGGAAGCCATTCAAGAAATTAGTCATTACTCTTGGGAAGGAGAGAAAGGCGCAAAGAGAACAAGCATTAGTGATCTCTATTCGACTTTTTAGGTACTTTATATGTAAAACTCATTCTCAAAGGAAAAGCCGATGCAATTCTGACTTACGATACTGCCCTCATTGATTACGGATGCTTGAAGGTAATTTCTTAACACTAAATTAATTTTGGATTTGACTTTAATTTGTTTTGCATACTGTTTTTTATTTAATTACATTTGCATTTTATTTTAATAAGTTTCGGTACTTTAAAAACTTTTTTAGAAATTAGTGGACTAAACTGTAATTCATTAAAAATACCGACTTCTGTGGACTAAATTTTTTTTTAATAAGTTTTTGTACTTTAAAAACCTTTTTAGAAATTAGTGGACTAAACTCGTAATTCATTAAAAATACGTACTTCTTTAATACGTAACCAATTTTAATTGTATTACAATTGCAATTGTAAACTAATAAGGACTTGATGAAACATTATATAAACTCAATTGATTAACTGTGTTTTTCATTCCAAACCAATTTTTAATCAAACGTTTCTGCAGACTATTCAACAAAAACAACAAATCAATGAGGTTTTTCTTTTCATCTCGTGGTAAAACATATAAAACGCTTATATGTAACAAAGATCTTATTCATCGTGATTTCTTTTGCATCTTTGTGAAAACAGATTTAAATTTATTCATAATCTTTTCATCTCCGTTAGTAAAGAACATCTAATCTACTTTTGTTTGTAGGAATGACAATGAAAATTACACCTCTTCAAGAAATCACCCCCGACAAAGGTAAAGTGAATATCAAAGTTAAGATTGTGGCACTTTGGAATCATTATTATAACTACAGTCCATCAAAAGTAGCAGGCATTGACATGATCCTTATGGATGAGCGGTACTTTAATTAAATTTAATTAATTTTAGCGCTTTGAAACTACTTTTTAGTGTTTACTAAATATTATATGGGTATTGCTTTATAATAATATTTGATATTGATGAGTGTCTAAATACTCATCATTTCGCTCACATTTAAGCTACAAAATATCGAAAACATACAAATATGCTTCAAAATATTGGAATTATCTCCAAATTGTGTTTTAGGTATTAAAGTGCAAAAGGATGAGCCAAACCGATGAAAACATGCAAAACATACATAATTCTGTTTTTGGTCCACGAACTTTGATAAATTGGCAAATCTAGTCCTAGTTAATCAAAACTTGTAAAATATCATTTTAGGTCCTTGGGATTCACAAGTTGTTCAAAATAATCCTTTGAAGTTTAAAATCACAAAATTACAACTTTGGTCCCTCAAGTTTGAAAAGTGTCAAAATTAGTCCCTAAGGTTTTAAAAATAAGGAAATAATCAAAATAAACCTTATACTATTTATAAATGGCAATATTGGTCCTTATGATAAAACTTTTGGAAAATTACAAGTTTAACCTTCAAGTTTCGAAAATTACATAATTGGTCCTTAAGGTTTAAAATGGAAAATATTCATTATGGTCCTTGTACTAATGATATTTTGCAGGTTTGGTCCTTGGATGAAGTTTGGAAAAGTTGGCAAATTGGGCCCTCAACTTTCGAAATTACATTATTGGTCCTTTGCTTATTATACCCAACCGACCTTAAACCACTACTCCAAAGTCCAACCAATCCTACAAACCCCGCCCAATATACCACCCATTTCCCACCCCTTTGTAAATAAATAAAAAGACCCAAACTTCCCCGCTTTTCCTCTTCGTCTTCCACCTCCCCCTCCACCTGTAAACACCACCTCACCCTCTCCAGCTCACCCCTACTTTACTACTTTTCTACCCACTCTCCACCACCTCTGTCAGCCTAAGCCCCCCACAATAAATGCCATTCCCACCCATTTTCACCTCAATACCACTACTACCCACAGTATTGAGCAAAACCACCCCAACTTGGTCCAAAATTACACCAAACGTGTCCCCTACACCTCCACAATGCAACAAGAATCCTTAATTGTATCAGAACTGCCTCAGTACCACGTGGAGCGTTTTGGCGCCAAAATGAGTTTAAGCGGTTGGGATGAGTTAGACTTTCAATGGCTGGATCAATGTGGGAAAGTATCCGGAAGCTAGTGGGATGAAAAGAGTGATAAATATCTGAAGGAAGGAGAAGAAGAGAACTATCATAATTGTAATCTAGTTTATGATCATCGTAGCATAATTAAATAGTTGTCACTAGTAGTGTAATCCTTAAATTTGTTTCTAAAGTGTTTGTTAGCTTTGCCAAAGTGTAATAAATGACTTTGTTCTATCAATTTCAATCTATCTTTCAGTTTTCAAGTATTTCACTTTGTCCCATTTTCAATTCAAGTCATTTAATTTCTGTTTGATACTTGTTAATTAGAGGATTCTAATAACACTACTTGGTTCTCAGTAAGCCATAGCAAGCTTTTAGATACTCAAAATCAGCAATAATCAATAAAAAAGAAAACACCAAAAAGAAATCAAGTAATTAGGGTAATTAATATAGAAGTTACTTTGAAGAAGCAAAGGAGCAAGTGCTATCTTGGATTGCCTTGGTTTAGAGCTCTGTGGAGAGCATTTAGGAGTGTTACTTAGTCCTTGGTTCTGTGTGTTCATCTCATTTCAAATTGTAAGCATTTTCATTGATTTTAGCATTTTTCGTATTAGTTCTTATTTTAGCTTAATCTTTCTTGTTTTATGCTTAGTTGGTATTGGTTAGTGATAATCTAAAGTAAAATTAAGAGGTTGTTAGTTGGAAATCATAGTTAATAGTTGTTAAAAGTTAGACAGTTAAAATAGTGTAGTAGTGATTAATAGGTTATAGTTGTTATTATCGTGTAATTGTGTTCATTTGATCTTAGTTCATCCGTATCAAGTGTTAGAATTCGGTTCATGCTCTAAATCAGATTGAGTAACACTAATCTAAAAAACACCCTTGCTAAGGTGTGTTTGGATCAAGTGCTTCTTTGGGTATATGCATGATATTGTCCTTAAATCTTATTTCTTGCATGTTTATTTAGGTTATTAGAACTCGATTCGTCAAAATATTAAGGTCATATTAGAGTAAAAGTCAAATTAGTCTTTAATCCAACTTTAGTTGTTAAACTATTAGTAATTTAGGTACCATAATCTTTAATCTTGCTTAGAATCGATAACTTAGCTTAATCTCAACTTATTATAGCATAACTTAACATAATCAATCAAGAAATTAGGATCAAAGCTCACTTAAGTCAACATATTGGTTTAACTTAAAAGTCAATTTGCGACTTGCACGATTTTGAACAAACTTTGGATCTAAATTGTGAACTTGTTAATTGATATTAGGACTTGAGCTTGTAGGTTTATATAGACTTGTTCTTGATCTCTTTGTTACTATTTTTCATAAATTTTATCTAGCGATAAAGATCTTTGAAATAGTGCTTATTTGTTAGTAATTTCATAGACTTGCCTGTCTCACATAATGCATGCTACTTTCACACGTTTGCATAAGCTTGTATAGTGCTTGTTTATCTGTGTAATTTGGTTGTTTGTGATGCCCTTGTGGCTAGTTGCTATAATTGAGTGCTTATTTGCCATAACTGCTTAAATTGGAGTGCTTATTTCTCCTTAACTTGTGCCTATAAAATCCAATACTACACTGGTCATACATTGTAGTCAAGTAACTTCACAAGCTCATCATAAGTTCAATACTGAGCTTTGGTTTGTGATCTTTGGCTCATTGAGAAGCTAAGCAGTCCATTAATCAAGTTCAAGCTTTAATTTTCATTCTCAAGTCCTTTAACTAGGGCTGCAATCAGTTTGAAGCTTGTCCATTCACTCAGATAACTGAGTGAACTCAGTCAACCCACCCAACTTCATAAGCTCCTCACAAGCTACCCAGTGGTCCCCATTGGTCAAGCTTTGGTATTTTGGAATCCTTACCAGCCCCACTTTATAGTTCAGCATTCAATAAGTTCTATTGAGCTTATTTCATAAGCTCAATTTGTCCACTTTGGTTGCCTGTCTAGGGTGTTTGGATCTCAGTTTCATTGGAAGTGCTTATAAGCTTATTCCAAGCTTATTAGCCAAATCCAGTGATCCCACTTGTTCATATTTGTTAATATACCATATATACATAGTACTTATATTTTGTTTTCTTTCTTAAGCTTGTTTTAAAGCTTTTACCAAGCTTTCTAGCTTATTTCACTCACTCATATAACTGAGTGAATCAGTTTGGACCCTCACTTCACAAGCTCTTTCTGAGCTCATCAGTGGGTCCCACACCCTAAATCTTGGTTCTTCCAACCCCTCCTACCAGGCTTGAACCATTGACCCTTTGTTTGGCCTAGATCATTGTGGACCCCACTTGGTTTTACCTCACAAGGTTGTCCCATTTTTCGTCTCGTAATCCAATAAGCTAAGTGCTTATTTGTGTTTTGTGGCTTATTCAAGCTACTTATTTGGTTGAATCTTGTTAAATCTGTATAAGTAACTTATTGGAACCAGAATCTACCCTAGTGGACTCCACATAAGCTCATTTGAGCTTATTTCCTTCAAAGTCAATGTAAAAGTCAATCGTGGGGCAAATAAGCACTTTCGATTGCTTATTCGTGTTTCAAGTTTGTTGTTTTTGTATTAGTTTCTTATTTTAAGTATTTAAATAGTTTTCAAAATAAAAATCACAAAACATCATTATAATATTAGTGATAGCATTTATTTAATAGGTTTTAACTTTTAGATTTTTCTTTTAGCTTATTATTAAGCAATTTGTGTTTTATAGTTTTATTAGTTTTCTTTTATCATATAGTATTTTTAGAAAAGTTTCATATTTTCTCTATCTTTTAGTATTTATTATAATTATAAATAGTTAATAAGTATTAAATAATTAGTAATAAATAAATAAAAAGCATAAAAAATATATTTTCAGTTCTAAAATTAGTTTTATCATATTTTAGATTTTTCTAAGTTTTTAATTTTATTTTTCTAGCCTTATTTTAGTTTTCTAATTAAATAGTGTATTAATAAATAGTATTAAATAGTAATTAATTAATAATAAATAATATATAAGTTAAATAAATAATTTTCTTTTATAATAATTTTCTTTTATTCTTAGGATCTCAAAATATAAATTTCACATTTGTGGGATTTATATTGATCACTTTTCACTTTTATTTTTATTTATTTTGCACGTTTACGTTTTAATTTAATTTAATAGTGATAGCGTTTTTAATATTTTATCTTTTACGTTTAATTAGGGTTCTAGGGGTTTTGATCATACTTATTAGTTGATATAACTCATTTGAGTTATTTATACTTTTAGTATTGTGACAAATCAATTCAAATAACCCTATTCCTAATCAACCAAACTATATAACACATTCGTTCAATCGCAGGATATCACAACCTCGTTGGGGAATAAACGACCCGGGAATATAACTGTACTACCTCGGATTATTGCATTTGCCTCTTTCTAGTTTGACTTGCCTAGTTGACCTCTCACAAGTGGTTGACTAAAAAAGTAGGCTAGTTATTCGCGAATCAATTTTTGGCGCCGCTGCCGGGGAGGCTGTGCTGCGTTGAACTATTTTTGTTATCTATTTGGCTGATTATCTATCCTTTGTATATATATTATATCTAATATCGTATTTTAATCTTCCTTAAACAATATAAAAAACAAAAATATTTTCTTTTTCTTTCTATATATATAAAAGATAAATAATCACAAAAATACTCTTCGCACCCTTCCGAGTTTCCTTTTCTTCAAGGATCCTTAGACACGTCTTAGTGCATGCGCACTCGTTCTTCAAGGTCATCAAGTCCTCTTCGCGAGCTTGTAGCCATACCTCGAAGAAGTCGTAGACGTTCTGCTCCATCATCGTGCCGAGATACGATCGAGCCAAAATTCTCGCCAAAATGGCAGAAGAACAAACGATGAATGAACTTCTCCAGGCACCCACCGATGGGTACGGAGATGCCATTGTTGTTCCAGCCATCGTAGCTGAGAACTTTGAGCTTAAAACAGGGTTAATAAACCTAGTGACAGCACGTCAATTCTATGGGTTTGATAGGGACGATCCTCACTATCACATTCGGTGGTTCAATAAAATCACATCCACCTTGAAATGTAAAAACGTCCCTGAGGATGCAATCAAACTTCTTCTTTTCCCGTTTTCTCTCGATGGGCCCGCCAGGATCTGGCTTGATAAACAGCCCCCTAAGTCGATTGAAACGTGGGAAGATTTAGTACAGAAGTTTGTGCATAAATTCTATCCTCCTTCAAAAACCACGAATCTCCGGAATGAAATCATGAAATTCACACAACATTTTGATGAAACATTCAGTGAATCATGGGATCGTTTTAAGGAAATGCTACGCAACTGTCCTCATCATGGATTTACTGAGTTGATATATTCGATACTTTCTATAATGGCATAAGACAAGTCGATCAAGATTCTCTTAATTCCTCCGCGGGAGGTAATTTTTAAATCGAACAACAAAGGATGCTTTAGCCATTATAGAGAACAAAGTCGAGGTCCGTACCTCAAGAAACAAACCGTTGTTCCCAAAGCAAGTGATTCACCTTCTACTTCATCTCCCATGACTCAAACTGCTGACAATACTCGGTTTGCTCAACTCATGGATGCTCTTAAAATTTGACTCTTAACCAAAAGAAAGAGCCATCTACACGTCTTTCAAGTCAAAAGATTGAACCATGTGTCACTTGTGGTGGTCCTCATGCATACTACAACCTGATCGCCACCGATGGCAATGCATTTGAAGTCGATGCTCTAGCCGGTAATTTCAATCAAGGAGGTAACCAATACCATCCTCAAGTGAAACAAATTACCGTGCTAATAACCAAGAGGGACCATCGGGATCATATCAACCCAACAATTCAAATAGGTCTAATCCTAATCACCAAGAGGGCATAATAACCAAAATCAATATCGTACTCGTAACAATCAAATTGTTCTGTTCAATACCCACCCCATAGGGAAATTCAAATTCTAACCAAGGGTATTCACTCCTAATAATCAAATGGTTTCGTTCCAAGAATCTCAATCACGAACTAGCTAACCACATCAAGGCTATCGATGCTAAAATGAGAGTGGTTCAAAACCAAATCTCCAATTTGAAGAATGAATTTGATTCTTCAATTGCAAAGAACAATAATGAGCTGAAGAACGATCTTAAAAGTATGATATCTGATTTGGTGAAACAACTCGTTCCACCTTCCACCTCGGGAAGTCTCCCGAGTAATACTGTTGTGAATCCTAGGGGTGAACTCAAAGCTGTTACTACTCGTAGTGATACATCTCAAGTTGGAGCAACCACGGTTGTCCCAAATTCTACACCCCTAATTACTCCTACATCATCAAAGATAGATCCCACTCTTTCACGATTCACGGTTAAAAGTTTGTCAAACAATCTTTATGACCAAAGGGCAGCTATGACTTATTCTCATATGCTTAATGCTTCCCGAGAGAGTGTGCTTGACGATAGTGATGATGAGGAGGATTCCAACATCATCAAAGCTATCACCACTCGTAGTGGTGCTGCTTATGAGGGAACCTCGACTCCTATTCCACCACCGTTATACGATGTGGAAAAAGAGCCCGAGGTTGCCAAGGACCGGTGCAAATTCCAAGCCCACGGTACCGCACACGCCCAACCGCAAGTTGTCCTCGAAGAGAAACCAAAACAGAGTTGTCTTTGAGACCGATGAAACTCCCGAGCCTATCGTCCCTAAATCCAAACCTTTTAAGCCTACCATTCCTTACCCTTCACGCTTAAATGAGCAAGAACACCGCGAGAGGTCTAATTACCAAACAGACAAACTCTTGCAAATCTTTAAAGATTTGCAATTTGACATAAGTCTTATGGATGTTGTCATCTTGATGCCCAAGTTCGCATCAACAATCAAACAGTTGTTAAACAACAAGGAAAAGCGGTTGAATTGGCAAAACTTCTCTAAATGAGAACTGCCTGCAATTATCTTAAAGAAACTTTCGAGAAGCTTGGAGATCCTGGTAAATTTATCTTACCTTGTGAATTTCGAGAATGGTTGCATGCAACGCCTTGGCCGATCTCGGGCGCCAAGATCAACCCGATGCCTAATTCAAGATGGAAGAAACTTTCTCTTCCTAAACTTACCCCTACCGCATGACTCTTGAGCTTGCGGATCGTTCAAGATCTATGCCCCGGTATTGCCGAGGACGATTTTGAAAGTAGGGAAGTTCCATTTTCCGGTGACTTTGTGGTTGTCGAATTCGATGTCGATCCTAGGGTTCCTCTCATTCTTGGACGAGGATTCCTAAGAACGGCCACGCCTTATAGATGTATTTGAGCGCCGATCACATTGCGTGTGGGTAATGAGGCTATTACCTTCAACCATGATCAAACTTCAAAGTACTCCTCCAATTATAACTCGCATCGGTTAACCGAATCGATGTCATTGATGTTACCTTACAGGAGTACTCTCAAGAAAATCTTGGTTATGTTCTTGATTTGGTGAGTGGTGATCCCACTACATTGTCTCATTCCATCATTTCCGACTCTTCATCTTCCCTCACTCTGAATGAGGAAAATGATTCTATTATGGATGAGATTGATGATTATCTCAATCTGGATACATTTCTTCCTGGTATTGATGATACCGAGAGTGATCAAGAGGAAGATGTTATTCTTCTTCTTGAACAATTGTTATACCAGAAAATTATACCATCCTCCCACCCAAACAACTTCATAAAGAGGAATCCAAATCGGTTGAAAAAGCGATAAAATTCCGAGATCAAGCATAAGACCTCTCCTCCTTCACTTAAATTTCAAATTCTTGAGGAGGAAGTTCTTGTGATTTCTTGCTCGATCTCCTACTACCCTTCACCTACCCGGTGATTTCTCCTTCTCTTCACTCATTCGGGAGTGAAGATGTTACCTTGACCCTGGGATATTCCATATAACATTGGTTTAGAGCCAGATACTTCCCCATGGATTTTTAAATTGTTTTTTCTCCCGACCTGTTCAGGAACTCTTTATTACAGTTAACCGTTCACAAGCGGTTAGCTTGCGTGATAAACCTGACAGTTTGGGAGGAAAGAAATAAAAAACGGGGTCGAGTCCAGCTAGTGACTCGGGAATCAAAAACATTAGCACAAACATGGGTTTTCACCCGTGTGTAACACCCTAGTGTGGGGGAGATACCCCACATGTTGTATATAGTTTAAAAAAAAAAAAAAAAAAAAAAATAATAATTATTTAAGAAGTGTTTCTACACTTAGGTATATAATGTTATCTATTTTCCTTTACGTTCTAAGTTCGGCATAACACGGTACTTTGAATATTGAGGACAATATTCATTTCTAAGTGTGGGGAAATTTCTCGAATTTGAAATAAATGTTCCTTTTAGTCCCAGAACCCCCAAATGGCCAAAATTTAAAATTTTTTTTAGTGGAAGTACTATGTACTAAACACAACAAATGGTAATCATCCACCATGTCTAACCCACATAAGGATTGGCTAATCCAGGAGCAAACGGCTCTTGGTAAAGATATCTCAAATCCGTTTATGGCTTGCAATTTGCCCAAAATTGTATGGTTCCTCAACTCGCCATATCCTAATAAGCGAATGAGTTGGCTAGCCCGCAAGGTTATGGCTTGTGGTAAAGGCAGTGGAAAAACCATAATTGGTAATCAGCTCACCAAGATGTTGACTATTCCATCAAGAGTTGGCTAGTCCAGAAGCAAACGGCTTCTGGTAAAGACAAATCAAAACCGTTGACAGCTGGTGGTTTGCTCAAAATCACATGGTTATCAGGTGGACCATAGTTCTTACTTGAACCGAAACATCTTGGCTACTCAGTGATGGCTTTTGGTAAAGAGTTCTTTCAAATCCATTAAAACTTCATAAAATATTGCTAGGGACTAGCAATAGTTTAGTGTGGGGATTGATGAGTGTCTAAATACTCATCATTTCGCTCACATTTAAGCTACAAAATATCGAAAACATACAAATATGCTTCAAAATATTGGAATTATCTCCAAATTGTGTTTTAGGTATTAAAGTGCAAAAGGATGAAAACCGATGAAAAACATGCAAAACATACATAATTTACAGTTTGGTCCACGAACTTTGATAAATTGGCAAATCTAGTCCCTGGTTAATCAAAACTTGTAAAAATATCATTTTAGGTCCTTGGGATTCACAAGTTGTTCAAAATAATCCTTTGAAGTTTAAAATCACAAATTTACAACTTTGGTCCCTCAACTTTGCAAAAATGTCAAAATTAGTCCCTAAGGTTTTAAAAATGGAAATTAATCAAAATAAACCTTATACTATTTATATTTGACATAATTGGTCCTCATGAGAAAAGTTTTGAGAAAATACGAGTTTGGTCCCTGGAGTTTCTAAATTGGCAGATTTGGTCCTTAAGGTTTAAAACAATGAAATTTATACTTGTGGTCCTTGTACTAATGATAAATTGCAGATTCAGTCCTTATGTGGAGTTTGGAATAATGGCAAATTAAACCCCTCAACTTTCAGAATTTACACATATGGTCCTTGTGCCTATAATACCAACCGGACCCTTTTATTTAATAAACCAAAGTCCAAATCCAATCCAAACTAAACCCTGGCCCAATATACCAGCCCATCTCAACCCCTTTGTAAATAAATAAAAATCCCAAGCCTTCCCCGCTTTTCCTCTTCGTCTTCCACCTCCCCCTCCACCTGTAAACACCACCTCACCATCTCCAGCTCACCCCTACTTTACTACTTTTCTACCCACTCTCCACCACCTCTGTCAGCCTAAGCCCCCCACAATAAATGCCATTCCCACCCATTTTCACCTCAATACCACTACTACCCACAGTATTGAGCAAAACCACCCCAACTTGGTCCAAAATTACACCAAACGTGTCCCTACACCTCCATAATGCAACAAGAATCCTTAATTGTATCGAACCGCCTCGATTCCACGTGGAGCGTTTTGGCGCCAAAATGAGTTTAAACGGTTGGGATGAGTTAGACTCAATCAATGGCTGTGGATCAATGTGGGAAAGTATCTCGAAGCTAGTGGGATGCAAAAGAGTGATAAATACAGAAGGAAGGAGAAGAAGAGAACTATCATAATTGTAATCTAGTTTATGATCATCGTAGCATAATTAAATAGTTGTCACTAGTAGTGTAATCCTTAAATTATGTTTCTAAAGTGTTTGTTAGCTTTGCCAAAGTGTAATAAACAGCTTTGTTCTATCAATTTCAATCTATCTTTCAGTTTTCAAGTATTTCACTTTGTCCCATTTTCAATTCAAGTCATTTAATTTCTGTTTGATACTTGTTAATTAGAGGATTCTAATAACACTACTTGGTTCTCGATAAGCCATAGCAAGCTTTTAGATACTCAAAATCAGCAATAATCAATAAAAAGAAAACACCAAAAGAAACAAGTAATTAGGAATTAATATAGAAGTTACTTTGAAGAAGCAAAGGAGCAAGTGCTATCTTGGATTGCCTTGGTTTAGAGCTCTGTGGAGAGCATTTAGGAGTGTTACTTAGTCCTTGGTTCTGTGTGTTCATCTCATTTCCAAATTGTAAGCATTTTCATTATTTTTAGCATTTTACTGTATTAGTTCTTATTTTAGCTTAATCTTTCTTGTTTTATGCTTAGTTGGTATTGGTTAGTGATAATCTAAAGTAAAATCAGTAGGTTGTTAGTTGGAAATCATAGTTAATAGTTGTTAAAAGTTAGACAGTTAAAATAGTGTAGTAGTGATTAATAGGTTATAGTTGTTATTATCTGTGTAATTGTGTTCATTTGATCTTAGTTCATCTGTATCAAGTGTTAGAATTGGTTTCATGCTCTAAATCAGTATTGAGTAACACTAATCTAGAAAACACCCTTGCTAAGGTGTGTTTGGATCAAGTCGCTTCTTTGGGTATATGCATGATATTGTCCTTAAATCTTATTCTTTGCATGTTTATTTAGGTTATTAGAACTCGCTCATCAAAATATTAAGGTCATATTAGAGTAAAAGTCAAATTAGTCTTTAATCCAAACTTAGTTGTTAAACTATTAGTAATTTAGGTACCATAATCTTTAATCTTGCTTAGAATCGATAACTTAGCTTAATCTCAACTTATTATAGCATAACTTAACATAATCAATCAAGTAAATTAGGATCAAAGCTCACTTAAGTCAACATATTGGTTTAACTTAAAAGTCAATTTGCAGCTTGCACGATTTTTGAACAAACTTTGGATCTAAATTGTGAACTTGTTAATTGATATTAGGACTTGAGCTTGTAGGTTTATATAGACTTGTTACTGATCTCTTTGTTACTATTTTTCATAAATTTTATCTAGCCAGTTACAGTGCTGAAATAGTGCTTATTTGTTAGTAATTTCTCATAGACTTGCCCTGTCTCACAGAATGCATGCTACTTTCACACGTTTGCATAAGCTTGTATAGTGCTTGTTTATCTGTGTAATTTGGTTGTTTGTGATGCCCTTGTGGCTAGTTGCTATAATTGAGTGCTTATTTGCCATAACTGCTTAAATTGGAGTGCTTATTTCTCCTTAACTTGAGCCTATAAAATCCAATACTACACTGGTCATACAGTGTAGTCAAGTAACTTCACAAGCTCATCATAAGCTCATCACTGAGCTTTAGCTTGTGATCTTTGGCTCATTTAGAAGCTAAGCAGTCCATTAATCAAGTTCAAGCTTTAATTTTCATTCACAAGTCCTTTAACTAGGGCTGCAATCAGTTTGAAGCTTGTCCATTCACTCAGATAACTGAGTGAACTCAGTCAACCCACCCAACTTCATAAGCTCCTCACAAGCTACCCAGTGGATCCCATTGGTCAAGCTTTGGCATTTTGGAATCCTTACCAACCCCACTTTATAGTTCAAAGATTCAATAAGTTCTATTGAGCTTATTTCATAAGCTCAATTTGTCCATTTTGGTTGCTATCTAGGGTGTTTGGATCTCATTTTCATTGGAAGTGCTTATAAACTTATTCCAAGCTTATTAGCCAAATCCAATGATCCCACTTGTTCATATTTGTTAATATACCATATATACATAGTAATTATCTTTTTATTTTCTTTATTAAGTTTGTTTTAAAGCTTTTACCAAGCTTACAAGCTTATTTCACTCACTCATATAATCGAGTGAATCAGTTTGGACCCCTCACTTCACAAGCTCTTTCTGAGCTCATCAGTGGGTCCCACACCCTAAATCTTGGTTCTTCCAACCCCTCCTACCAGGCTTGAACCATTGACCCTTTGTTTGGCCTAGATCATTGTGGACCCCACTTGGTTTTACCTCACAAGGTTGTCCCATTTTACGTCTCGTAATCCAATAAGCTAAGTGCTTATTTGTGTTTTGTGGCTTATTCAAGCTACTTATTTGGTTGAATCTTGTTAATATCTGTATAAGTAACTTATTGGAACCAGAATCTACCCTAGTGGACCCACATAAGCTCATTTGAGCTTATTTCCTTCAAAGTCAACAGAAAAGTCAACTGTTGGGGCAAATAAGCACTTTCAGTGCTTATTCTGTGTTTCCAAGTTTGTTGTTTTTTGTATTAGTTTCTTATTTTAAGTATTTAAATAGTTTTCAAAAATAAAAATCACAAAAACATCATTATAATATTAGTGATAGCATTTATTTAATAGGTTTTAACTTTTTAGATTTTTCTTTTTAGCTTATTATTAAGCAATTTGTGTTTTTATAGTTTTATTAGTTTTCTGTTATCATATAGTATTTTTAGAAAAAGTTTCATATTTTTCTCTATCTTTTTAGTATTTATTATAATTATAAATAGTTAATAAGTATTAAATAATTAGTAATAAATAAATAAAAAGCATAAAAATATATTTTCAGTTCTAAAATTAGTTTTATCATATTTTAGATTTTCTAAGTTTTAATTTTATTTTCTAGCCTTATTTTAGTTTTCTAATTAAATAGTGTATTAATAAATAGTATTAAATAGTAATTAATTAATAATAAATAATATACAAGTTAAATAAATAATTTTCTTTTATAATAATTTTCTTTTATTCTTAGGATCTCAAAATATAAATTTCACATTTGTGGGATTTATATTGATCACTTTTCACTTTTATTTTTGTTTTTAATTTTATTTAAACGCGTTTTTAGTTTTAAACGTTCATCATTTTAATTTAATTTAAACGCTTAATTTGCATTTAAGTCGCTAAGACATGCAAACCCCTACTATAGTTATAATCGATTTGTTTTTTTTTAATACCTTTTTTACCTTTACATTTCTATGGTTTTGATCGTACTTATTAGTTGATATAACTCATTTGAGTTATTTATACTTTTAGTATTGTGACAAATCAATCATAACCCTATTCCTAATCAACCAAACTATATAACACATTCGCTCAATCGCAGGATATCACAACCTCGTTGGGGAATAAACGACCCGGAATATAACTGTACTACCCCGGATTATTGCATTTGCCTCTTTCTAGTTTGACTTGCCTAGTTGACCTCTCACAAGTGGTTGACTAAATAAGTAGGCTAGTTTAATCTAAGCGCAAAATCATCGAAAACACTCGAAACACATCAAAATGATCAAAATATCACAAATTAGTGTTTTATGTATTTTAAATGCAAAATATCAAAATCGATGAAAAATGATTCAAGTTTGCAAAATTGGCGCTTTAGTCCCCAAGTTTTAAAAGTTGTCAAATCTAGTCCTTTGGAATTCAAAATGTGGAATTTTATCATTCAAGGTCCCTGAAGTATTCTAAGTTATCAAAAATGATCCTTGAATGATTCTTTGGTCAATTGGCAAGAAAGGTCCCTAAACTTTGGAAAATTGCAAAATTAGTCCTTGGACCTTTTAAAATGGATTTTATGCAAAAATAGTCCATGTACTATTCATTTATGGCAAGTTTAGTCCTTTTGATAAGTTTGGAACAGTTGGCATTTTCAGTCCTCAAGTTTGGATAAATTACATTTTTGGTCCTTGTGCTTATTCTAAACCAAACGGACACCATTAATACTAAACCCAAATCCACTATCCAATCCAGCTGGCCCAACATTTGGCCCAAACCCGACCCTTTGTATTATTAGCCTCCGGTCAACAATAGTCAAACCCACCTCAAACGCGCCCAAAATACCAGGTACTATAGCTCCCCCTCTCCCCTGCCTGAATCTTCAAAACCAGAGATGGTTTTCCACCTTTTTCAACACACCCCTCCATACTATGTCCCCTCCACCTCCTCTAAACAACAAAACCTTTAATTGATTGAAACTACCACAATTAATGATCACACTGCGCTTGAAATATTTGGCGCCAAAAGCAAAATGGGCGGTTTTGATGGTTCTAGCCTATCCAATGGCTCGGGAGTGGTGGGAAAGATTCGAGGTCAAGATTGAGTGCAAAAGTCTATAAAGTGGAGAAGAAGCAATGTATCAAGTATCTAGTGTAACTTAAATTTTCTTTAGTCGCTTTTTGTAATCTAAGATTTCCATGTATGCTTTTAATTCCAAATACTTTGTTTAAGTCTCTCAAGTGTATTTGAACTTCTTTTAATAAGTAATTTCAAGTTTTAAAGTTTAAATCAGTTTATGCAATTTTTCTTTAGAAAATCTCATATGCTTCAAATGTTGTTATTGGTTGTTTATATGGACTGAGTTAGCTCACATAAGCTCCCAGATAGCTTATAAAAGCTATTAGAAACACTAAAATTCAGTTTAGCATCAAAAAGAGAAAATCACCAAAAATATCAATTAAATAGTTCAAAATCCATTGAAATGGTGTACACAATGAGCAAAGTGAATTGTGGATGGCCTTGGGTTAGAAGCTTTGTAGAAAGCTATTAGGATTGGTATTGGTCATTGGTTCTTGGTTTGAGTTGAATACCCATTTGTAAGCTTTTTAACCATTTTGGCATTTCATTGTTGAAATTGTTCTTTAGCTCTAATTTCATTTCTTATTGTTTACTAGTTATAATTAAGTGTGTTTAAGCCTTAAAATCAGTCACTTGTTTTTTTAATTTGTAGTTTACAAAATTTAGTTTTTGATTAAAGTTGCATTATCATCAAGTTTTAGTTTTATGTTGTTATCACTATTGGTTTAAGCTTATTTAGTCTTATATAATAATAATACAAGGTCTGAAATTAAGTCCATGGTTTAAATTTGAGATTTGCTTTGTAAAGTTTCAAAACAGTTGCTTAAAGGGTGTTTGGATTTGCTTGCTTAAACTGTAGTAAGTCTTGCTTATGTTTGTGGTTTGTGTTTGTTCTGAGTCACACTTGTTCTAATTAGTTCAAAGAAGTCAAGAAATTCAGTACTCATTCAAGGAAAAGTCAAAAGAGCATTTGATCCCATCTTATGAGCTCACTGTTTGATTTTTAAGATTCATGATCATGATTCTGTGTTAGGAAGTTGTTAATCTTGCTCAAGTTAGTCTTATTACACCTTAACACAACATATTCAGTGATTTAAATCAGGTTAAAGTTCATCTAAGTCAAACTTTTGGTTTTGAACAAAAGTCAAATTTTTATTTAGGTCGTTTTTGAATAAAATATATCTTTTTAGTGTGAGTTTAATACTGTGTTTTAGCTTAAAAGCTCTTAGGTTATTAAAGTTTGGTTGCTATAAAAATAAAAAATATTAGTTCTCTCAAATCGACTTACTTGGTACTTATTTCTTGGCTTATTTTGGGTACCTATCGATAAGAGTGCCACGTACGATTAATTGGTCCATTTTGAAAAGCTTGCATAGAGCTCTATAGTTGTCCAAATCTTGTGAACTTTGGTTCTTTGGGAAGCTAAACTGGTCATCTTGAGGTCTCAAGACTTGTCTTTCATTTTAAGTTTGTTTGCTAGGGTATGCAATAAGCCCTAACTTTGTCCCATTTTCTGCTTTTTCACCACAAATAGCAAGTGCTTATCTCGCTTATTTCTATCTTAGCAATGTGCTTATCTGTGTGTTTTAGCTTCATTTGAGTAGCATTAGTCCACTTGTATCTATTTTAAGCTTCGATTAATTTGGTGACCTTGTTTGAGCTTATTTCACCAAATAAGCTCATTTAAGCCTTGTTGGGATTTTAAGCCATCAAATAGCTTATTTGTAGTTTGTAAAATTTTGTCTTTGTTAAAGTTTCATAATATCAGTATTAAAGTAGTTTTCAAAAGAAAATCCGAAAAAGGTCAATTAAAAATCGTTGATAGTGTTTATTTAATATTTCTTAGCTTTTTGATTTTTCTTTTCATCTTATTAATAAGCAAATCTTGTTTTTCTATTTTCTTAGTTTTCTGTCATCATATAGTATTTTTAGAAAAACTTTCATATTTTCTCTATCTTTTAGTATTTATTATAATTTTAATTAGTTAAAAATAGTAATTAATTAATAATAAATAATTAAAAGCATAAAAATATATTTTCAGTTTTAAAATTAGTTTTATTATATTTTAGATTTTCCAAGTTAAAATTTTATTTTTCCAAGTTTATTTTATATTTTCTAGTATTTAAGTGTGTTTTAAATAATAATTAATTAGTAATAATTAGATAAAAGTGTGAAAAATATATTTTTAATTTTAAAATTAGTTTTATAATATTTTAGATTTTTCTGAATCACAAGTTTATTTTTCTAGCCTTATTTTGTATTTTCTTCTATTTTAGAGTATTTATTAAATAGATAAAATAGTTTTTAATTAATAATAATTAATTAAATAGTGTTAAAAATAATTTTCCTTTTCTAATAATTTTCTTTTATTTTTAGGATTCTAAAAATGTTATTTTCATATTTTTAGGTCTTTTATTTCTTAGTTTTTACTTTTTATTTTGTACGTATACGTAGTTTTTAAAACCCACGTTTACGTTTCTTTCATCTGATTGTTGTGCTTTCCTATTCTGTAATCCATTCCATTCCAATCAATCAGTAGTGTAATTTCTTAATCAAAACCTTTACAGATCACTATCCTTAGTGATCATTCTATCCTCTGAGTTTGCTTTGACACACCATTGAGTCTCCGTGGGACTAAACGACCCGGGAATTCATTGTATTCTCTGATCTTCATTGCATTTGTGCTTAATCTGTTTTAAGTCTGTTACGGTTAGCCATTCACAAGTGGCTAGCTTGTGTGATTAGACTTGACCGTCTGAGACCAGATCAAATTTTGGCGCCGCTGCCGGGGAGGCTTTAGCGTGTGTTTAGCCATTTTCAGACCCAGTCTTGCACATAACCCATCAGTTTGTAAAAAGTTTTTTTTTGTAAAGTTATAATACATCAAAAAGTTCATTAACACTTTTCCTAAAGTGTTAAAAACACCAAAAAAAAAAAATATAAAACAACAAAACAATCGTAGCGTTTTCTATCTTGTATTGTCTTTAAGGTGATTCTTAAAACAGTACGATTTGGTTAAACGAGACGATACCAAAATATTGTCCAAAAGTTTTGAACCCATCGCACAAATCTTACCTACGTCTTTCTAGTGGTACTTAATATATACATAAAAATCAACCACCGAAATCAAGGCGTTGCACTACCTAACTGGGGTGCGACCATAATAAGTTCTCGAACATCGATTTAAAACTTGCCTTTGTGTCACTTGTGATTTGGTGTACCTTTTTCAAAGAAGCCATTTCATTTGTGATTATTGGTTAAGTTCACTTGTGTTTTGCCTCATTTGTTTTGAAAATTGATTTTTATACTTAGTGCATGCGCACTCGTTCTTCGATTCTACAAGTCCACTTTCGAACTTGGAAACATTCCTCGTGAGCGTGAGGACGTTCGGCTCCTTCACCGTGGTCGAGGAACGTCTACCACCACCACCTCCGTCGAAATGGCGGAAGACAAACCCATGAATGAGCTTCTCCAAGCACCCATCGAGGGTTACGGAGATGCCATTGTTGTCCCGACCATCGTGGTCGACACTTTCGAGCTCAAAACCGGGTTGCTTAATCTAGTAACCCAAAGCCAATTCTATGGTTTTGGCGGGATGATCCTCATGCACACATTCGATGGTTTAACAAGATTGCATCTACCATCAAGTACAAGAATGTCCCACATGAAGCTATCAAGCTTCTTACATTCCCATTTTCTGTAGAGGACAAGCCGGAATTGGCTTGAGAAACAACCCCTCGTTCTATAGAGACATGGGAAGATCTAGTCACCAAGTTCGTTAACGAGTTCTATCCTCCATCCCGAACCACAAGTCTTAAGAATGAGATAATGAAATTTTCTCGTAGATTTGATGAATCATTCGGGAGGCATGGGATCGTTACAAAGAGTTGCCAAGTGTCCGCATCACGGTTTTACCGAGTTAATGCAAATGGATACTTTCTACAATGGTCTCAATCGGACCAATCAAGACTCTTTGAATGCCTCCGGAGGTAATTTCTTGAGCAAGACCACCAAAGAGGCCTTGCAAATCATTGAGAACAAATCTCAAGTCCGTCCTTTCGGAGCAAAGACATATCGGTCTCATGTTGGACCTTCTTCTTCTTCATCTCCAGTGAGTACATCTAGCACCGATGCTAAGATTGATAAACTCACGAGACATTGTTCGAGCTTTGGTTCTTGCTAACCAAGAAGAAAGTGACCTTCACTCGAGACACCAACACATGTGAAGTGAAGAAAGTTGAGAGTTGTGTCACTTGTGGTGGTCCTCATGCTTACTACAATTGTACCGCCACCGATGGTAGTCCTTTTGAAGCAAATGCTATAGCCGGTAGTTCACGGCAAGGAGGTAATCAATACCGTCCTCAAATGAACCACACTACCGTGCTAACACTAATCGAGCACCACCGGTTTTAACCAAAATCACAACATGCAAAACCGAATCGAACCAACCAAGAATGAACCAAGGTTATCAAAACCAAGGTAATTTCTATCCTGGACCCAATCAAGGTTTCCAACATCAAGGAAACCCTAATCAAAACAATTTCAATCGAGGAATCAATTTCATGGGAATATGAATCCTAATCAAGGAATTTTGGCTATAATCAAAATATCTGACCTCAAATTGTCCTCCAAGCTCCTCCGTCATTGCTCCTCCGGGACCATCATCGATGAGTTCTTCAAGCAATTCATGAAGTCCCAAGATGAAATGAATAGGTTGTTGGTCGGTCCGATCACGATCTTAAGAAGTCTTTAAATGATCAACCCTCGGGCTCGGAAAACTTCCGAGCAACACGATCGCTAACCCGAGGGGCGATGCAAAGGCGATCACAACCGAAGTGGTGTTTCATATGATGGACCGCTGTTCCTACTACCTCTTCTTCTTCTTCTCTCCAAAGGTAGTGGACGGTGAACCTCCAACACACAATGGACCCACGACTCCAATGCCCCTCCACTGTGGCAATGAGTCAAGTTACCAAGGAAACTACGGACAAGGTGCATTATTCAAGTCCACGAAGTACCGCACACGTCCAACCTTTGGTAGTCCAACCTCAAGTGGTCCGAAACCCAAGTCAAATCAAGGAGTTGTTTTGAACCTCCGTAGCTCTGTTGAGAATCGAATCCAAATCTTCTATTCCTTACCCATCACGTTTGAATGAGCAAAAGCTCGTGAAAAGCTAGTCATCAAATGGATAAATTTTTCCAAATTTTCCAAGAGTTACACTTTGACATAAGCTTTGCGGATGCTATCATGTTGATGCCCAAGTTTGCATCAACTCTCAAACACATGTTAAGCAATAAGGAAAAGTGTTTGAAATGGCAAAACTCCATCGAACGAGGCGCTCCAGATTATTCAAGAAGCTTCGAGAAAACTTGGAGATCCCGGAAATTTCTCTTACCTTGTGTATTCGGGAATGGTTGAATGCTTTGCCCTAGCAGATCTTGGTGCAAGCATAAACCTTATGCCTTATTCAAGATGGAAGAAACTTTCTCTTAGGAACTTACTCCTACATGCATGACTCTCGAGCTTGCGGATCGTTCCATATCCCGTCCTCTTGGCATTGCCGAGGGCGTATTTGTGAAAGTAGGAAAGTTCCATTTTCCGGTGACTTCGTGGTTGTTGATTTTGATGCGATCATCGGGTTCCTCTCATTGTTGGTCGAGGATTCACGAGAGCGGGCGTGCTCTCATTGATGTATTTGAGCAAGAAATCACATTACGTGTTGGTAATGAAGCATCACCTTTAACCTTGATCAAACTTGAGGTACTCCGCAAACTATGATTACGAATCGGTTAACCGAATAGATATCATCGATGTTGCTTCAAGAGTACTCTCAAGAAGTTCTTGGTTATTCTCATAATTACGTGAGTGGGATTCCACCACATCTTCTCACCTATCATAGCCAATTCTACTCCTTCTCTCACTCCGTTTGAGGCGACTTCATCTTAGATGAGATTGAAGCATAGTTGGCTAGTGATTACGTACCTTGGGAAATTGATCACGCTCAATTGATATTGAGGAGATATACTTCTTATTGAGAAGTTGCTCAATGATGATCCATCATCAACCCTCATCCTAGTGATTCAATTCCTAATGAGATTAATCAAATGAGATTAACTGAGGAGATATTCTTCTTAAGAAAGTGTCAAATCTGGATACTTCTCCTCCTTTCCTCCCATCAAACTTCATAACAAGGAAGTCAAGTCGGTTGAGAAAAGCGAAGAATTTCCGAGGTTGAGCTTAGGACTTACCTCCTCATCTCGAGTATGCATTTCTTGAAGGTGATGATAAATTACCCGTCATTATTGCTCGAGATTTGAGTAAAGATGAAAAAGTCGCTCTCATAAAAATCTTGAAGTCACACAAGCAAGCAATTGCTTGGAAACTCTCCGACATCAAGGGTATAAACCCCGAGTTTTGCACTCATAAAATCTTGATGGAGGATGACTTTAAACCAGAGTTCAACATCGAGACGAGTAAATCCAAAATCCATGATGTTATCAAACAAGAGGTTATCAAACTTCTTGATGCGGGATTGATTTACCCGATCTCGAGATAGTCCTTGGGTCGCCCAATTCATTGTGTTCGAAAAAGGGTGGCATTATTGTTATCACAAATGAAGATAACGAGTTAATTCCAACTCGATTGGTTACGGGATGGCGTGTTTGCATCGACTATCGTAAGTTGAATAGCGCCACCGTAAAGACCATTTTCCTCACCCTTTATGGACCGGATGCTTGAGAGATTAGCGGGGAATGAGTACTATTGCTTCCTTGATGGTTTCTCGGGTTACTTTCAGATTCCCATTGATCCACGGGATCAAGAGAAGACCACATTCACTTGCCCATACGGAACTTTTGCCTACAAACGTATGCCTTTTGGCTTATGTAATGCTCCCGCACGCTCCAACGATGTATGATGGCCATTTTCCACGACATGATCGGGAAACAATGGAGGTGTTTATGGATGACTTCTCGGTCATTGGGGATTCTTTTCAATCATGTCTCTCCCATTTAGATAAAATGCTTCAAAGGTGTGAAGACACCAATCTTTGTCTAAGCGGGAGAAGAGTCACTTTATGGTCAAAGAAGGCATAGTCCTTGGCCATAAGATTTCCAAGAACGGATTGAGGTAGATAGAGCAAAAGTCGATGTTATTGCTAAGCGCCTCATCCTACTACCGTCAAAGGTATTAGGAGTTTTTAGGTCATGCGGTTTCTATCGTAGATTCATACAAGATTTTTCTAAAATCGCCTGACCAATGACCCATCTTCTTGAAAAGGATGCTCCTTTTATCTTATCACCCGAGTGCATCAAAGCTTTTGATACATTGAAGAAAAAGCCATTGAAGCACCCATTCTCGTTGCTCCCGTGGGACTTGCCTTTTGAGCTCATGTGCGATGCAAGTGATTTTGCTATCGGTGCGGTCTTAGGGCAACAAAGAAACAAGCATTTTCGACCTATTCACTACGCAAGTAAGACCATGATCAAGCTCAAACTCATTACACCACCACGTAAAAGAGCTATTAGCCGTGGTGTATGCATTTGAGAAGTTTCGCCATACTTAATCTTGACCAAATGCGTAGTGTATACGGATCACTCGGCTCTCAAATATCTCTTTGCAAAACAAGATGCAAAGCCGAGATTGCTTCGTTGGATTCTCCTCCTCCAAGAATTTGATATCATCATACGTGATAAAAAGGAGCCGAGAATCTAGTCTGCGATCATCTGTCTGATTAGAAAACCCTCACCAAGATGTTTTCGAGAAAAGGAAATAAATGAAACATTTCCTCTCGAGACACTCAATGCGGTTTCTTTTCGTGGAAATTCTACCACCCCATGGTTTCTTGACTTTGCAAATTACCATGCGGGTAACTTCATTGTGAAAGGGATGTCGACCCAATGAGAAGAACAAATTCTTCAAAGATGTTAAACATTATTTCGGACGACCCTTTCTTGTTCAAAATCTGTGCGGATCAAGTCATCCTACGGTGTGTTTATGGACGGAAGCTATTGACATTCTCACGACTTGCCATTTGGACCCACCGGGGCCATCATAGTCCAAACTACACCGCCAAAAGGTGTTTGATTCCGGTTTTATTGGCCCACAATCTATAAGGATGCCCACGAATTTGTCAAAGCTGTGACGCTTGTCAACGTCATGGTAATATCTCTCAAAGGAATGAAATGCCACAAAATGCCATTCAAGTTTGTGAGATATTTGACATATGGGGTATTGATTTTATGGGGCCATTTCCATCTTCTCGTGGAAACAAGTACATACTCGTGGTCATTGACTATTTGTCAAAATGGGTTGAAGCAAAGATTTACCCACCAATGATGCCCGAGTTGTTGTGAAATTTTGAAATCTCTTTTGCGGGTTTGGAACTCGAGGCGATAATCGATGATCGTGGTACACATTTTGTAATGACCAATTTGAAAGAGTCATGCAAAATATGGTGTTACCCACCGTCTCTCATCGCATACCACCCCAAACAAGTGGGCGGTGGAAGTTTCAAACCGTGGTATTAAAAGAATCCTTGAAAGGACAATGGCGAAAATCGTGCATCCCGGTCGGATAAACTTGATGATGCACTCTGGGCCTTCCGTGCGACTTACAAAACACCCATCGGGTGTACTCCATACAAGCTAGTGTACGGAAGGCATGTCATCTTCCGATTGAGTTAGAGCACAAGGCATCTTGGGCCTTAAAGCATGCAAACTTCGATATATCTGACGGTGGGGATCATAGAAAAGTTCAAATGAATGAACTAAATGAACTTCGTGATCAAGCTTACGAGAACTCTTTGATCTACAAGCAAAGACAAAGAAGATTCATGACTCTAAAATCAAAACCGCGTTTTCAACGTTGGTGATCGAGTCCTTCTTTTCAATTCTAGATTGAAGATTTTCTCGGAAAGCTTAAGTCCCGTTGGTGCGGTCCATTTACTATCACTAAGGTTTATCCTTATGGTACCATTGAGTTATCTCACCGATGGTCCTAATTTTAAAGTGAATGGTCATCGATTAAAGCATTACTTTGGAGAGGACATTCCATCTGTGATTGTCCCGGATCTACAAACATTCCCCATGAACCAATGAATGCGGGGATCGAGTCAAGCTAGTGACTCGGTAATCAAAAACTTTAGCACGCACCATATGGGTTTTCACCCATATTTCTGTCTTCTTACCCCTTTCTACCACCTAAGTGTGGGGGTGATGCCCCACATGTTATATATATATATATATATATAATCCTAAAAAAAAAAAAAAAAAAAAAAAATCTTTCAAAATAATGGCCGTAGTATTTCCCTTTTACGTTCTTTGTTTCGGCATAACTGCCGGTACTTTGAATATTGAGGGCAATATTCATTTCTAAGTGTGGGGAATTCTCACGAATTTTATCATATATTATCTACTCAATTCCCGTTTTGGCCAAAATTTTTTTGGAGTAAGTGTTCTACACTTACTCACTTGGTTATCGATCCGCCATGTGCGTAAGACAAAAGGATTGGCTAATCCAGAGCAAACGGCTCTTGGTTAAGATTTATCAAATCCGTTTATATGGCTTGCAATTTGCCCAAAATTGTATGGTTCTCAACTCACCATATCCTAAAAAGTGAAGAGTTGGCTAGCCCGCAAGATTATGGCTTGTGGTAAAGGCGATGGAAAATCCATAATTGGTAATCACTCACCAAAGATAATTCGATAATTTATCTAAGAGTTGGCTAGTCCGTAAGGTACGGCTTCGGTAAAGACACATCAAATCCGTTATATGGTTTATGATTTGCCAATAAATCATTTGGTTATCGTTGTACCAAGGTTCTTACTTGAATCAAAACAATTGGCTACTCGAAGTGATGGCTTTTGGTAAAGAGTTTTCAAATCCATCAAGTTTTCTCAAATCATTGCTAGGGACTAGCAATATCTCGATGTGGGGATTGATGAGTGTCTAAATACTCATCATTTTGTATAATCTAAAGCGCAAAATCATCGAAAACACTCGAAACACATCAAAATGATCAAAATATCACAAATTAGTGTTTTATGTGTTTTAAATTCAAAATATCAAAATCGATGAAAATGATTCAAGTTTGCAAAATTGGCGCTTTAGTCCCCAAGTTTTAAAAGTTGTCAAATCTAGTCCACGAATTCAAAATGTGGAATTTTATCATTCAAGGTCCTCAAGTATTCTAAGTTATAAAAATGATCCTTGAATGATTCTTTGGTCAATTGGCAAGAAAGGTCCTAAACTTTGGAAAATTGCAAAATTAGTCCTTGGACCTTTTAAAATGGATTTTATGCAAAATAGTCCATGTACTATTCATTTATGGCAAGTTTAGTCCTTTTGATAAGTTTGGAGCAGTTGGCATTTTCGGTCCTCAAGTTTGGATAAATTACATTTTGGTCCTTGCTTATTCTAAACCAAACGGACACCATTAATACTAAACCCAAATCCACTATCCAATCCGGTGGCCCAACATTTGGCCCAAACCCGACCCTTTGTATTATTAGCCTCCGGTCAACAATAGTCAAACCCACCTCAAACGCGCCTAAAATACGGTGCATCGTAGCTCCCTCTCCTCGCAACGAATCTTCAAAACCGGAGATGGTTTTCCACCTTTTCAACACACCCTCCATACTATGTCCCTCCACCTCCTCTAAACAACAAAACCTTTAATTGATTGAAACTACCCAATTAATGATCAAACACGCTAAATTGAAATATTTGGCGCCAAAAAGCAAAATGGGCGGTTTTGATGGTTCTAGCCAATCCAATGGCTCAGAGATTTGGTGGGAAAGATTCGAGAGGTCAAGATTGAGTGCAAAAGTCTATAAAGTGGAGAGAAGAAGCAATGTATCAAGTATCTAGTGTAACTTAAATTTTCTTTAGTCGTTTTAGTTAATCTAAGATTTCGATTGTATGCTTTTAATTCCAAATACTTTGTTTAAGTCTCTCAAGTGTATTTGAACTTTTGTTAATAAGTAATTTCAAGTTTTAAAGTTTAAATCGGTTTATGCAATTTTTCTTTAGAAAATCTCATATTATCAAATGTTGTTATTGGTTGTTTATATGGTGAGTTAGCTCATATAAGCTCCCTATATAGCTTATAAAAGCTATTAGAAACACTAAAATTCAAGTTTAGCATCAAAAGAAAATCACCAAAATATCAATTAAATAGTTCAAAATCAAAATCCATTGGAAATGGTGTACAAATGGGCGAGGGTGAATGTGGATGGCCTTGGGTTAGAAGCTTTGTGGAAAGCTATTAGGATTGGTATTGGTCATTGGTTCTTGGTTTGCGCTTGAATACCCATTTGTAAGCTTTTTAACCATTTTGGCATTTCATTGTTGAAATTGTTCTTTAGCTCTAATTTCATTTCTTATTGTTTACTAGTTATAATTAAGTGTGTTTAAGCCTTAAAATCAGTTTGTTTTTTTTTTTAATTTGTAGTTTACAAAATTTAGTTTTGTGATTAAAGTTGCATTATCATCAAGTCTTAGTTTTATGTTGTTATCACTATTGGTTTAAGCTTATTTAGTCTTATATAATAATAATACAAGGTCCGAAATTAAGTCCATGGTTTAAATTTGAGATTTGCTTTGTAAAGTTTCAAAACAGTTGCTTAAAGGGTGTTTGGATTTGCTTGCTTAAACTGTAGTAAGTCTTGCTTATGTTTGTGGTTTGTGTTTGTTCTGAGTCACACTTGTTCTAATTAGTTCAAAGAAGTCAAGAAATTCAGTACTCATTCAAGGAAAAGTCAAAAGAGCATTTGATCCCATCTTATGAGCTCACTGTTTGAGTTTTAAGATTCATGATCATGATTCTGTGTTAAGAAGTTGTTAATCTTGCTCAAGTTAGTCTTATTACACCTTAACACAACATATTCAGTGATTTAAATCAGGTTAAAGTTCATCTAAGTCAAACTTTTGGTTTTGAACAAAAGTCAAATTTTTATTTAGGTCGTTTTTGAATAAAATATATCTTTTTAGTGTGAGTTTAATACTGTGTTTTAGCTTAAAAGCTCTTAGGTTATTAAAGTTTGGTTGCTATAAAAAAATACAAAAATATTAGTTCTCTGTAAATCAGCTTACTTGGTACTTATTTCTTGGCTTATTTTGGGTACCTATCTGATAAGAGTGCCCTGTGCACAGTTAATTGGTCCATTTTGAAAAGCTTGCATAGAGCTCTATAGTTGTCCAAATCTTGTGAACTTTGGTTCTTTGGGAAGCCAAACTGGTCATCTTGAGGTCTCAAGACTTGTCTTTCATTTTTAAGTTTGTTTGCTAGGGCTGCAATAAGCCCTAACTTTGTCCCATTTTCTGTTTTTCACCACAAATAGCAAGTGCTTATCTGCTTATTTCTATCTTAGCAATGTGCTTATCTGTGTGTTTTAGCTTCATTTGAGTAGCATTAGTCCACTTGTATCTATTTTAAGCTTCTGATTCAGCTGGTGACCTTGTTTGAGCTTATTTCACCAAATAAGCTCATTTAAGCCACTGTTGGGATTTTAAGCCATCAAATAGCTTATTTGTAGTTTGTAAAATTTTTGTCTTTGTTAAAGTTTCATAATATCAGTATTAAAGTAGTTTTCAAAAAGAAAATCCAGAAAAAGGTCAATTAAAAATCAGTGATAGTGTTTATTTAATATTTCTTAGCTTTTTGATTTTTCTTTTCATCTTATTAATAAGCAAATCTTGTTTTTCTATTTTTCTTAGTTTTCTGTCATCATATAGTATTTTTAGAAAAAGTTTCATATTTTCTCTATCTTTTAGTATTTATTATAATTTTAATTAGTTAAAATAGTAATTAATTAGTAATAAATAATTAAAAAGCATAAAAATATATTTTCAGTTTTAAAATTAGTTTTATTATATTTTAGATTTTTCCAAGTTAAAATTTTATTTTTCCAAGTTTATTTTATATTTTCTAGTATTTAAGTGTATTTTAAATAATAATTAATTAGTAATAATTAGATAAAAAGTGTGAAAAATATATTTTTAATTTTAAAATTAGTTTTATAATATTTTAGATTTTTCTGAATCACAAGTTTAATTTTCTAGCCTTATTTTGTATTTTCTTCTATTTTAGCGTATTTATTAAATAGATAAAATAGTTTTTAATTAATAATAATTAATTAAATAGTGTTAAAAATAATTTTCCTTTGCTAATAATTTTCTTTTATTTTTAGGATTCTAAAAATGTTATTTTCATATTTTTAGGTCTTTTATTTCTTAGTTTTCACTTTTTATTTTGTACGATATCGTAGTTTTAAAACTCACGTTTACGTTTCTTTCATCGATTGTTGTGCTTTCCTATTACGTAATCCATTCCATTCCAATCAATCAAGAGTGTAATTTCTTAATCAAAACCTTTCTGATCACTATCCTTAGTGATCATTCCATCATCCGAGTTTGCTTTGACACACCATTGAGTCTCAGGTGGGACTAAACGACCCGGAATTCATTGTATTCTCGATCTTCATTGCATTTGTGTTTAAGCGCTGTTTTAAGTCTTGAGTGATTAGACTTACGGTTAGCCATTCACAAGTGGCTAGCTTGTGTGATTAGACTTGTCAAATAAAAGTAAAAAATGTAACATAAGACATTGTTTATATAGACAAAGAGAAAACAATCCTATCCTAATTCAATAACAAAACAAATATAGATAACATAATAAGCACGATCCTAATCTTATACAAATTAATCTATTAAATTTATTGCTTCAAATACATGGGACAAAAAAATACTTACAGATAATCGATAATAGCACCAAACTAGAATTGATAACTGGAACAATTGAACTAGCCAGCCTTCAATAAATCGAGTAGCAGAAGAAGTAACACGGTTTTGGGTTTAAGAATAAATGTGAAAAAAGGATAACTTTGACTCAAAGTCAAATATATATCTATAAAGGAATATTAAATACATATTTTCAACAAAAGTTATACGTAATACTCACATTCACATATATATATATTTATAATTGACATCAACAATACAAAAAAAAACCAGCCAATACAAAAAAAAACTCTATAAAAAACAACAATGGAAAATCAAACGACCAAATCAAGAAAAACCAAAAAAAAACAACACCTAAAAAATCGCCAAAAACTACGAGGCTACAAAATCCATTATGTTAAAGAACTTAAACCAAACACAAAGACCTCCTACGTAATAAAAGTTAAAGCAATTCAGATGGAAAAGTTACTATATGGAAGCACCATCAAAAGCCAACGAAATCAATGAACAGGATCAATATGATGTTAATGGACAAAGAGGTATGCATTTAAATACATATTACTAATGAATTGCTAACAACATGATACACTCTGATAAAAAAAACAACGTTTTTATCAAACTAAATTATAGGGTACAAAAATCCATGCGCATGCCGAATTACTATACCATATTCAAACGCAGATCCGAGAAACCACTAAAAGAAGGAGCGCAACTTATTATAAGTGACTTTAAGCGTGTTCCCAACAAAGGATCAATCAAGCTAGCGTAACACGTCGCGAAAATATACTTCAAGAAAGATACTTGTGTCACGATGATGAGATGACTTGAAATCGACCAAGACGGTTTCGAGTTTGTTTCGTTCGAGTCAATCATCAACAAACAAATCTGCAAGGATAAAGCTTTCGATAGTTTACAATAGATCGTTAATTTAGTATTCATGATACGACAAAAACTAACATGGAATTGAATATGCAGATGTGGTTGGTCAGATAGTCTCAAACAAGAAACTCAAACAAGTCAACGTCAACCAGAAACCGACAAGCCTAATTGAATATGAGCTACAAAATACAAGGTTCGTAATCAACACTTATGTACTATAATTATTTCCCTTTATAAGCTTACCCTTTATTTATAACAGTGGTAAGAAGATACAATGTTTTTTATGGGAAGATGATGCTGATGCTTTACAAGCGTACATCGACAATAATATCACAAGAAGCGATCCTATAGTCATGGTTCTTCAGCTAGCTAAAATTAACATATGGGAAAGTAAAAATTCTTCCTTTCATATACATTCGGCACATAATCTCGATACACAAATATACTTACTAAGGATGCCATACATGCAGACAAACACCAAGTATCAAGCATCAACAAAGCATCGAAAATTTATATTAATGACAACAACAAACACATATCTTTGTTCAAAGAAATGTAAGAAGATTATTATAAAAAGAAAAATAAATAAAAAATGTCACACTATGATAACCATTTATTGTTTTATGGCAGATTATCGAAGAACATATCGAACGGCATATGCGACGAACCTCACCTAAGCCTAACCACTACCTTCAATTCTAAATCAGAAGATAAGGTATTAACGATGACTGACAAGGTATGTTAGGCCAAATAGGAAAAACTTACATTCATTTTGTAAAAAACCATTCGCATCATATAATTAATTATTACGTTCTACAATCTCTTCAGATGAAGAACAAAAGAGACCTTCCAAAGACCAATAGTCATAATGCAAACGATATAATACTAATCGAAGATTCAGAAGACGAAAAGGTAATCAAACAAAAAACCGTAACATAATTCACATACTTTATTCAAAAATTTAATTGATTCTATAATAATATAATAACTAACTAAAAATATTTTTTTAGTAGCACACATTGTTTCAACAAAACCATTTAGACATACCATTTTATGTATACATACTTAAACAGATTTCTGACGATGACAACCACCCTTTTAAGAATAGAAAGGACACATCAAACAACGCAATAAAAGTTGTTGCTACAAAAAAAAAGACAAATAACTGATGTAGTTGATGATGAAGTCGTTAATGTTGAAGATTTTAAGCAAAAGACCAGAAAGCAAAAAACAAATGCAAAGATACCCCATAATACGAAGGAAAGTGAATGCCTAAATGATTGAGATTTCATGATTGTGACTTCCAAGATTATTATGAAGATGATGATTATTCTTGCCCGTGTGTCAAGGGACATGCCAATGCATTCGGAAAAATGCACTTGCTCAAGACATTAATTGAGATATTTTAATATAAGTTGTTTTATACTTATTTTTATTTAAACAATATTATGTTTTGTTTGATCGAATGCTTATATTTTATTTAAATACGTTATAACAGCCCCAAAAAAACATTTATGTCTTCAAACAAACATAGCTGGGTTCAACAACAATACAAATAAACATGACCACTTACTACCAATCATCTTACCATTTATCCAATTGGTCAAATATAGTCCCGCACCAAGGTACTCCTACATTGCTTTTTAACTGTGTTAAGTGACATGAAATAATTTTGTTGGAATACAAGGAAGTTTGACTATTTAGCTAATATAAAGGAGTGTTTGGATGTACCTATTGAAAGTGATTATATAGTGGTATTTGGAGGAGCTTTTGTTGTGTGAAGTTGTAAAAGATAAATGGTTATTTACCGGTTGTTGCTTATGTTTTATTTATATACATTATAACAACAAAAATATAATTCATATAAAAGGAGAATACATAAGAGTAAACTATTCAGTATAACTAAATTACCGATGCAAAAACATGATTTAACCAAAAGCCACTCACAAACCATGAAAACACGCAGACACGACCTCTTTTAAACCTTTTATAAACATGGATCTTAATTGACATATACAACGATCGGCCACGGCTATTACCCATGCCTCGCGATGACTAACATTCATTTGATGAATATGAAACAAGAGAGGATGTTCCACCAACAATAGACAATACTTAAAAATTACAAACAATAATTAACAAAAACCAAACAAAAAAATACATTTATAATAGAAAAAATACATTATTCACAAAATTATAAAAACTCACGGCGTCTTGTGAGATTATATCTAGTTTACTAATGTGACTATTTTGTATTTTGGGTTTTTTTATTTACATCGTGCCGGAGCTAAGTATATAATTATGTTTGTATTGTTACTTATCACTCAATGTTCGGATAAATGCAACTAAACTCATCTTTAATAATTACCCCTTGTCACAAAACGTGTGTATGGAACACACTCCACACGTGTATCAATGTAATATCAACATGCAAGGCTAATTACATAAATATCTTAGAAAGCACCTGCAATCATCGATGTGGATCCAGATTTATAAGTGTGTGGCACAATTTGCTCGCTTTGTCATGAGATAGATTTATATTTTGTTGCTTGTTAGTGGAAATATGCAATTTTCCAAATTCCAATCACCGCAAGCAAAAAATAAAAATAAAATCTAAACCGTAATAATATAAGTTGGAAGTTGCCACTTACTTGCAACCTGAGCTAACATTTAAAACCAAATATATCTTGTCATCTAATTTGCTAGTTCATTTAGCTGTTTTTCTCTATAAAAATGGTTGACTATGTTTCTTTTATAAATTATACTGTAATTCTTTTGCTTTTTAATAATTATGCTTACTAAAATATGGACTTATTCACGACCATTCCGTTAATTTTGAAAGCCATGTGCCATCATAACAAAATAACCATTGACATAGCGTCTATTAACTCATTTATATTTCGGTGTCACTATGCTGTGCCATAATAAAATGTTGATAGAAATTACAAGTGCATATATAGTAAAAGAAAGTACCAAAACCAAATTTTCGAACTTCTCATTATTTATCACACTGAAATACCTTTAAAACATTTTAGACAATACAAAAGTATTAAATATTTTAAAATATATATTGTGTGAGATCATTTGGCAGTAAGTTTTCAAAAAGGGTTAGAAAATGTCAATTCTACAACCTTTTTCACAAAATAACAATAGCTAGTTTGGTCAAAAGTGTAGAATACTACAAACATTAAGGGTAAAAAAAGTATATAACCTAAAGTTTGTCATCTTCTTCCTCACATTTAACCAGTGCCTTGTTTCTACCTATTTTTTTGAATCAGGTGAAATTGATTAATACATATTTTCTTGAATCAAATGAAACCCATAGCAAAAACTACAGTTCATCCATCCAATCCATGTGGCACGTGCCACAGTGTGGTTAACACCACATCCGACTCACCGCCGCAACGCTGCGTGGATCTTCGATGACTATTTTATAGCGAACAAACGCTTATGCGACCTTTCGAGACACCAAGAATAATCGACATCTTCTTTTTACGTTCTTTTCGACAATAAATTTCTGAGATATCAAGAATTTCGTTTAGCCGTCTTCGCTCTGCCTCATTTGGCCATTGTCTGCTTGAGATTGAATATTTGTATAATGCGCTTTATTATTTGTATTAGTGACATTTAACGCAGGATTTGTGTTTAATTTGGTTGTACAATATGCTTGATAATTTGTATTTTTTATGTAATGGGTGTTTTAATAATCAGATTAATTATATTTATCGACCAGAAATTAATTGACTATTTTAAATAAGATTAATGAGGTGTTGCTTTTTATTACGTGCATTAAAGTGGTGTACATTACTTCTTTTCTCAGATGTCTCGAAAATTATATGATTAAATAACGTGATGTATTCAATTTTAAGTCTTCCTTTTATAGTAAGTGTGTAAGCTTATTTTTTAAAAACTTCATTTAAAAAAAAGTCTCAAACACTTTATATAGTAGTATAGATACGTGGAACCAATGATACAACGTGCCATCATGCAATGTTACTTACACACACGTACCACTTAAATGTAATCAAAGATATTATATCTTGCAACTGAATACCAATACACGCATGTATACCAAGTAACAAACAGCTAAGCCACAAGCCCACAAACTTCAGTATCCTAATTAATCCCATCTTAAAAGATTAAACATCAATGAGCAATACGAACAAAAGATATGAAAGTGGTTTTTACCATGGCTACTACGGTTATCGAGTGCATAATTGGCAAAAGTCAAGGAAATGGTATTGATAACAGATAGAGTTTTATTCGCATGCTATTTATACTTTAGTAAGCATATATGCAAAAATGTTGACTCATTGGTTACACTACAATGACTTAACAGGAAATCAAATGGAAGCACAAATATGGATGATGCTGATGATACAGTATCCACAGTTGCTCAAATTGTTGAGCAGCTTCATGAACTTATTATGACACGATTACTTAGTATTGCTAAAGCACGAAAGGAAGCACGCTCGATCATAGGTTTGTTAGCTGTACATTTATTGAGATTGATTTGGTCTTATCATGTTGATTGAAATAGCATCTAAAACTAAAATAAGTAGGACACCATCATAATTTGACACGTGTCCAGCTATAAAGGGCAATTAGGGCATTGTACATGAAATTTCTTTTAATGATATAACTGTTTCGATGCATCTCTATTTTTTAAGAAACCTTTTCCATTAATTCAAAAATTATTATTTTGCATCCTAATTTTTTTTATTATCTTGAAGATATATTTAGCAGATGGTGGTTCATATATGATATTGTTGCATGAACTTGATCGAATGGCATTATCATATCTTCGAATTATTGTATTAATCTGTTTAATGCATTATATACATGTAACCAATTCATATGATCATAAACAAAAACAATCATTTGTTGGAGTATATTCGTCCCAAAGCAGAAAGATAATCAACAACTGCTTCAGAAACAAACAATAAGGTCAAGAAGATGAGATACCACTTGGTGGTTCGGATATCACTTTGGAATCGTGTGATCACTTTCCAAAGAAACTATTCAATTCTAACGCCCCAAGTATCACGAATATCTACTTGGGATAAGACCAAATGCGCTTATGGAATTAGGCACAATTCTATAACCCTTGCGCTAATAAGTGTTTTGTGTTTTCGTGTCTTTCATGCATAATCGATATCCTATTTATAGGACATTACTCTCAACCGCTCAAATGGAATTATGAGGATTAATCGCCCATTAATCACCTCATAACTATCCCCATTATAGCCGTTAGTGGTTACATGACCAATTAAACGTGGTCATAATGCGCTTGTAATCGCCAATTAGCAAGACTTTCAATAAGCGATTTCACTAGCGATTTTCCACTTGTAGTGGAAATACAACCTATCGATGGAAACACCGCTTATCAAGATTTCATAGTACTAGCAAGGATACACTACTCGGTGGAAACATCGCCATCGCTGAAACATCGCTATCGGTGGAAACCACAAGCAAGATTTTCCACAAGCAAGACTTTCACCAAGACTACCAATACAAACCACTATAAGAGTCGTGGTGTTCATGGACCCATGGGTGTACACTGCACCTCCTAACCCATTACAAGGTGTGAACTAATCCCACAAGTGCACTAAATTTTCCAACAATCCTCCCAAATTTAGTTCACTTCCTTTGCATAAAAATAAACATCAAGCAAAACATGTGCATAAACGAAAATGTCCCGAGGATTGAATTTTCATCTTAGTAAATTACACGCTCAAATATTCGAGAATCGTGGTGTTCTAAGAATTGAACCCTTCAACCCATTTGAATACCAAGATAAAATACACAAGTTTTCAAACACTTAATGACTCCCGACACTATACAAGCCATGTGTCCATATCCAAATTCATAAATGTTGTAAAGCTAAAGTCCAAAGCTTCAAGCGGCAAAACTTCAACATTTACATAGGTGGTTCCTCTTTAGTCATGCTCCCGCCAAGCACTTTTTCAAAGAAAATATAACCATTAAGAAGTAAAGACTTCATCCTCCTTTCAAGCAGTTCCGAGCACAACCTTGGGATGTAAATAAAACATGTGCTCCGGTCCACCGAATGTTCGACTTTCCACATTGAACTCGGGCCCCAAGTTTCCTTAGGAGGAGTTGGGTGTCCTAGCATTCAAGTGACTAAGTTGACTTAAACCCATCCCTTTAGCAGACTTTATAACCAAGTCTCTAGCTGCACCCTTCGTCAAGTGATCACTAAGTTCATTGAGATCTCACAAACTCTATAGATACCACCTCATTCATGATAAGCTCACTAATCATGCTATGTCCGACACCCAAGTGTCTAGACTTACCATTGTACATCCGCTATAAGCCTTAGCCAATGTAGCCGCACTATCACACCGGATAGAAATAGGTGCTATAGGTTTAGCCACAATGGAATCTCAAGAAGCAAGTTTTTCAACCATTCGACTTCTTTACCAAAGAATGCTAAAGCCACAAATTCGATTCCATTGTTGAACCGGTGATGCAAGTTTGCTTCGATGCCCAAGAAATTGCACCTCCACCAAGTAGGAATACCCAACCACCGGTAGACGAATTGTCTTGAGTTATCGATCCAACTTGCATCGGTGTAACCTTCCAACACCGATGGGTAACCAAGATATGAGAGACTATAATCCATAGTTCTCTTCAAATACTTCATACCCTCGAATCGCTTGCCGCTGATGAGCACTAGGATTACTAGTATACCGCTCAATTTTCCCACCGCAAAACCAATATCGCCTTGTACAAGTCATGGCATACATCAGCACCAATTACCCTAGAATACTCAAGTTGAGATACGCCTTGCCATGATTAGTCATCGACTTCTCACAAGTATCCATAGGTGTACTCATCGAGTACAATCAAAGTAATTGAATTTCCTCGACCTTCTCAATATAATGAGACCGAGAGATAGAAATTGATTACTTTCATGTTTAATCCTTATACCAAGGATAACATCGCCTCCCCATGTCTTTCATGGAGAACCTTGATGACAAAATTCCTTTGTCAGTCAACCCGATTTTGGTCGGTGCCAAAGATCAACATGTCATCAACATATAGACAAATGATGACTCCTTTACCAGATTCATCAAATTTGCTATATACACATTTGTCGCCTTGGTTAAGAACATAACCACTAGACAAAACCACTTCATCAAACTTTTGATGCCATTGCTTAGGTGCCCTGCTTAAGTCCATAAAGAGACTTAATCGGTTTACACCTTGTTTTCATTGCCAGCAAGATGAAGCCCCGAGGTTGGTTCATATAAACCTCCTCTTCCAATTCACCATTCAAGAAAGTCTGTTTTCACATCCATCCGATGAATAACCAGATTGTGAATAGATGCCATAGCAATCGCTAGCCTTATGGTATCGATACGAGCATTGTGGGCATAAGTATCAAAATAGTCTATTCCCGACTTTTGTTTAAAGCCCCGAATGACTAGTCTAGCCTTGAACTTTTCAATAGTTCCATCTACCTTCATTTTCCTTTTGAAAATCCATTTGCAACCCAAAGGTTTGCAACCGGTGGTAGATCAACCAACACCCAAGTGTTGTTGCCCATGATGGAATCCATCTCATCATTGATTGCTTCTTTCCGTAAAGCAATATCTCGGGACTTCATTGCTTCTTCAAATGTTTTGGGGTCATCCTCAATAATGAAGCAATAGGAGTATTGGTCCGAGACCTCATCCTAGTACCTTCAACTAAGTATAGTTGAAACTCATGTCCAAATGACTTTGGAGTCCCGACCCTTTTGCTCTTCCCGAGCACGAGTTCAGTTGTCAACCACAACCTCATCGGGACCATCGATGGTTCATCATCGTACCTCGATACACCAAAGGTCATGAGTTCCATTAGGAATCCTCCGACTTGGTCTAGGAACCGATGAGAATCTATTCTCATCAAAATCGCATCCCTTGATTCAATAATGGAGTTAATTGAAACATATTCATTAGGTTCAATAACATAGAACCTAAAAGCCTTGGAATGCTCAAGATATCCAACAAAGATGCAATAACGCTCTTTCACCCAAAGTCTTTGCTTTGGATCGTGGAGTCTTACAATGACCCTACAACCCTGCACCTCGAGATAGTTCAGTTTGGTTTCCTTTTAGTCCGAGTTCATAAGGGTAACCTTGTTCCTTTGTTGGGAACCCTATTTAGCAAATAGCAAGTCGTTAACATAGCTTCACCCGTAACCCTTGACTCATCCTGAATAGGACAACATGGAATTAACCATCTCCTTCAAGACTGCTTTTCCTTTCGTAAATACCATTTTGCCGAGGAGTATAAGGGCGATCGTTTCATGGATTATTCCAACAGATCGAAAGTACCGAGTATCCATGTACTCACCTCCCTATCATCCTTAATCTTTTGATCAAAGACCCAAGTTGTAATTCAACTTCGCTTTTAAACACTTTGAATTTATCTAATGCTTCATCCTTGGTATGTAAGATAGACATAACAAAATCTAGAAGCATCATCAATAAATGTCACAGTACTTCTTATTCCCCAAAGAAGGAGTGGCATGCAAATCACACAGTCATCGTGAATAAGCTCCAAGATCTTAGTCTCACGACTAACACCCGAAAGGGTTTCTTGGTTATCTTGGTCAACATGCAAGTTTTACACTTTTCGGTGTCCATGTCAAAAGCGTGGATTAAACCATCCCTAAACATATCTTGCATTCTTTTATAGTGAACATGACCAAGTCTAGCATGCCATGGGGTAGAGTCGGTCCGGTCATATGAGGTCACAAAGTTGAAATAACACTATCGGTGGTAATATTAAGCCCGAACATTTGATTACATAAATAACCAAAACCAATAAAACACCATTCTTAGAAAGAACAAATTTATCGATTCAATAACTTGTTTATATCCATGATTATTCAAAACACTACTTGAAACCAAGTTTTTCCTTATATCGTGAACATGAATAACATTAAATAAAGTTACAATCTTCCGAACTAAATCTAAGATCTACACAACCACGACCATGCACCAAGGTCGTTGACTCATTTCCCATGTGAAGAATAGAACCATCATTCGTTGACTCATAAGTCTTGAACCGCTTCTATCTTTACACACATGAACTGTTGCACCAGAGTCAACCCACCACGCACCATCATCCTCCCGCACATAAAAGATTCAGATACATATGTAACATAATAAATCGAAAAGACTTATTAAACATATTCGACCTTTCAGGTGAGTTGGTCAACCACCACTCCCCGAACCATTAGTGCTCGATCCATTGGCTTTACCACCAATTTTAACACCCTTGCAATCCCTTTTAATGTGACCGGCCTTGCCACATTTCCAACAATTAGGTGTTACCTTCTTGTTAGGATCTCGCTCTTGTGTTGTCATGATATTTGCGTTTGCCTTTGTTGTTATTGTACCGGTAGAGTTGTTATGCTCACCATATTGACAACAGATGGTCCAAGAAGATTGCTACTCTTTGGCTTGTCATTGTCCCGCACTTTGAGAGATTCCTCAATGTGCGGATGACCGCCCAACTCAACAAGAGTTAACTCCTCCTTCATATGTTTCAAGGTATGCTTGAAATCTTTCCATGAAGGAGGAGTTTGTCAATGACACAAGAGACTTTGATAGCCTCATCCATGTTCATTTGGTGTTGTGTAAACCTTCCAAGTATTCCAAGAAGTTCATTGTATTGTTCCATAACCGGTCTTGAATCGGTCATTTTGTAATTTGTGAAATTACTAACAAGGAACTTCTTACTGATGGATCCTCACCATATATTTGGCATCCAAGGAATCCCACAGTTCTTTGAAGATTCAAAGTTCGATAAATATCAAACAAAGAATCGACATACCATTCGAATAAGACCTCTGATATTTAGTCATCATTCTCCCACTTGCTCCTCCTCCCGATCCGCTCCACAAGAGCATCATCACCATCATCGTGAATTGGAGTAGTCAAGACATAGACCACACTCATGCTTGATAGCAAGAAGTGCATCTTCTTCCGCCACCTCCTAAAGTCCACCCTTCAAACTTGTCCAAATTTTAGCAAAGTTTGAAGCCATGTGTTTCATTGCAGAGTTGCCATTGATTATCACTAAAATAGTTTACTTTGATTGTTGGAGTATATTCTTCCCAAAGGTGGTAAAGATAATCAAAACTGCTCAACAGAAACAAACAATAAGGTCAAGAAGAATAAATACCACTTGGTGGTTACCGGATATCACTTGAATCGTGTGATCACTTTCCAAAGTAAACTATTCGACCCTAATGCCGGGTATCACGAATATCTACTGGGATAAGACCAAATGCGATTATGGAATTAGGCACAATTCTATAACCCTTGCGCTAATAAGTGTTTTGTGTTTTCTGTCTTTCATGCATAATCGATATCCTATTTATAGGACATTACTCTCAACCGCTCAAATGGAATTATGAGGATTAATCGCCCATTAATCACCTCATAACTATCCCCATTATAGCCGTTAGTGGTTACATGACCAATTAAACGTGGTCATAATGCGCTTGAATCGCCAATTAGCAAGATTTTCAATAAGCAAGATTTCACTAGCAAGATTTTCCACTCAGTGGAAATACAACCTATCGATGGAAACACCGCTTATCAAGATTTCATAGTACTAGCGGTGGATACACTACTTCAATGGAAACATCGCTTATCAGTCGAAACATCGCTTATCGCTGAAACCACAAGCAAGATTTTCACAAGAAGATTTTCACCAAGAAGATTTCACCAAGACTACCAATACAAACCACTATAAAAGTCGAGGTGTTCATGACCTTATACAGACATCTGCACTCCTAACCAATTACAAGGTGTGAACTAATCCCACAAGTGCACTAAATTTTCCAACATCATCATCATCATCCAATATATATGAGATGCACGAAGAAAGTTGGCAAAGATAAAGACAATTATATTAGAAAGAATGATAACGATATACTATATTGCTAAAGATGTAAATCACATTAATGCAAACACGGAGCTGCAAGTTACACTCTTGATGCGAAGAATACATAAATAAATTAAAACAATCATCATCATGAATTTTGCATCGTTGCATCGTCATCATCATAATCGAATTATGCATCATCATCATTTTTCTGCATCTTCGTCATCATCAAACTTTATTCTACAACGTCAATATCATCGTGATCGTCTGTCATATCTCCTCATCATCGAGCATCAATAGCATCACTTATCATCATCGTCCTGGATTTCAATATTAACCATCGTCCATCATCATAAAAATACATATCGAAGAACAATAATCATATAGGTTGTCAACCTCAGATTGATTACATAAAACTCATATTGAAAATTGATTTTGATCCGACAAATTGTTCGAACGAGTCAAAATTAATAGCGAATAATTAACAACACTAATGGACGATTCGGTTAACAATCTTTGATGGTTTCTAACAAAAGATTTCAGTGAGAGAGATAGGGTCAAAGAGATGAATTAATTTCCGTAATTTTTGCATTAATGAAAAGTGTCGTGTAGAGTTACCAAAATAACCCTTACAATATCATTATCATGCATTAAAAAGTCTATCTTAATTACAAAAATGCCAAACCTGGTTTTAGCCTTTGATCAAGTCAAATTCTAGAAATCCAATGGTCGGTATTTTCTCCTACAATTTTTACTTTAAGGTTGTGTTTTATTTGAACTCTTACCAGTCCTAGCATAATATTAGCGGTAGATTAGGACACATTTAGTAGTTCCCTAAAATACTCTTGTATTATGGGCATATATATATATATATATATATATATATATATATATATATAGTTAGATCAATAAGAAGAAAATTAAATAAACGATAAGAAGAAAAGCTACCATCATTTCAGACGCATCTATAAAATGGACGATCTCCTAACTTCTCTCCTCCTATTTTAACGTGTGGTGAAATCCTTCTTATTCTTCATTTTAGTTTTTTTCTTCGGATCCCTTCCCATATAGGGAAGGGATCCGAAGAAGAAAAACTAAAATAGGAAGATGCAAAAAATTCTACCACACATTTCAAATAGGAGGAGAATTGAGTGAGACGATCTATTTTATGCAAGATCCGAAACGAAATGGTCATGTTTCTTCTTATCATTCTTATTTTAATTTTTCTTCTTATTCGATCCTAACTCTATATATATATATATATATATATATATATATATATAGGATAAAGATCAAATAAAAGACAAATATCCATAAAAGATAAAAGATTTTTTTTCAATAAAATTTCTAAAAATTCAAAACCCACAAGATCGGGTATGATGGTGCATGAAAAAGTTGTGAAAACTTTTTCTAAAAGTGGATATTTTTTGAAAAAATTATGAAAAATACGTTCAAGATTAAATCGTTTTTGTGATCAAAATTGGTTTTGACCCAACTTCTTTTGACTTTTTCATCAAAATAACATTGCGATCAAATTAAAACAAGTTAAAATTTTGTGCATCAAAATTTTTTTATGATCAAAATTGTTTTTGTGCATTAAAAAACGATCAAAACTCAAAATTATAAAAATGTTTTCCCAAAAGTTTTATGCACCAACATACCGATCTTGTGGGATTTTTAGAATTTTTGGTGAATTTTTTTTTTAAAAAAAAATCTTTTTATTCTTTTTACGGATATTTGTCTTTTTATTTTAACCTTACCCTATATATATATATAGATATATCTCTCAATTGTAATCAGTCAAGATATCAATACAAATCATATTACATTCGATCACATGGTACCAGAGCCCATTGATCCAAACGCCTAAAACCATTTCAATTTCTGCTCCTCTCATTTATCTTTGTCGATCGTTGGTACAGTAAATTACCAGTCGACTTGTTTCTCCTATTTAAAGGACGATCGTTGGTATAATAGATTACCAGTCGCCCTGTTTAAATTGTTTACAGAACGATCGTTGGCTTGGTGGATAGCAGTCGTTCCTCGTGTTAACTCAGTGTATTGATCGTTGGTACTGTTACCAGTCGACTTGTTTCTTGTTTGAAAGTCCTTCTTTATTGTTGTCACTGTTACATCATTCATCAAAAAGATACATAAGCCATGTTTCAATTTCAATAAAGGTTCATGTCGGTATGGAGTATCTTGCAAATTCTTGCATAATGGGGTACATGGTCTTGATACTCGAACACCTAGCCCTAAACATATACCTCCCTCATCATTAACACCTACATATCTTCAAACATTACAAACACTTTTGGCTCGACTTGGTTGCAATGGTACAAGTATTACACTTCCTACTGCCATGACACAAAACAATCCACATGTTGCTCTTTACACCGCTCCACCAGGTTTTGTAAACCCTTCAGCCCACCAACAAGCCCAACCCAATCCACTTATTGCACTAAGTAACAATCTGCACCGAGGCCAAAACTATACGGGTCAAATGGGATTTGGGGGATAGGTTCATGTGGCGGGTCAACCAACAGGACTGGGGGGTCAGGTTATGCAACCAGGTTCACAAGAGCAGGGGGTCCTTTTCCCTTTGCCAGTTCAGCAGGTCCTCCCACAAGGCCAGACGGGCCAATACTCTCTGACATGTCATCAGCAAGGGGTTGGTCAACAGATTGGTCAAACTCAGCCACCACCTGGGTTTATGCCTAGTTCGGGTCAGCTCCCGGGTCAAGAAACCATTTTACCACATGCCTTTACCACTGGGACACTTCAGGAACCCACTCCAGGCGACTGGAACATGGATACAGGTGCATCATCTCATCTTAATGATTCCGTTAATAATGTTAGTGATATTTTTAATACGACATTTATCCATCTGTTGCAGTTGGTGATGGGCATTCCATACCCGTTACCAACTCTGGACATAGTGTTTTGCCCACACCTTTTCGACCCCTACATTTACACAATGTCTTAATCACTCCTAATATTGTAAAAAATCTTATTTCCGTTTGCCAGTTTGTTTGTGACAATTATTGCACTGTTGAATTTGATCCCTTTGGTTTTTCTGTTAAGGACTTCCAAACTCGTCAGGTTCTGCTCCGCTGTGATAGCACTGGACCTCTTTACCCTGTTATGAAGCCCTCTCCAATTCCTCAGGTCTATCTCACCAGTCAGTACACATGGCATCAACGTCTTGGACATCCAGGAAGTGAAGTGCTACGAAGTGTCCTTTCCAATAATTCCATTTCATGTGATAAGGATAAGTCTCCCGTGCTTTGTCATGCCTGTCAGCTCGGCAAACACGTGCGACAACCATTTGTTAGTTCATCTACTTTTGTTCAGCCTTGTTTCGACATTGTTCACTCAGACTTGTGGACTTTCCCAATTCCGAGTCTCTCTGGATTTCGATATTATGTTTTATTTTTAGATCATTTTTCGCAATTTGTCTGGGTTTATCCTTTAGTAAATAAATCTGATGTTCTATCCAATTTTATGTTATTCCGCTCTTTTGTTAAGAATCAATTCAAGTGTGATATAAAGTCGTTTCAGTGTGACCATGGTGGTGAATTTGACAACCAAGCATTTCATAAATTATTTGCCGATAATGGTATCCAGTTTCGTTTCTCTTGTCCTCGCACTTCTCAACAAAATGGCAAATCTGAGAGGATGATTCGCACCATTATTCGGACATTATTGTTGCAAGCTCACCTACCACCTAATTATTGGAGTGAAGCCCTCAACATGGCCGTCTACTTATTAAATATTTTACCTTCACGTGCCATCGAAAATGAAGTTCCCTTTACCCACCTCTTTGGAACCAAACCTGATTACAGCCTCTTACGTGCTTTTGGTTGTCTCTGCTATCCTCACCTTGATACGGAACATAAACTTGGAGCCCGAGCTACACCTTCCATATTTCTGGGGCACGCCTTTAATCAGTGTGGCTACCGTTGCTTGGACCTAAACACAAACAAAATTATCATTTCACGTCATGTTACATTTGATGAAACAGTCTTCCCGTTTGACTCCATGACACCCAATGTAACCCCCTCATATGATTTTTTTGATGACTCCCCAAATGTTATCTCAAATATAATCAAACTTACACCTACACCGACTCCCACTTCAACAAATGAGATACCTCAACTAAACACTCCTGTTACCGTTAACCCCACTTTTCACACTGATGAACCCCGTTTTCAAATACACGGCTCTAGTCAACCAACCCAGACACAAAGTGAAACTGAACACCCCTCACATATTAATATTCCACTTCTAAATAATGGAACTGATACAAGTCCAATTCATCAACAACCCAACCCCGTTTCCATTTCCCAAGATCCACTGCCTACAACTGATAACCCAAACCCGGGTTCGATTCATCCAATGGTCACACGCTCTCGTGTCGGGACCAATCGTCATACTCAGCGCTTAAACCTTCATGTGTCGTCTAATTGGAAAAATACTATGTCAGATGAGCACGATGTACTTATTAAAAATAAAACCTGGATTTTGGTCCCTCGGCCCAAAGACGCTAATATTATTCGCAGTATGTGGTTATTTCGCCACAAGTTTTTAGCGGATGGCACTCTCAGTCGCTACAAGGCTCGCCTTGTTTCAAATGGCAGTACCCAGATTGAGGGCATAGATGTTGACGAGACATTTAGCCCAGTTGTTAAACCAGGTACTATTCGGACGGTTCTTAGTTTGGCTATTTCTCGACATTGGCTGATTCATCAGCTTGATGTCAAGAATGCCTTTCTGCATGGTGATTTGATTGAGACGGTTTACATGCATTAGCCTATTGGTTTTCGGGATCCAACACATCCTGATTATGTTTGTTTATTACAGAGATCTCTTTATGGTCTCAAGCAAGCTCCTCGGGCTTGGTTTTAGCGTTTTTCTACTTATATTCTTCGGGTTGGATCTACTCATAGTCGTTGTGACACATCATTATTTATCTATCGCCAGGGGACTGATACTGCTTATTTATTGTTGTATGTTGATGATATTGTCCTAACAGCTTCTTCTGAGAGTTTGTTACAGCGTATCATTGCTGCTTTGCATACAGAGTTCTCTATGACGGATTTGGGCCCTCTGAATTATTTTATGGGGATATCTGTTACTCGTGACTCTTCAGGGTTGTTCTTATCTCAGCGCAAGTATGCTACTGAGATTCTCGAGCGTGCTCACATGGTTGGTTGTAACCCTAGTCGGACTCCTGTGGATACTGAGTCTAAACTGGGTAATGATGGTGATTCGGTAACTGATCCGAGCTTTTATCGGAGCCTTGCGGGTTCCCTTCAGTATCTCACTTTTACTAGACCTGATATTTCTTATGCAGTACAGCTGGTTTGTTTACATATGCATGATCCACGAGAGCCTCACTTCTCGGCTCTTAAACGGATTTTGCGGTATGTTCGAGGCACTTTAGACTATGGGCTACAGTTATTTTCCTCTTCTACATCCTCCTTGATTGCTTATTCGGATGCCGATTGGGCTGGTTTCCCTACTACTCGGAGGTCGACTTCTGGTTATTGTGTCTTTCTTGGCAACACCTTACTTTCATGCTCCTCTAAGCGTCAACCAACGCTTTCTCGTTCTAGTGTTGAAGTCGATTATCGTGGTGTTGCCAATGCTGTTGCTGAAACTTGTTGGTTGAGAAATCTTCTTCGTGAACTGCATACGCCATTATCTTCTGCTACACTTGTTTACTGTGACAATGTCAGTGCAGTCTATTTATCTTCTAATCCGGTTCAGCATCAGCGTACGAAACATATAGAGATTGACATTCATTTTGTTCGAGATTTAGTAGCTGCTGGTCAAGTCCGAGTTCTACATGTTCCTTCAAGATATCAGTATGCTGACATCTTTACTAAAGGCCTGCCTACTAATTGAGGAGTTCCATTCCAGTTTGAGTGTTCGTTGCCCTCCCGCTCAAATTGTGGGAGAGTGTTAGTTGTACATTTATTGAGATTGATTTGGTCTTATCATGTTGATTAGTGATTTATTGTAATTGATATTGTCCTAGCATAATATTAGCTGGAGATTAGGACACATTTAGTAGTTCCCTAAAATACTCTTGTATTATGGGCATATATATATCTCTCAATTGTAATAAGTCAAGACATCAATACAAATCATATTACAATCGATCACAAGGTTCACATTCTCAAGCAATGCCATTGTTCATATCCATCCTTAGAAGTGGTACCCCCTTGGCGAAAGTAAATATTGATGCAACATTAACTGCTTTGTGTAAAGACGAAGACTTGCATTGAAGGTTCTTTTAGGTGGTTGCATCCTACCTTTACTCACACTTCTGAAATCGGAGTCTATTGATGCTAAAAAAGGCAGCAGCTGAAGCGATCTATGAAGTTTCTTCTGGTGGACTTTTGGATGACCATGTAGGTATGAAGATATACGTTACAGAAGGCGTCGTTCCGACTTTATGGGAACAACTTAAATCATATAACAGACATGATAAAGTGGTTGTAGGGTTTGTCACAGGTGCTCTTAGAAATCTTTGTGGTGACAAATATGGTTATTGGAGTGTTACTCTCGAGGCTGGTAGAGTAGATATAATTGTTGGGTTGCTTTCTTCAGATTGCGGTTGTTCAGTCCAATGCTGCCCCTCTCTTCTTTAGGACTCATAATGGTAGCTTGATTCGCATGTTATTCACACGTTCTCATAGTTTGAATGCTCCATGTAACTTATGAGAATCATGAAAAGACTAACATAACTTATGAGCGTACAAAGAGTTTTTAGCAATAATTATGTGACTAACATAATTTATGAGTTGTGTAACTAGAGGATTGTTTGTTTCTTTGGAGTTGCACAATTGTGGTGTGGTGCTTTGGCATGTTTCTATCGTATTTTTTTTTTCTTTTTCACATTCACACTTACACATTAAATTAAAAGACTGCTTCTTTAAATATATAAGATAATATGTTTTTTATGGGATTATTATTGTAGAAGATTTGAAAATTGGTCACAATGTTAAAGAGTTTCTTAGATTATCACTTAAGTTGTAGAGATTTTTATACTTATCTCATTAAAATGGTCAATAATTAGTTGCATAGGTTTATAGATTTGGTTTTGCAATATATAATCCAAAAAAAATGTGTTAGTCTAAGGGTAATTACGTGTGTTACTGTTATAAACAAATCAAGTTCAATTTCCTACATTCTCATTTTTACATTTAATTCATCTGAATTTTTATTCATTCAAATTATGCTTATGTGGCTTTAATAATGATGACATGGTGTGTAGGTGATGATGACATGACTTTAATGATGCTTATTTGGCTTTATTGATGATGATATGGTATGCTCTTACGCTAAAACATTGCTTAGGTGGAATTAAATGTGATGACATGACATTTACGCATGATTACATGACATTTGATGATGTCATGTACATCCTGTTTATACATATACACACACACACATATATATATATATATATATATATATATATATATATATATATATATATGTATGTATGTATGTATGTATGTATGTATGTATGTATGTATGTATGTATGTATGTATGTATGTATATGTATATAGAGAGAGAAAGTAGAGATCCGTGAGAAGTAAATTAAAATAAGAAATGGTGAGAAGTGACCAAAACCACGCATTTGAGATGCAACGACTTGCATTAGATGAATTTCTATTCATATAGATGCAACATCTAGAGTTTCGAAAGTTAATTTGATTTATAGATGGTGCAAACTGATTTTCATGATTTCGGCACATGCAGAGGAACAAAAAACAAGAGAAATAATGAAATGCATCTAACATACGTATATGCATCTGATTAAAAGCTAGAAAACACACTATGGTGCGTTATAATGCATCTAAGATTATATGGATGCATCTAATTTAGTTCGGTGCATCTCGAATTTGCGGTTATAGTTCTTCTTCTTCTTATTTTAAGTAATCTTTTATTTGATCCTATATATATATATATATATATATATATATATATATATATATATATATACTAGTTAAGCCACCAATGGCGGGCATGACTTATAATTATTTGTTTGTTATTTTTTGTTAACTAAATTATATTTTTTAGAATTGTCAAACAATATTATAAAACAATTGTTTCTTTGGTTTTTAGTTGTTGGTTTTAGTTTTTTTTGTCAAGAATTATAAATAATTGTATGGTTTGCGTAGATGGTTAATAACATAACATATATAATTGTTACAACATTATGAATTTTATGTATGTGTGTAAAGTTGTAGATTAATGAAAATGTATTAAAGTCATATAACCGTTAACTTAAATTCTAAACAAAGCTTATTTGTAGAAAACATTTGTCGTTGATTTTGCGTATTTCCCGTCTTCATCACAACATAAAATCTTTAATCCTTTTCTGCTTTTACCCTTGATACGGCTACGTATAGTTGCTCGTGAGAAAAAACCGGCCGTTGTAGAAACAATCCTACTTTTGTTAATGTTTGTACTTTTGTTAATAGTCATTGCAAAACACAATGCAACTGGAATTGTCTACGATTAAATTTAAATGGCATCTTATTATCAAAAGGGCTTAAGACAATCCTTGGTATTGTGCAAATTCTACCTACACTTTCGCTCGATATAATATTGGCTTCTATTATATTAAGACCCATCCTTAGTAAAGTGGCAAATGCAAAAGTTAATATTTTTTGGGTCTAACATTTAATTCATTGTGACCTTTTAGGGCAATAAATGAATTTTCCCTAATTTATATACTAAGAATATCTTTTATAAATAAAAGAAAAAAGAATGGAAGAATTCATATTTATCTTCAAAATGTCATATATGCCTAATTTATAAGTGAATAATGCATGATGTAGTACTCCTTTCGTCTCAAATGATTGTCCCCCGAAAAATAACAAACAGTTAAAGAAAATCATGATGATTACTGCTTTCTCTTTCTTATTTATTCATAAAACGGTTTACCCTTTTAACTAATTAATTACTGTTTTTGTTCAAGTTTGTAATAATAGTTTCAATAAAAAAAAGGAACCAAAATACCTTACATAAATGGATTAGACGTCATTAAAACCTCGCTATCGATTCTTGAAACACCAAACCCTAAGCGTTAACTACTCTCAACAACCACCATGTGTGATTAGAGAGAGAAATCAAGGGCCAAAGAAATGACCAGGAGATTGCTTTTCTACATGGATCTAGCACTGATATAGTGCAAAGACACGTATCACAGGCAACCAACACCAAAGGTTTAAGTGGCCAAATGAAATGGTAGTGGAAAACAGGTGTACAACATACAATGAACCCTAAAACTAAGTGGCAACTTAGTAGAGAAGCCACCAACAAACCCACTATCATTATTTTAATCCCTCTAAGCTGATGACTCAACGTGTGAGCAGTGCCGCCTCGAGTCGCGACTCCACAATCATCCAAGCCGCCCCACTACCTCAAGCCGACCTCCAACTTGGCGGCTTCAGAAAAATTCCGGATTTTTACTTCGCTTCGATAAATGTTATATAGTATAGTATAATGTTAGTGACCTCGACCTCCAAGCTGTTAGTCACTGTAAAGGAAGATGTTTACTTCAATTTAACTCCAATGCTTTGAAGTAATACGAAAAAAGTGAAAAAAGCCGCGCAGTTAAATCAAATTGTAAAAATTAAGCCATATTATTGACCAATAACTTTTTTTTTCAAATTTGGATTGTCGATTTCAAAAAGATAAGAGAATTTTAAAAATATCGTTGTATAACGGTCAAGAAATCTAAATCCACATATGTTCGATTGTAGCCGTTTGTAATTTTATAAAAATCAAGAACCGATCGTTGTGTAATGATTATAAAACAAATCTCTTTATATAATGTCTTTATGTGATTGATAGACGATATCTTATTGTCTTACTTGCCGGTCTTTGTTTTTCCTATGGTTGATCAATATTTTGTTTCAAGCTTTACTATTTTACTTGTTAAATATAGAAGCATAAATCTTGCAACGGTAAATGTCATTCACTCTTGGCTAGGAAAGTCTTTAAAGAAAGCGGTAATTGTAAATTTTGTGTTTACCAAGTTACTACCATTGTTTGCCTACTTATCTGTCTATCGGAGCCAAGCACATTATCTCCACTTACCAGACCAACAAACCAAAAGGTGACTATTTTTCTTATATTTTTGTTCTAAAGATGTAATACTTCAAATATCCCCGAATTTCCTTTATTATTACGTGTCGCCAAAGTATTCACATGTCTTCTTGTAATACACCAACCAAAGTATTCACCTTACTATTACGTAAAATCCTTTTACAAATAATCTTTGTTACATTAAATTGTGATCGCTACAGTAGCTCTTCGTTTTCTTTTATATTGATTCCGATTTGGGTTTCGAATTGTACTTTAGTGCGCTTGGATGGCCTTTGATCGCAAGAGGTCACAGTTGAATAATCAAAATGGGTCACCCGAAATTGTCCCGAGAACGGAAATGAGGTTTTCATTGTCGAATGGTTATCTACCAATAAAGGTAACCATGCATAGCATCTTGGTGGGACGGAAAGTTGATCTCGGTGCACATGACTTGTATGAAACATTGACACAAACATTGGATGATATGTTCCGTGATAAAGGTGAGTTAGTCTTTTATTTTACGCTTTACCACTTTTGTAACATAAGTTTTATCACCATTTGTTTCCTTTTAAAATACAATTGTTGTTGCCAAAATTTATGTCTAGGGTTGAACACGGAAGGAGTGGGACCGTACTATCATTGAGCGTAAAGTTTGAATATGTGCTCACTCGTGAGGAGGCGGATCATTCTTGGAGATGTCCCATGCCCGTATGATTCTTCAATTTACGTACATGTTCTATAGATGCAGAGATGGGAGGGTAACGGGTCATTTTTATTGTGGATTGGGTAGACCAATAAACACTTTTTGTCATTAATGTATAAGTCTGATTACAAAAGCAATATTAAAGCATTAATAATCTAATTCTTGGTAGGATGTGAGTTAGGAGCTTGTGTACATATAAAATAGACTTTGGAAAACTTTCAGTCTGTTCGACCCATTAAACCCAACTCAATTAACCTATTCGATCATAAGCAAATGTGTCATTGCCACATCAAACATCATGGATATTTTTTACTTTTTTATTTATTTTTAAAAAAAAAGTCAATCTCAGTTTAGTATATATCTGAGGTCTTAAAATCCTTTATGGTTTCAATTTTTTTTAGGATGTTTCAAATATCCGTGAAGAAGATTCAGATAATGAAAAACTCCGAATCTTACAGACTTGGTTATCGTGAGCGCAAGGTTGAGGGAAGCAGCTTCTGAAGAAAGTAAAACGACAGACAACATTTAATGTTAGATATGCTTCATTTAGTTTGTAGATGGACGGACTCATTGACTAATATTATAATGCATGTCACTAATGCTTAATGGTAAGGATCTCTTAAACCCGGCCATTAGGGAATACTGACCAAATAATCCATTTTTCAACAACTACAAATATCTTAAAACCCAAATGATTTCAGTACCTAGGATAAAAGGGGTAAGATGGTAACACCGGCATGACCGCCCACAACTGGAAAAAAATGATCATAGCGTACCTGATATTTATGCATACCCCAACAATTAAGCCTCTATAGCAGCCAATTATTTAACGAACACTGGCATTACCACTTAGCTTCTCAAAAAACTATAATTTGGAATTAATAATGTTAGGATCTTGCTAACCATTGAAATATATATCGAGGATTATGCTACGTGTGCGTGAATAGTTCACGTAAGACATGAAAATAAAACCACGATATGACCTCACAAGAAATACATGTCATTAAATACATAAAAACTATGAAACTAAGATGAAGAGACTATATTTGTTAATTTTATGGTTTTCTAAAATTGAATGAAGCAAGAGGAGGTCTCGATTTACCTTGAGCAATCCGCAACAATGACCGACTCAATAGCTCGAACAACTATGTACACCGCTTGACCTTGCAACGGACGAATCCATCAATAAATGGAAGTTCACATTTTTGTCAACCCCGTCCCGGTATGTAATCATTGAGCTATTATCCCCATTTTGTCCATTGAAAATGATGACTCAAAGTGACAAGATTTCGACATTCCTCCTTCCATAATAGACATTGCGAGGAGAATACATAGAGTAGTAAGTCGACCAAGGCCCAAGCGCCCACTTTTGCCTTGGGTCGCTTTTGGGTTGTTTCACCAAAGGCTTTAAAGCACCATCTCCTGCAATGGACTAATTATCCATCTCTAAGTGTCTTCCCATTTGGAGGGCAAATTCTTTTCGTTATTATAAGGCACAATCGTAACCCGGTTAGCATTTGTATGCAAAGGAACACATTCGAACTCCGGCCTTCTCGAACCCCAAAGCTCGTGGAACGATAATTTGCGTTCACAGGCTTGAAACATACTACTTCTCCGGATGAACCCGAGCTTTTCATGGCAGTACCTAATCTTGGGAAGAGCTAGCGACATCCATTACTTGATTGTTCAAATCAATCGATGCAGTCTTCTCGGATCGACTTCCTTAGTAGAATTTCGGATCTTGACTTTCGATATTGGCCTTCTAATAAAGGGATAGAATCACATTAGCTACCATATAACCAACTAATTGACTATTATAGTAAAGCATAAAGTAACCATGAAAACTTAAAGACATGTTGTAATCAAAATCCAACTGCTACCTTTATTAGTATGTGAGTATGAGCTTCAATGCCGAAAATAGAGATTGATTTTCCCCATCTGTCTCAGCATCACTGTATTCTTTTATAGCTCTTGAACGTTCTTCAACTCTCCTTTCCCTTGGGGTTGAGGATTTTAAAGAGTGAATCCACTGGCTTTCACTAACCGTATACACACAACCATCGCCCCCAGGCAGATTTGGTATGCTAGGAGTCGCCATAGCCTTCCTCTTCCTCACATGTTTCATCTCCATTGTTCTTATGATCCATTCTACATAAAAGAGTGTGTACATATAGAATGTTAAAAAGAATTAAGTAGGATGTAATAGGGGATGTGGCTCAGAACATACTTGCTGGTGAAAGACGCTGAGCTTCTGATGTTGCCCAGCCTATAAACTCCTCTATTTTTCCTTCAAAAAATGGTTGAAGGCGATCTTTTAAAATCCCAATGAGTTTAGTTTCCCTCCCTTTTTGTACTATCTATGAAAGAACAACATTGTTTTTAACATGAAAGTAATAGTTAGTATTTAAGACTTTGAGTAAAAGAGTCAAATACAACATAGGTGGCAAGATGGGAAGGTCAGGCAATGGATCAATTTTGTTCCAGCCGAAGTGTGTGCGTCGGGCTAACCAAATTTTTTCCCATTGTTGAGGTCGTATGGGTTTTAAATAAACTTTGGTCAACTTTCAACCCATTTGGCCCATCCCTCTTGCTGTTATTTGGGGTGCTTTATTAGGTGGATGTAAACTTCAAAAGAATTTGGAAATTCTTTGAGATTCTTTGTTAATAAGTTGATGATAATGGAACACGATAACAAATGGATATTACACGCTTTTATTTAATATGCTTGTCAAGCAAATAGATGGAGTGAAGTAGCTAAATATAGGTCGATATGAAATACCTTAGAGTAGAAAAAAAGAGGCCGGTATCAAGTTGGATTGAGATACATGGAAAGATTCATCGAGTTTCGACACCGATAAGTATCATGAATCTTCAAAAGAATAACTAACCTGGTTGAGATCAAATACCTTCATCCTCTCCTTAATTTTTTGTCAGCGAACTTCAGGAGTATGTGATTCCTCTTCAAGATCCACAACTTGTATAGAAGCCATATAAAGCTCCCCGATATAATCCTCAAACAAATCACTACTAAATACCATACCAAAAACAGCTACAGGATCCACCATTGGTTCCCTGTCAAATGAATTGAAATGAATTGCCATACTTAAGTAAAAGTCAGTGCGCTTTTGCTAACTACTCCTTATATTGCGCTTTTATAAAACATTTACAGCAAGAAGTTTTGTACATATCAGTTATCACAAACAGCATCAAATTCCTACCGATTTCCTAAGCACTCAAAACATAATCACCAAAACACCAAAGATGTTACCTCTTCGATTTCCTTATATTCATGTTGATTCGGGCAAGCTGGCGACTATCTCGAACTTCAATGCTTTGGCCAATATCGATGTTCGTCCTAAATTATATCTAAATAGCATAAAGTTAAAGGTCTATTTTATTTTCGTGTTCATGTACCAGGAGGGTAGCATTTCTTGCAGCAATAACAAAAACATCAGCACATCAAACTCTTTCGGAACACTTGGTCAACAGCATGTTGTTGATCCTATCTATGATGTCGAACCCTTACAGTACATCTAAACTTATGCAAGTGTCCTTTTCTTCTTGAAAGGATGAGATCTTATATTTATATCGATGGTTCAAGTTAGCCTATTATATTTCAAAATTTAAAGGATTAGTGATATACAACACTAAAGATATTCTGAAAATGCAGTAAACAAATACCCCTTTAGAGAGTAGTGGCCAAAAAGAGCAGACAACATACACCTATTTTTATAGGAACATATCACATACAATGCAAGAATATTTTAAGGAGTTTTACCTGAATGAGAAGGTAAGTTTAGACTTCTAAAATATGAAATGAGAGATGACTATCTTGTTACTGCAAGAGAGCGATAATTTCAAGTTTGTCCGGACCTATTTGAAGATATTTAATATTAACCATCACACCCTATTATAAGTTTAAGTCTGTAAAAACCTTAAAGGGTTCAATTTATTTTAAAACTTGACGACCAGATTCAAGAGCTGAACATGAATTCCATCTTCCAATTTTTGAACATGAATTCCATCTCCCAATTTTATATTAAAGAAATCAACTGCGTTTTAAGTTAGAAGGATAGATTCTGGTAGTTGACAAACTGACACAGAAATAGCATAAACTTGCAGCCAAACATGATGGATCTCAAACCATGAACAGTTTCCCTCAGATAAAGATATATTACAGATTCATGGTTGCCACTTGTTCCTCAAAAATTGTTTGAACCCAACATTATTAACGCAACATTTCATAAGTATTTTACGCACGCCTAATACAAATGATAACATGTACGATTGTAGGTTCTAACCTTTACACTCTCAACCTACAAAAAACTATATACATATCTATGCATACCTTTATTTTCTATTTACATATATCAAGTACCCTCAACGCTTTTTGAGATTCATCCATGCAACCATTGCTGAACCAAAACTTGAAACTCAGTGTACGTACCGGAATGTCAATATCAATTCTCTTTTGGATTCCAACCAAACAGCTTTATGCATACGCCTTCTTACTTCCTGCACATATATAGGAGAATAAATGGCCAAACACCGGGCTACAGGCATGATGAAATATCTGCAAAGAAAACGAAAAGTGGAGTGAATTAGGGCAATGCCAAAAAAGTTAAAATTTTCCTAAATTACATACGAATGAGTAAATTGACCCATTAATAAGTAAATGGGTCAAACCGCATCCTCTAAGTAAATTTTTTTGCAAATAGTATGAAAATATAATTTTAAATTCATGATCCATTAACAAGATCCAAACCAAAACGGAACTAAAATCGCTAGTCCGGTTCATGGTTCCAAATCTTTAGTTCCGGTTTAGTCGATCAAAACCGAAATAACAAATGATCTTGATAAACCAAAATCATACCGAAACAAAAAGGTATGCAAACGAATAACCAAAATCATGAAAAAGAATTATCAAAAGCATTTGAAGTAATCGCAAGAAAACTCCCGAAAGTTAATCCGTCCATCCCCATCCGTACGACTTCCTTGATCATCCCAAGAAGTTCCTCACCGTCAAAGGATGTCCTAGTTTCGCCATAGAATGAGCCAACTCGCAGACCATTATATAACCATTTCCGTCCCTATCAAACATCTTAAACAATTGTTTCAGTTGATCATCCAGATAAGGCAATTTAGCGGGGAAGAAGCTCGGGTGCCACGAGTGCTACAAACTCAGAAAAATCAACCAAACCATTGCTATTTGTATCGGCTTTTTGTATTAATGCATCGAGTTGAGCTTGAAAAGAATCCAAAACCAAGATACTTACCCGAGGTATGCCTTGATGAGGTACTTCAGATAGTGGCTCGCATTGGCCATAATACAGTATCATTAGTGGAGGGTATAATGAGGTATCCCTACATATACAAAAAAATATTTGTTAAAGTGGAAAATGCGAATCAATAACCAATATGAAATGTTGAGAGGATGCGAAGATAATAAACCAATTCCTGAGTTAAGAGGATTCGAAAAAAAGATTTTCATGTCGACACATAACTTCATCAGATGACATCTAACAACAAAAATTATCCACCTTCAGAATTCACTATTGTATCAGTTGCTAAAACTCTTTTGTTATGAAATCGATACTCAAGAAGTTAGGTTAGGATCATTCACTGCCACAATTTCCAGATACACCTCAAAAGTTAGCACAATTGCATATAAATATTACACAATATTTTGTTGAGCTAGAGCTAACTACATTCCATACAATTAACTCATACGAAGATAAGGTTATTGCTTCAGAAAACAAATTAAACATTTACCCCCAAATTCCTAAGAATTACGATTAAGCTTGGTACCTTATCGCCCAATCCTTGAGCATCGGCTAGTACCGAGCCCGCTCGGCTTATGCTGAGGTTGAGAGTAATTCCACGACATTTAGCTCCGTACTTTTTAGCTAGAAACCTTGAGCTACCACCTATTCCACAACCAACATCAACTATACTTTTGGTTTCTTTTCTCGGATCATCGCAACAAAATTCATACAAAACATCAATTAAGAAAAAATGATATCAAAAGCATACGTCAGGTCCATTGGTTTCTTTTGTTCAGTGCTACATAATATTTACCTTTAGCCATGCAAGATTAGGTTTTCTTCATGGTGAGAGTTTTGATGATTAGGGATTAAGGTGCCTGTAAAAAAAAGTGACCTATTAAACTCAAATAGAGTTTTTGCATGAGAATAACAAAGCTTCAGTAAAACAAAAACATATGTTATCAAAGCTTCAAGAACTGCAAAACAAACAGCTATTTTTATTATAACATGCAAAAATCAGATTAAAATCATTAAAACCTTAAAATTGTGATGGAGTTTTGGAGAGAATTTTGATGATTAGGGTTTTTTTTATTTTGTGAAAAATATACATCCAGATATTTTAATAATGGATAAAATGTTTTGTATGAGATTATTATTGTAAAAGATTTGATACTTATCTCATTAAGATGGTCAATATTACAGATTTCTAAGAATTGTATTTAGTATAGGATTCCAATATAATTATAAGCATTTATAGATTATAATATGCAACATAATTATCAAAATAACGTGTTGCCTAAGTGGTAAACACACTTGTTATTTATCCAAACAACCAAGGTTCAATCCTTGCAAGGGACTTTTTTTATAAACAATTTTAAAAAATGCTTAAAAAAAATCCGAAAATTACCAAAAAAAAAAAAACGAAAATTAACAATTGCTTAGTTGGCACAAAAATGCTGTGGCATTGAGGTGGCATTGAGGTGTCATTGAGGTGGCATTAATGCCAAATGCCTCCTGTTATATATAATATAGAGATATATATATATACTAGGCGAGTACCCGTGCCTAGCGGCATCGGTTTCTAGCGGCAGACAATTAACGATATGCAATATTGTGGTAAGTGTTTCATATAATGTTCAAAATAAAACGTGAAAAGATCAAAATGTAATTACAAACGGTTGTAACATGTGATAATTCAAATCTAGCAAAAATTCTTAACATGTATCAAACGACATATAAAAATATTTAATGAAACTTAAAATACAACATTACATCAATTATGAAATATTAACTAACGACTCACGTTACTCGTCGCGTAAAACTTCTTGATACACGACATTTTAGGTATAGATTCCTGCTTGCCGGAACTCTTTGACTGGTTTAACCAATACCTTTGTTGTTCTACGAGATATCCCTCTAGACAATGCTACATAAAGCTGGCCATGAGAGAAAACGGAATCTGGTAAATAGACACCCACATTTGGAATTGTTTTGCCCTGAGCTTTATTAATAGTCATCGCAAAGCTAAGGCGCACGGGGAATTGTGTTCTCTTTAGTTTGAAAGGGAACATGTCGTCTTCAGATGGAGCAAGAGGAATTCCATGCAAAACTTTCCATATGGCATTGACTATGCTGGCGTTTACATTCTTTATTCGATTGGACATTGATGTATAGCATATACTTTATTTTATTGCACATTGTGATTCATTCTATGAACATTCTTAAAAGAGTCAAGATGTACGGTATTGTGATTCAACTCTAAAGTTAACCTCGCTAGCCCATTGACCAAAAAAGTAATTCATTCATTCATTCATTTTTTATAGGACAAGAAACAAAATAAACACGACATAGTTTGAAAAAAATGTAAAACAAGAAGTTTTAACAAAAACCACAAGCATAAAGTTTATTCTTCGTCACTCTCACTTTGATCTACCAAAGAATAAACTCGTTTCCTACCAAGATTGATAGGTTGGGTTGTTTCTTCTTCTTCTTGGTCATCTTCGTCATCTTCTTCATCACTTGAGATGACAATGACGTCATCCCAATTCCAATTAATTAGATTGGGGTTGAAAAAATGAGGAAGAGGGGGATGTGGAGGAGGGGGATCAAGCTGGTAGGAAAAAACAAACAAGTGTTAATTCACATTACAAACAACAAACAAGATCATAAAAAAAATCGATTACTAACCTCGAGATCATCATCAACGTTTTTTTGATTTTGCATATCCATTATTTATTTTTCCTTTCCTTCTTGTTGTGAAATAAAAACTTGTGTCGTGGGTTGTTTATATAGGCATGGTAACGAAATGTTTAAATTATTTTTTCCCGCCAATGAAAGAATGAATGGTGTAGCAAATTTGAAAATTGAAAATACATTGAAATCAAGTTTTATTACTTGCCATGCAAAGTTACATGCAAATAATACATTTCGATATATTGCTGGCGTTAATGAAAGAATGAATGGGCTGGCATCCATTATTTCACAATTCATGTACGAATGGGTCGATGATATGGCTTGTAATTTATTTCAAATGAGATCTACTGGGTCAAATAATATGCTGCGTTAACTTTAGAATGTATATTTTCATATATTCCACTATTTCACAATTCATTTCAGTTGACTAATTGACCATTTCCACTATTCCACTTTTTCCACTTTTCACTTTTCCAATATTGACCATGTTGACCATTTTTCTTTTTAATGTAGTATAGATATATTGTATCTTTATTTTCAGAACCCTTTTAAGTGCGAGAACTCATGATGCACCGTTGAATATTTTAATCAATGGCTGAAAATGAAATGGCATGATGGTAAATAAGACCAACTTCATTTAGTATTGTTTAATAGACATAAGGGCAAGGGGCAATTCTATATTTACCCAACTTAAACATGATAATGTCATATTTACCCAAAACATGTTTTAAATGCATTGTACATCATGCATTCAAAACTTGTATTTTGGGAATATATGACATTTTCATGTTTAGATTGGGTAAATATGGAATTATCCCTAAGGGCAAATGTGAAATTCCAAATTTTTGGTCCACCGTAAATCAAGAGCCAGTTACAACATCTTCCAAATTTTCGGTCCATCAATTTTTTGATAATTCTTTATCACTTTCTCTCTCTCATATTCCCTCTCCAACCCTAACGCTCAGTTCTCGAGTTTTTAGGGAAGGAAAATGGAAAAGAATACGAAAGAAAAAAAAATGGAAAAGGAAAGTAAGTGTTAGTTGTTATGTTCTTGAGATGGAGGAAAGGAAAAGGAAAGTAATCATAATCATGTTCTTGAGTGAGAGGAAAAGGAAAATAAGTTGGTCAAATTACATATATGCCCTTTAATTATTAATGTCAAATGTTTTAAAAAGGGTATATTAGTCTTTACACAATATATGATTCCGTTTCCTTTCCCTTTCCTCCCAAAAGTGGGAGGAAAATTTACTTATCAAATCTTCCTCTCTATTTCCTTTCCGTTTCCCTTTCCTCCTTTAAAAAAGACTCAAGAACACAAAAAACTTTCCGTTTCCTTTACTTTCCTCTTCCTTTTCGACTCGAGAATTGAGCGTAAATCCTCTTTCGCATCCATTAAAACAATCTCCATGATCCAGAAAAACCCTTCGAAAATGATTTTAGATCAACAAAAATCTTTATCAGCAACCACACAAAAAACAAACTATTGTAGATCCATGAAGATCTCCTACGACTGACGAACCACGAAGTAGATGTACGTTTGCTGTATCTATATCCAATCTTGTTTCTTATGTGATTTACTAAACAAAATTTGATTTAATATTTTGCTTTACAAGATGGTTTTCAATTTCGACTTTGAATTAATATGTGTAAATCAAGTTCTTTTATATTGTTTCGATCTGAAAATATGTAGTTTTTGATATGATTATGTTTTCGATTGCTTCGATGTGAGAATGAAACATTACTTTCGATCTGGAAAAAAAAAGGATATGAAAAAACTAAAGCATTTTCGATCTATAATTAAATTGGTTGAGTATTGTAGTTGAAAGTTGGTTAGAAGTCTTGTTCGTGGGTCTTTGTTAACAATGGTGGCATGCATATGTGGTACAAGTTCTTTGTTTGAATCTAAAAGATAATTAATTTAATGGTTATAGCTTCTTGATTCGGATGGAATGAGTATGCAAGATATGTAAAATATGTTTTTAATGTGAGTCATGCCTTTTAATTTGTTCAGTATTAAAGATTGTTTGATGAGGCACTTTATTTTGCTTACCCACAAATTCATGCTTACCAAGGGACAAATCCCCACCATCCATATAGTTTGATATAATGGTGGGGATTAACCTAAGATTTAAAAAGTAAACCTAAGTCCATGTTTTTTTTTCTTGTCTTTTTGTATTTCTTTTTTTATTCACATATTTTTTTTGTCTTTTTTTAAATTAACGTTTTTTTTAATTTAATTCACGTTATTTTTTTAATTCCGCTTTGTTTTTTTTTTTGTTGTTTTTTAATTCGTTTATTTTCTCATTCGCGTTTTTTTCTTCGTTTTCGTCTATTTTCATACGTTTTTGTCCGTTTTCATACATTTTCATACGTTTTCGTATGTTTTCATACGTTTTCGTCCGTTTTCATCAGGTTTCTTTCGTTTTCGTAAATTTTTCATACGTTTTCATCCATTTTCAAAAGTGTTTTTACGCTTTCATACGTATACATCCATTTTCTTACGTTTTTGTCCGCTTTCTTGCGTTTTCATCGTTTGAATATCACAGTGATTTTCGAATATCACTTTTGATATTCGAATATCACTTGTGATTTTCAATATCACTTTGTGATATTATGAATATCACTTGTGATTTTCGGATATCACTTTGTGGTATTCTCGAATGTCATTTGTGATTTTCACGTTGCAAAACATTAGTTGAAAATCACTTGTAATATTCGTAAAATCACAAAATATCACTTGTTGATCATCGGATATCAGAATATCACTTGTGATATTCGAGAATATTATTTGTGATACTCGAATATGACTTGTGATATCGCGCAATTTCACTTGTGATATTCGAGACATATGAAACGGCCAAAACATTTAAAACCCACGAAACGTATGAAAACGGACTAACATGTATGAACTCTAAACCAAAATTTGATCATTTTCTTTATCGTGGTAAATATAAACTTACATATTTTTATAAGTTTCAAAATAAGCAAATTAAGCTTGTGAAACATAAACCGAAATCACATGAGCTCATAAGCAAATAAAATAAGATTAAACAATTTCCCCCAAACTATGTAGTTGCTATTCAAATTATATATTTGTGAAATTCTGGATATCACTTTGTGATATTCTGAATATCACTTCGTGATATTATGAATATCACTTGTGATTTTCTGGATATCACTTTGTGATATTCTGAATATCAATTGTGATTTTGATGTTACAAAACATTAGTTGAAAATCACTTGTGATATTTAGAATATCAAGTTATATTCGAATATCACGAATATCACTTGTGGTCATCTGAATATCACAGAATATCACATAATATCACAGAATATCACTTGTGATATTCATAAACGTATGAAAACATCTAAAAACATTTAAAAATGAAAGAAAACGTAAGAAAATGGACGAATATGTATGAAAATGGATGAAAACGTATGAAAGCGTAAAAACGAGTATGAAAACAGACGAAAACGTATGAAAACGGACGAAAATGGACGAAAACGTATGAATAATGAATAAAAACGTAAGAAAACGGGCGAAAACGTATGAAACGGACGAAAATGTAAGAAAATGGACGAATTTGCATGAAAATGGACGAAAGCGTATGAACAAGTTTGAAAACGGGCGAAAACGTGTGAAAACGGACGAAAACGTAAGAAAACAGACGAAAACATATGAAAGCGGAAAAAACGCGAATTAAAAAAACGTGAATAACGTGAATTTAGAAAAAAAAAAAAAAAAAATTGAATTAAAAGATAAAGACAAAAATAAATAAATAAAAAGAAAGATAAAAAGACAAGAAAAAACATGGACTTAGGTTTATTTATTAAATATTAGGTTAATCCCCACCACCATTAGATTAATCTAGATGGATGGTGTGGATTTGTCTCTTGTAAGCACCAAAATAAAGATAAGCAAATGAAAATTCCTCATTGTTTGATTCTCTTTGAATTGTTGTGATGTGTATATTATCTAGTTGTATGTTTATATTTTGAGTAGTTATTTGACATTTTCAACTGTCTTTATATGAAATAAAAGAATCAATTCACTTCAGCTTGTTGTGGCTGTTCTTGATGTCTATAAAATACTACGGATTTAGTAAGTTCTATATCCTTATTTGTTAAAATCAGTGGTTAACTCGTGTGTTTGGGCCCAATGGTTAAAAAGACTAGGTATATGTGTTTCATTGTCGATATAAAATCACTAAAAAATACAATGATGCATATATGTTTTATATTTGATATAAAAACGTGTGCATATGTGTTTTATTGTCATTAGATAAACATTTGCATCTGTTTTATGCGTATATATATACCTTGTTTATGAAATGGGCATACGTGTTTTAAGGAATGGTACATACGTGTTTTGTGATTGGATTATATATGTTTTGTATACATAAAAAAAAAAAAAAATCTACCTACTCTGATTTACAAAAACCCCACACGCGATGGCGTAGCGATGATGTGTCGAAGTGAATGGTTTATTAAAAGAGAGAGAAACCACACCAATCGAAGTGACATGTCATCATGTGGGTTTTTGTAAATTGTAGGTGGATATAGCATTTCCCTAAAAAAAGTCTCCATGTGTTCGTTAGTTTAAGCTTGTCCATGTGTGTTATGTTATCTTGAAATCACCCAATAAATCATTAAAACAATACAAGAACCTAAACTAGATCGACCTTGAATCTTTAGCATAAAATCACGTTGTAAAAATTTAAGTGAGATGATGATTTGGGTGTGTCAAGTGGGACAACAAGGAGAGGAAAACACACAAGAAAAGTGAGATGAATTTGATCAAATGGGATACTGTAGGTGATTACTACTAGTAGACACATGCAAAGTACTAATGACATGTATCTAAGACTTGAACAAAAGAAAGACAACACACAACATGTGTATAAACGTGGCATGGTCAAGAAAGTGTAATATTGTGACTATCTTGATATAATATTGATAGCTTAATGTTTAGAGGGTACTTTGATCGCCCTAATTAAAAATGTGAAGCGTAAAATCGGGTAATATAAAAATACAAAACTTATGAAAATATTAAAATTTGTCATCATAACCTATCTTAATATTTTAGGTGACCCTTGGGTTTATTGGAGTGTTTAAATGTTTGATAAACTTAAAAACGCAAGTTGAAAACGCGCAGAACGTAAAATATGCAAAGTCTAGGTAAAAATAGAATATTTAGAATATGATTGTAAGGAAAATAAAATGAATAAGATAGGTAGACTGAGTATATTCTAGGTTTGGTTACGAAATAAACTTACATAATTGAATTTGTTTAATTACACGTAAAAGTAAATTTACTAAAATTAATATAATAATAATTAAAAGTAAATAATTAAGTAATGAACTCAAAAATGTGAATCGTTACATATGCTATTAATGATTTACAAAAAAAACATATGAAAAAAAATTATTTTAGCATATTTTAAGCATTTTCGTAAATAAAGGACATATAAAATTCTAATTCTATCTATCTCCCCACTTGAGATGTACAACGCCCTCGTTGTACAAATGAATACTAAAATATAAAAAGGGTAGCATTAGAAACAGAATACTCCCTTGATATTGCTCGGTGTGATCCTTCATAGTAAGAATGTGAGCAAGAAAATGATCATGATTGCGGCCTAAATACTCTCATGGCTATGCAACATGTAGACTGTCAAACAATGTATACCCCACACCTTTGCATTCTTCAATAATCCTGAAAATACATCAAAAGAAATATAGAAATCTACTTTCGTAGTGTGAGTCGATTAGAATTAAAATTAAGAAGGTCGTGTCTAGGTTTGGAAACCAATACGCCATATCCATGAAATTGGATACGTCGTATTGGTCAAGCTGGGGCTAAAAATACCTTAGTGATATAATACATGAAAATGTTCATACGCCGTACCCATGAGATTGGATACGCTATATTGAAGTGCCTGTATGGAATTTCAAATACAGGTCAAGGCTTAAATACGCCGTATCCCAAAGCTGGAATACGTCGTATCAAGGACCTGACAGATAGTTATTAAGAAATAAAATAAAATCCTAAGTATGAAAGAAATAAACAAAAGTCATTATATGGGAGTGAAATACGCCGTATCCAAGAAAGTTGGATACGTCGTATCAACTTCACAGAATGAACAGTAACGAAAAGAAAAAAAGATAAAATGGAAAAACATTTTAGGTTGTCTTCCGGGAAGCACTCTACATTGTTTCGTTGATGAGCTCCTCTTTCTCCATTTCTCTTTTTATTCCCTGCTTAAGCAGCAATGCATTCTTCTTGCTCATCGGCAAACTTTTTGTTGTCATCTTTCCGACGTGGATAAAGTCATGAGAATGGTTTACCGTATATCCTTTTGTCTGGAATGTCTCAACCGTAATCTTTGGTGGATAGTATAGAATTCCATTCTTTTTGTACCTACCCTTTTCTTGATCTTCCTGCTCTTCAACATACCGTGATGGCTCATACCCAACTGTCTTCAGATCACAACACCTATCTCAAATTTGTGCGCTGTTTCACCACTTTTTCCAATGCTATCTTCATATTCATCGCATAATTCTGCCATCTCCGTGTGAAACTCTAGCTCAAATTTCCAATAATCTATAACTTCCTCGGCCTCCATTTCCTTTCTCAAAGCATACTCGCTGAATAACTCCTCACAACTGATAGCTAGCCATTCCTCAAAGAGCTTTTCTTTCATTCTCCAATCGGTCATTTGATGTCCATCATGTATGATATCTAACCATTGATTAAAATTTAAGTGCTTAAATTTAATCATCATCCCATTCACCTCAACTTCAGTATTTATTCCCGAAATATCATTATCCTTTTCTGAGGTCCACCATGTAACATGTTTTGATATTAGTGTATTTGGACTGATTCTCCACATAGTTGCCAGCTTTGACTGCAGCAAGGATTCTGTGAAAAGGCCATTCGCATGGTTCAACATTTTCTGTGTTTCGACACATTTTTCATTTTGCTACTTGTACTCTTGTGCATACCGGATATCCCCATAGCTTGCTTCTGCCCATTCATAAAAAGTCATCTCATTTGCCTTTACCTTCTTGTCAATACTCTTGTTAATTTCGTGTCTGATTTGATAACAACATTCAGATTCTTTATCAAGCCATCCTTTCCATTGGTTATCCTCTTTAAGTTTCCAAATTTTATGATCACTCCATGGTAATTCCTCAAATTGGATTTCTTGCATTTTAGCGCTGCATGCTAAAAATTCTTCACTCCCTTTACTAGTAGTCCATAGAATTCCATTTGGGTTATCTTCCATCATATCCTTATATGAAGTTGTTCTTCCTCGCTAATGTGCACAATAATTAATGTCTTGAGTGAATAAATTCGGTGTGATCATGCGAAGGCTATGAAATCCATCATCAGTGGTTATCTCGAATCCAAACAGATATGTGTCAACGTTCATGATATCCATGAACTCACCCTGTTCTTCCTGTGCAATGATATTCATACTTATTCTGAAAGTAAACAACAACTATTAGTAAGCTAATTACAAAAGATTAATACAAAAAACAAAAAACCAAAACTAAATACGAAAAATGAAATATTTTTGGTGTTACTAATCAACCAATACGCCGTATACAGGAACTGTATATGCTGTATTCAATCTCAAATAACAATTTGCAATATCTCAATCACTCAAAATATGTATACTGAAGTCAAGACTGATACGCCATATCCTAGGTTGCACGGACACGGAGATACGAAAAAATCTAAAAATATAGGACACAGACACGGCGTGGACACGGGAATTGAATATTTATTTTATATATTAAAGGTGATCAATATGGAGCAACTCATGTCAGGCCAAAACCAATAGTCGGATCCTTATTAAACACACAAGCCCGTTCCTGATTTTGATAGCAATCCAGCCCATCTTAACAGATGAATACCCGGTCCAATCAAATGAAATACTCGGTATTAAAGTTGAGATAATAACCCTAATTACTAGTCATTTCTCATAACCCTAAACCCATATCTCTAAACATCCGCCTACCAATACTTCTCTAAACTCTCCAAACTCATCTAGCAGTCAAAAGCTCATCTCATCTTCATCATCATCATCATCAAACTCAATTAACATATTTCGATTTCATCAATCATAACTGAACACCTAAAACATCTATCCAATCGAATCAACACAAACACAAGTACAACCGAGCATTAATCTTTCTTGTTTCATCTTCGAAGAACACAAGGAGAATACTTATGGCTTTAAGATCTTGTGATAAAGGTCTCGGGTAGATTGATCGATTTTGACCGTGTCCAAATCCGTGTCCAGACGTGTCCAAATCCGTGTCCGGCCCAAACAGCACGTGGGACACGACACGTGCGTGTCGGACACGTGTCCGAGGCGTGTCCGTGTCCGACACGTGTCCGACACTGCCACGCCGAGGTTTTTGCCGTGTCCGTGCTTCCTAGGCCATATCAAATAAATCAATACGCCGTAGAGAAAATTAATTACAGATTATTAAGTTTTATGTTTTTTTAGAAAATTTTTAAGAAAGAAAAATTAAAAAGCTACTGAAATAAAAATTAAAATTAAAAACAACTGATCTGGGCCTCAGAAGGTAAATACGCCGTATGCAGAGATTACATACATCGTATCTAAGTGTATAGAGCAATATGTTGTATTCAATGGAAGTGAATAGGCCGTATAAGCAACCTAAGACAGAAACTATTAAACAAACAAACAAAATAAAAACAATTAGAAAGCAAGTAAACTAATAAATTACAAAATTCACTAAACTAACAAACGCTAAACTAGTCCCCGACAGAGACGCCAAAAACTTGGTAGCATGTTAAACTGTCTAGTTTTAAATTTATATTTTTCTGATTACCTTCTAAACTAACACTAACGGGCAGTGTACCCGGTCTAGTTTGGTAAATACGGGTCGTTCGCAACTTCGCAAGGGGTTGTATTTTGATTAATTTAACTACTTAAACAATAAAATAAACTAATTAAACTAGTTGGGAAGGAAGTGTTAGCCATATTACTTCTACTACATTATTAGTTATCCATTTATTAGTGCAATCATTTAATGTAAAGTGTTTGTGACATCATAAACATGTAGACAACACGTTTCTATCTAAATTAAACTAGGCCAGATTTCTTGGATACCTAGTTTTATGAAGGCAACTTATATCCCTTAAGCAATTTATCGGTCTAATCAGTTACATTCATGCAATAAGTGGTGTCAATTAATCTATGTGATTTATCTGCGGTAACCCATTGGTCCTGGTGAAACCTACTCTTCTCACACGGTCACTTTATTGAAGAGCACTATATTAACTTAAGTGTTTTGGCATTATTTGTCTAACCTCGGCGTTTCCGGCGAGAGATGATGGAAAGAGTTTAAGTCTTGTGGCGTCAACGTTGGTGTTGCCATAACGGAACATGCCAGAAATTTGATGAGTTTGGAGATGTGCTTGTGCGGATCGGCCCACGCACATCCATCGAGTTGGTGGTCTTTGATCATCGAAAGGTGATGACCTTTGACGGTAAAGTTGTTTCCAAGATCAACCAGAGCGATAGCGGAACCGGGAGTGGGCGCTACGGATCGGTTTACTCCCCACATGGGTTGATCGTTAGCCATTGGAAATGGAAGTCTATGAAACGGGATATATTTGACTTTTGCTTTGAAGAGTTCTTCAAATGGTTGATTTGGTGTCTTTGGTTGTCTATCCTTTTGAGGAACAAAAGGATTTTCCTTTTTGGTTTTTCTTTTACTTTTGTGTATAAATCTTTCGGGGTTGGAAATAGGACTAATTGGTTCTCTTCCGATGAACGTGTGTTAATACTGACATGCCTTAACTCGACTGTGAACAATGGTGCCATTTCGGTCATCAATAAATGTTCTTGCCATATAACGACACTCCAAATAATGACTTAGCAATCACCACTCAAAGTATTCTTCCCTAAATGATGTGTTTAAAACGGGTATTTTCTAAAATTTATAGTTTGAAAACAGGATTAAAAAACCAGTTTTCAGCTTTTTTAACTACAGTTTGTTGTTAAAATTGGATTTGAAGTTCTTCAGTTTTCAAACAAGAATTCTGAAACAAAAAGTTATCGCTTCTTAATAAAAGTAGCGAAGAAAACTATGAAAGTTTGCAGCAACTACACACAATAAAGGTCAAGCATCAAATGACCAATGAACAAGTCATTAGAAAACTTTGCACTTCGTCTTACCTCTAAGAGACAAGATGCAGAAAGTTCTTTATACAATTATACACAATGGTCAGATAACCATTTGATGTGAATGCTACAGTAGGGTCTAACATCGGTCTTTGAGCACAGCCACTGGTTTGAAAAACAATCACAGGATGTAAATAGATCTGATGCAACTAGTTACCAAAAAAGATATAGCATAATAAAAGCTCGAACCGTTACATCTTACATTTCCAGTATTTTGTAAAGAACATCATGTTTACACGCACGGGCCAAAACTAGTACTTAGATAACAAAATATACCAATGGTCAAATATAGCAAGGCTACAAAATGCCTACAATCTGAAACATATCATGGGATATCATGATATTTTTGGTCAGCTACTAATCTGATATATCGCAAAAACGGAGCACAAGGATTTGGGTACTAGTTATAACTAAAAGAAATTCTCATTTTGCTCCTTTCCGTATCAGTGTTGGGACTCCATAACAAATTGTCCCACAACCCATCAGTAGCTTGTCAGTCGAATTTCTAGCTGTAACAAGACAGGACCCAAAACCTGATTCATCAGCCATGGACATGTTATCCTTGCATTCCTTAAGTAATCTATGGTATAAATAACCTGCCCAGGATGAATATATGTTATAGAGATTACTTATAACAATCGGTGAACCCGCAAGTAAATAGTCTATTGGCGCCCCAATAGGGGTATATGGTCCTGTCAGTTTTAACAATCCACTGCCACAACCCATCAAACTAGATGATGCACACCTATCAAGTCTTCTAAGTGCAGCTGCACCTCCTGGTATGTGATCCAAACCTAGAAAGTCGTAAATACATTACAATTATAATCATCAATAAAAAAACTGCGGGAAGGTGGATATTTAGAAAACTAACCGTCACCATGTCCTGCATACATAAAAAAACTGTGGGTTCTTAATATCTCTACAATGAAATCTTCAACATGTTCCCACAACTTTCCCTGCATACAATTAATGTTCAATTATCTTAACTAGTGGATTCAAAATTTCAAACATTTAATATATAATAGACACTGATCTATGGTGTACTATTGATCATGTAAAGTTGTAAACCATATATAGGGACTATATCAATAAAATAAAAATAAAAAATAAATAAATAAACAAACACCAAAACCAAAAACAAAAACAAAAACAAAAAAACCTCACATCTAACTGGAGTTCTTCTTTGAAATATTTTGCGAGTCTATGTTCTTGTCTGCATTGTTCTTGATCTAAGCTATTAGCGGGCGAGATAACATAGTAAGCATCGAACGGATTTGCGATAGCATAGATCGCAGAATTTCTCTCAGTTTTTCTCCCACTCTTGTCACAAACATAGTAAGTATAAAAAATACTAGAAACCGACGGCATCCTGTAATATTCATGGTCTTTTAATGCCTCCATCCGTTCCCAAGGAAGCATCTGTAAATAAAACAGCCAATTTTAGAACTTTCCTTTATTGCAAATAGCTTTTCAGATTTATATTTCTAAATTGAATATATTACCTGGATATTCTTGTCAAGTACCAAGATCACAGGTTCTCTCTGGGATGTGTCTTCACTTTTACTACCATGTGAACTAGAAACTCCATATGTGGTTGACACCAGACTTTCGTCGTTTACACCAATACCAACAAATCCACTAAAGTAATGTAGGTTCGAATTCATTGGGCTGCCTACCGGTTCCCCTAGCAGAATATATTTGTGATGTCCGAACCAGCTTTCCATACGACTGACCAAAGAAGAAACCCATAAATATCACATTAAACATATATAATAGATTATGGGACAGCAGCACTAGACTCACCTCATGAAAGTGCCAATTCTTCCGTCAAGCGTATACAAAACAGGCCGACTTTTCGAAATATGGTAATCTTTTATAATTTCTTTAAACTCAGGAGCTATAGTGTCGACGATTGTATCGGTGCCCCAAGGGCCTTCCCACTGTTTGCCACTTTCTACAACTATAAACCACAAACATATTAAGAAACATCTCTCTTAATTCTTAACAAGTCACATGACATGAGAGGGAATACCTGGTACTGAACCCAGAGGAAAAAGACCAACCAATGGTTCACGTTTCGAATTAAACCGCGATATCATCATAAGGGCAACACAATCAGAAGGTAAGGAAGTTTGCAGCACCATCTTCAACAAATCTTTGTACTTGTGCCCAATAATATTTATGACCAGTATTGTATGCGGTTGAAGGTCTTCAAAAAATTTTGTTACAAACTCAGTAAGATCCGCATTCTCGCTAGGTGTCAGCCTGCATAATGGAGATTAATAAATGAGTCAATTAGAGTTATGTTGTTTAGATCCTTATCCTCAATATGAAATACTATCCATAATCACATTTGACATGCTAAGTATACCTATGCAAGGTATTATCTGGATCAGAAACACCATACACCTGAAAATGCAGATATTTATCAAATTAAATGTACAATCCAACATAATGGAAGATAGGAAAGCATTTTAGTGACCCTAATATACCTCATGAAGATTATCAGAAAATGAATAATTAACATCGGATCCAACTGTTAGCTGTTGAAAGAAACATGCCCATTGAAAGCATGTAACCTTTGGCGAGTGAATTTCTTCGTGGGAAACGAAATACATGATTGCCAATAGTTGTGCAACCTGGGCGATATAATCAAAGACTAGAATTAGATTTGGCAATTATATTAAAAAATGTCAAGATGGGTTGTATTTTATTGATAATATGGGTCAAACAGGTAGAATATACATGAAAATTTTACACCCTGAAACCCGAAAAGGTATTGTTATTACAAAATATCTTTATGCTACTCATATAAATTATCATATGCGGTGTAAGACCTTAAATAATTAGCCGGTCAACGAAAGTTACATTGAAATTCAAAAGCTTAAAATAAGTTATAGTGGCCAAAATAAAACATATACGACTTCAGGGACTTGAACAAGACAAATGAATCAGAGACTCAAGAATTAAACGGGTAGAAGTGAAATTGTTTCAAATAAATTTATTTCCGAAACTATATCTACCTTTTGAAACAATTCTGGAACCTCACTCGATAATACTAATGCGAGCTTCAGGCTAGAAATAAGCTTCGCGATGGGAATGGAAAAGTGATCAACGCGAATTTTCCTAGAAAAACAAAAAAAAAAGGAAAAAATTAATGACAAATAATTATACCACTAATAATAGTATGCAAACTTAAAAGGATAACATTAATACCTTGTATCCTTGCTCATCTTATACGCCAGCCAACTTATCATGTAAATGATATGGGCTACGTGAATTCCACAGGAAAACTTGATTTCACTTGTTTCAATAAAATCAAAGAAATTAACAAAACTAGAGAACTTCCTTTGAGATTCCATGGTTGAGGGAAGAGAGCTCAAACCGACTACCAACTTTATGTTCTCCAAGAAAACATCTTGTGCTTCCATGGTTCTATCATTAAATATGTGGTCTTTCCCTGCCACGTAAAAAGTAGAGATTATTACACAATGAACACAGTGCCTTACTCGAACTACAACCAAAACTTTTCAATAAACTACTTTTTACATGTAATAGCAAAAAATAAATGGTTTGATATGGTCACCTATTTCAATAAGTAGACTTAGCAAAGAAAACCAACAACTACGTTCCCAATCTTTGCAGCCCTTTGAGTTGATCACCTCCTTTCGTAGCATATTTGCAGCGGACACAAGATCATCTTTTGTAGCTTGTGTATTATGAGAATGGGAACCTTTTTTCCTGATGTGTTTTACGGACTCTTTGCTAATCTCAACGGTTAGCAATAAGTTGCACTTTCTACAAGAAATGTGTCTGCATTGTTCTTTAGCTTGTTTAAGTTGCACCTCAGCTAATTTGAAATCCTGTGACTTCCGATGAATTTTGCCTGAAAAAAGATATAGATGATGACGGGTTGTGTCTGGTTATGTTATAATCTCTAACAAGTAACAAAAACATAACTTGAATGGGGGGTCAAACGGGTTGAAAGCTACAAAAATGTATTTATGATGCATAAAACTACCTAAATCGTATTTGACAAACTATTTGCAAAGAAAATTTGAATAGAAAAACTAAAAAAAAAAATGATTTCGAGTCAACCTAATCTGACCCGCCCGTTTTGACTGGTACAAATTTATTCATGTTGAATGGTTATCCAACCTGCCAGGCTATACCATTTTGCCACCTCTACAGTACTTAGATAAAAAAACTAATGCTTACCAATCGCAGCTTGAAAATGCCCCGCAAAGAATGAAAAGCCTCGCCGTAAAGAAAGGGTTTGTCCGTGTTTTAAAAGTTTCAAAGCCTCGAATCCGTTCCCCATCAACTCCAGAATCGTTGCTTCCTGATTAACAAACCACAAATGGTTTAAAGTTTTGATTTTTAATTTTTTTTAAGCGTGTACAATAGTGCATCAAAAGCTTACCTGATGCATGCTCATTAGGCATGATATAAAATTATTATTTGGGGCTAATAAGAAATCTTCAGAATTAAGAGACCATACACGTGCAGCCACAACAGGATTCATAAGCAAGGCATACGCTCTTTCTCCACTTTGATTTTTTGATGGCAGCAGAAAACTCTCCTGAATAAGACGATATCGAACTCTACGACCTTCCCTCGCGTACTTAAGGCCCTAACAGAAAGCATACGTGATTAGTTTTTGCTCTCTCCCATAAAGGTAAATGTTCAAAACAAAAATTATAATAAATCAATGAATGTTGGAGTGTACCTTGGTCATTGATCCCATCACTAACATCTTTTCACCCAAATTATAGCAGAGATGTGCTCGCAGACAAGCCGACTTCGACAACCAACCAACCTGAAATACAAAATGATAGCGATAAGAAAAATCATAGTTGTAACAACCCGGAAATTTAATGTAAGTTATAATATGACAATTTTACATGAAAGTCTACTTTAAAGTAAACCATATATGACACTTGTATAATAACTGAGCATATATGTTGTAACTTATTTGATAATATGTAAACTACATCATGTCAGCAAAATAGATAAACATACAAGATATATTATAAAAACTTATAAGGTAAACAAAACAGATAACATTCTTTCACCCATATAGAATGATGACCAAGGAATGTGAAATATAGAATGATTTGTAATGGGATAGCGGTTATGTCTAGAATTACCATACATACATTATCAATAAAGGGATTGTCAAATAAGTTAGTCGATAATGATCTATTATAAACTAAAAAGTACAATGTACTTGAAGATTGAGATAGTCCCAACTAGAAAGCGAAATTCAATGTGAGCTTGTTAATAGTAATAATATGTTTGGATATACAAAAGATCAAAAACTACGTGAAAGCTGGCAAAGAGAGATCTTGACAGCAAGTGTCACTACTACAAAATGAGGATTCGAGACCCCTCATCAAGACCCTTTTCCATAAAAGGTCTTAAAAACTGCTTTTGACCCGCCCAAAAATATCAAGACCTGTTTGATGAAAAAATCTGGCTTCCATGTACTCCGTAAATAATAACTCCAGACCGGTTTTTAGATATTCAACAGGTTTCTTTTAGGCTTATTGGAGACTGGGTTTAAAATTAGAAGCAGGTGTCGATGTGTTACAATAAAAAAGGTCGATTTAATTCAAGACCCAGTCTTGTTTCTCAAATTTGTTAAGCGGGACTTTAGCCCTTTTAAATTTCTCAAGATTGAAAGTTCGAAACAAGAACCACACATTCCTCTTATTCACCAAACACACATCGCACCCCTATGCCATTGCTGCTCCCATTTACACCTCTGTCATACCACCGTGACACACCAACCAACCACCTCTAACACCGCCGCCGCTTATGGTACCAACAGCAAGCAGTTGTGCTACCGCGCCACTCCTGTTTATTCGCAAGTTTTGACCAAAGGTGTGTATAAACATAAGGTCGGTTGATTTGTTGTATTTTAGGCTTTTCTCGTGACACATAATCAACTATGTCAAGATCAGTTGAATAATTTATTTGAATGTGTGATTTTGTAGGTTAATGTTAGCTTACTTAACTAGATTATATCTCATAACAATTTAGAGTTTTTTTTTTATTAAATAAGAATTATTTAGGAAGCGATTCATGTGGTTTAAGATTGTTATTGTGTTTTGGATTCGAAAACTACTCTAGACCACTTCTAGCTTGGTTCGGTATATCTGTGGGGTTCCATCCTCGTTGAGGAGACTTTATATCTGGAAAGAAGATGGTTGGCTGCTTGTGTGAGCAGAACATCGTTCAGAGCTTCAAAATTGAGAAGGTAGGTAGTCAAAACTCAAAAATACTTGTACATGTTTGAAGATCACTCAAAAAGTCAAAATTGAGAAGGTAGGTAGTGTTATTGATATATACTTGTGAACAACCATTTGAAACTTAAAAGTTAATTATACTTTTGGTCAATTTGTGTAGGCTCATGGGCCGGTGCCAATAGTAGCTGAAAGAGTTTGGTCCAAGGTGTATTCAATGCTACTATTACTTAGCTGAAAACAAGGTTATGTTTATAGGAATTTTGCTCGATGAGCCAAAGTAAAGCACTACTGAATCAAAGTAAAGCACTACTGAATTTGGAATGAAAATAGGCTTGGCTGAAAACAAGGTTATGTTTAAAAATTACACATGATGAACCAAAGTAAAGCACTACTAAATCAAGGCATGGCAAGGACTTCTCAAGAACGTCGAAGCCGGTCAGAAAGCATTATTGACTTGTGCAAAAGCTAATGTTTTGGCTCAGCTAACGGAAGTACTTTGTTAAAGGTGAAAGTTTAGATCGATTTCATCATTTTAATAAAGTTTTGGAAGTTTTCTTTTACCTTTTTTTGGTGTTTGGTTGTAATTTTAGATTTGGTTGAATTATTTGGTCTGTGAAGACAATGAGAACACTACGAACTTACCCTTGAATATGTGAAAGGTGAGGGTGGGTGTAATTACCATCGTTACAGTTATGTCATCGTTTGGGATTGCTTATCTTAAAGGTGTTGCATGGGATTGCATAATCAGATGTAACTGGCTTATCCCTATACGTTGCTGTTTGGTATTGCTTATTACAATGACGCTTATTGTATTTCTTATTCTAATTGCTTATGGGGTTGTTTGGTTGCTTATTCAAACTGCTTTAAAGGGGCTGTTTTGGGATTGCTTACTAAACTCTCTAAATTTTAAAGGGAGTGTCTAGGATGAGTTATTAAAGTTGCTTATAGAGACTGTTTGGGATCCCAAACAACCCCTATAAGAAGCTTTAATAAGCCATCACAATACAATCCCTTGTAAGCTGAAGTTTTAGTAAGCAATCCCAAAGTTGTCCCTTTATAAGCAGTTCTAACAAGCATACTAAACAGCCCAAATTTTTCCAGAAAAAAAATTAAGAGAGACCGATTATTGAATTAAAAACCTGTCTATAAAACACATTAAAGACATGTTTTCGATATGAAACAAGTCTCCATGCGAATACTCTTAGAATAATAAAATCAGATAGAGATGTGTTTTATCCAAAAAACCGGTCTTGACATACTAACTAGAGACAGGTTTTGGAACGGTCTCAATTACTTTTTACATAATGAGCCCCCTCATAGAGACCGGATCAAAAACCGGTCTCAAACCCATTTTTTAACAGGTCTCAGATGTCCTTTTTGTAGTAGTGTGTTGGGGTGCTGTCAATTATGTCGATCAAGTTTAAATATATTTTACGTATAATTTGAAATCAAGATTTCACAGGGGATTATATAGTGGTCTTTGGATAAAACCGTCCATAATCACGTTGGAACATGTTAAAATAAGTTTCGGCTGCAATATGTGAGAAAAAGAGACTAAAAAGCCTAACGGGTCAAAAGTGATGATAGTTGAAAATTTTGACTGCAATATTCAAGTATGCAAGTTACATAAATGAACAAGTGTATTAGAGAGAGAGTTATGTGTAAACGGGTTAGGGTTGAACGAATGACCTTATTACTTAAACAGAATGTCTTTTTCACATTATCGTACCTCTTCCTGGTTATAGGAGATCATCCTCTCAAGCTTGTTGTTGCTCTCCCCCTCTTCCATCCAATCCCCATAATTCTCTACAAAACATTGCTCAAATTGATTGTGGATCATCTCACTCTCGACATGGATGTGGTGGCTTTTGAACTGCCATAGCATTCCCATCTTACTACCACTCTTCTTCATAAAATTTAGTATATCTTCCAAGAGTTCATGACTATCTTCATTATGGTCCTGTAACAAAAAAATGGTTATAAGAAGATTGTTAAAACATACCAAAAAAGAGAAAAATAGATTCAATAAGAATAATTACCGTTATTAAAACGTCAAAGACAACGAGAAGGAGTTTTGTAGTATACTGTAATATATATTCATTGTCATCAACAAAATTATTGTTACTCCACAACATCAAAGCTTTATTCATATCTTGGATAAATGTCTGCTTGCAAAAAAAAATATAAATAAATATGAGCCGCTTAAGTAGGGACTTATAAAATGACATATTTACATAAATGTGATGTACGAGTTCACGAATAAGCACCTTCAGATATGAACCCTTGTCCTCGTACAGACATAGTGCGCGCAAACACAATGCTTGTGCTTGCAGAAAACATGATGGCCCTTGATCATTTGCGTTTGCATGAAACTGGCACTGCATTTGATATTATAGCAAGATATTTTAGAGAGGTTTTTGCTAAATTGAGAGTAGCATGTACTATGTGGATAAGATAACTTACCAGCCATATTGCATTGTTCAAGTTTTCTAAGCAGTCATTTGCCTTCTTCTCTCTTAAAGTTCTTGCATTTGCGATCAAATTCATCGCCTTGAGAAGATGAGGGCTTTTATCATGTAACATATCTTCTAAGAGTCGATATGATATGATGCTTTCAATATTTATACATATCGTACGTGAAAGATATCCTCTCTCCTCGTACGATTTAAGCTGTCAAGAAGAAAAATACCGGTCTTCTTAATAAGTGTATATCAGTTTTAAGTAATCATATCAATCTAGCAAACAAAGGGTTTATGCTGAAGTCACCAAAAGAGTATTTCTACAATGGGTCATGGTCTCATTGCTGTATAAATACTAAAATACACAATACATGATGTCATAATTCTTATCAAGAATTTATAGGAGTTAGATTTTTTGAATAAAGAAAAACAACAAAGTCCAATTAATATATTGCATCTACTGATTGTAAAAGTTTTAAATGTCAACTAAAAATTATTAGGCAACACTAATATTCATAAATGATTTCAATAAAATAAAATTAGATAATTGGGGTTTAACTATATACAATAAGCAAGATATAGTTAAAAGTAGAAACCTGATTCATACACCGAGTCCATTCATTTGTCCCTTGACGATCTTCAAGTTCCACCTACAAGGAAAAACGAGTTGATGTATTAGAAAGATAACACGGGTCACTTATACTTACAGCTTGGATAAATACAGTAAATTACTTATTACGTACCGGGAATTTAGGAGCCAAGTGTCTTAACACTTCAAGAAGGAAAGGTATTTTTTTCTTTATCACAAACGTTACCCCTAGCTGTGCCATGTGATCGTCTTTGCACACCTTTGCGTGTTCAACTAATGTTATGCCAAATAGTTTTGCACTCAGTTCTCCATCATCAAATTCTATTCTTTGCATCAAATATTCAACAAGCCGCTTTCTTCTCGCCATATCTCCATCAAATACGTTGAACCACTCATGAAGATCTTCTATAACATCAACCAGCCCACCAAAATCTATGCCTAAATTGCTGTGAGATAAGCATTGTATATACCCCTCTAATATATCCAAAAGGATGAGTGGCTCGCACTTATTATGATGAGTATATGTTTCATAAGCTGGAACTACACTTCTAGTGTTGTTTACTATTCCTAACGAAACCATAAACTCAGGTATTGCAGTCCTAGCCCTCATATACTCACCACGAGATATTAAAAACTTAATGTACCAAACCCAATGATCATACAAAAACGTTGTACTTGTAAACTCTAGGATTAACCGATTTAGACAGTTTAGTAGGACATCATATGTTGCAAGTAACGCGCTAAGATCTGAAGGAGTATTGCTTACCTCTGTGATCAGTTCACCGCGGATATAACTAAGCCCCGTGGATATAAAAATATAGTGTTTGTTATAGAGTTCGCCCATAGGAGTACCATTGCCCCTATAGAATTCATTAAGGTGTGCCGTTGTACAATGATATTTTAGAGAAGGGTTGGAGGCGTTCGACCTCTTCATAACACTGAGAAAATGAAGAAAATTTATATTGATGAAATTCATGTTGCAATATAGTGAGAAATAGTGCAGGATTTGATGTTGTAATTTATGAGACAATGGATGGATGTTTTAATTTTTGAGACACTTGTGCCAATAACCCTAAACCCTAAGTCACCTCTAGAAGATGATTTGGACATTTAAATTTTTTTTATTTGCACCCTATTTTTATATTCTTAAAAATAAAAATGAGAAAAGAAAAAGTGAAATTCACTTTTTTCTTTAAGTACACAATGTAAAACTGTGTTTTTAGTTAAAATGAGGATTTTAATTCGCGCGTTGAGACGGAACATATGTATAATTGTTTTATCTAAATTTTGGATCGGTTTTATTGTGAGTGAAATGACGTGATTTTAATGATATTTAAGAGAGTACGCCCTGAAAAGATGTGCGAACAATAAAAAAGAGAAATGATACATAAACTTAAATTTATGCCTAAACTTAAGCCTATCCTGATGACTCCAGAAAAGGACCCACTTATTTTACAACTCATCAAAATGATGTCAAGTGATTTTAGGCCTATGTATAATTTCTTATAAAAAAAAATGAGGTAACTCCACAGGTAATGATGAAAAATCTACAAATAATCTAATTTAATGATAGATGAAATTACGTGGTCTTAATGATATTTAAAGAAAGCCCGTCTTGAAAAGATTTGCAAAAAATAAAAAATATATCTTCACGATACAATCAAATCAACAATATAAACAATTAGAGGCACTTTATTTTTGCTTACCAACAAATTTATACTTAGCAAATGACAAATTCTCACCATTCATCCAGTTTGATCTAATTGTGGGGATTAACCTAAGATTTAAAAGGTAAACCTAAGTCCATGTTTTTTTTCTTGTCTTTCTTTTTTATTCAAATATTTTTTTTGCCTTTTATTTTTAAATTCACGGTTTTTTTATTTAATTCACGTTTTTTTTTTTTTTTAAATTTACGTTTTTTTTTATTTACGTCTTTTTTATTCGCGTTTTTTTCTTCGCCTTCATACGTTTTCGTCTGTTTTTGTTCGTTTTTGTCCGTTTTCATACGTTTTCGCCCGTTTTCATACGTTCTCGTCCATTTTCATCAGTTTCTTTCATTTTTTTACGTTTTCATCCGTTTTTAGACGTGTTTTTACGCTTTCATACGTATTCGTCTGTTTTCTTACGTTTTCATTTGTTTACATTTAGATTAAACAAGTTGATTTTGCTTTAAACACATAGTTATTTAGCGTACTTTTGTTTATTATTTAAGTTGTGATTGAATTTGTCTATTTAATGGATACATTGTGAGTATTTCAATAGGTTTTACAACGGGATTTGAAAATATCTATGGTTGATCAGTGAAGAAGCTATGGTTAAACGAAGCACAACATCTTCATAAACAAACTGAAGAAGCTCAAACACATGTTACATCACAGGTGATATCACGTGTGGTATCACGTGTGGAATCACAAGTGATATCACAGGTGATTTCACAAGTGATATCATCTGTGATATCAAAGGTGATTTCACAAGTGATATCATCTCTGATATCACACATGATTCAACAAAATAGAAGAAGTTGACATATCTGTGATGTCACCAGTGATATCACATTCTTCTCCAAAAAGTTGAACATCATGAGAATGAAATACACGAAAAATTAGCAATAAAAGTGTGGTAGTTAGTAGTTATTCAAAAAATCACAAGTGATATTCTGAATATCACAAAGTGATATTCGAAAATCACAAGCGATATTCAAAATATCACAAAATGATATTCGAATATCACGAATATCACTTGTGATAGTCCAAACATATGAAAACGTAAGAAAGCGGATGAAAACGTAAAAACGGACGAAACGTATGAAAGCGTAAAACACCTCTCAAAATGAACGAAACGATAGAAACCGGATGAAAGCGGACGAAAACGTATGAAAACGGACGAAACGTATGAATAATGGGCGAACGTAAGAAAACATACAAAACGTGAAAGCGGACGAAAATAGATGAAAACGTATGAAAATGTATGAAAGCATTAAAACGTATGAAAGCGAAGAAAAAGAAACGCGAACTAAAAAAGGTTTAAAAAAAAAAAAAAAAAAAAAAACGTGAATTAGAGGAAAAAAACAAAAAAAAAGTGAAGAAAAATAAAAAGACAAAAAAAGACGAAAAGACAATAAAAAAACATGGACTTATGTTTATCCATTAAATCTTAGGTTAATCCCAACCTCATACGCGTACAACGCGCGTTCGGGGTCAAAGGAACTTCCATTTCGTCGAGCAAGTTTTTCAACACCCTAGGCAGTGAACCTAATCGTTGTAGTGTAGTATTAGGGTAAGCCACGGGTATTGATATTGTTCTCTAGGGGAATAGGAATGCTAGTAAGAAGTTACTACGCTAAGGTTGGGGTTGAGGAATATTATTTTTTTATCTTTTTTATATTTTTTTTTGGAAATTGAAAGGTACGAATCTCGGGGTTTGGATTTGGGGGTTGGTATTTCTACCGATTACTCTACTTATCTAATTATCTATTCCTAAGGTGAGTGTAGTCTATGTCTATTGTTGTGTGCTTTTATGATGATTAAAAATGTGTTTACTTAGATGTTATTACTCCCTAGTTATCTCCTATTGATGGTTGAATTGTCACGTCCTTATTCTTAACGCGTTGTGTTTCTAAGGTTGTAGGGTATGCGTTTATCCCTAACTCTTTGAAGCTACCAAAGGTTAATGACTACGAAATCTCTAGGATTCATAAACTTAACACTAAGGTTATCTTTGGATATCTAGCCTACAATTCCACTAGTAACTATAAGCTAAGGTTCAACAAAGATTAATCAAGCGTTAATACCACAACGAATGACCTATCGCAATACTAGGTCAATCACAATTAAGATAAGAGACAACCAATCAATATTCAATAACTATGTTTCATATTATCTAAGCAAACACACAAGTAAATTAGCCGGACATGGAGAACATGCAAGCATACACACAATCAATTGAAGACATGATTAAATCAATGAAGTAAAACACTTATCTTGTTGTAAAATAGGGTATGGAAACCCTAAGATCTTGACAAGATGACCTTGGTTCGGTTTAGGTTTTTACTCCACAAAACTACCTCTCTAAAAACTTAAAAATTCGGATTCTATATATAGTGTTACAAAATGCGACGGCGTCACTCTTTAATTGTGACGTCGTCGAGTCTCCGCCATTAGGGTTTCGTCTTGGCCACGTCAACTCTGTGACGGCGTCACCTTATGCTCGTGACGCCGTCGGCTTCAACCTCGGCGCCGTCGGATCCAAATCTAGGCCGTCGAGTTGCGACGCCCTACTCTTTTAAACCGATGCCGCCACTTGTAAATTAGCAATTTGCTCTTGAGTCGTCTCAAGATGTGTCGCGACGGCGTCAAATAAGACCCGACGACGCCCCTTTCAATTCCAAAGACTTGAGTGTCTCGATTCTTGACTTTGGCCATTTTCTTCGTATATTCGCGCCTTTTCGTCCGAATAAGTGTCATTCCAGCAATTTGCCTTCAAAAGACCTAAAAAGTGAAAAGGAACAAAATTAAGTAATAACGAATACAAAAGTGATCAATTAAGGGCTTAAATGACCCCTCAAAAAGGTACCTTTTAAATCCTTATCAAATATTCATACACTTGTTATTTGCTTGTCCTCAAGCAAATGTGCTTTTAGCCAATTGATTTATAAGTTAGGGGTCATGAAGCATTAGTTTAGAACGATTCACAACACATATAAGCCCCACAAAAGTCATAACAAGCACGGAAATTACATACTAGCACCTCACATGGGGTGTTTGGATACTCACATATCTCGGGTGTATATGAAATATAACAAGTTGGAAATGGAAGATAAACACTCATTAACCGGTCCTAGTACATAGATTACCATAGGCTTGAGACTAGATCAAATCCCTCGCTTTGGCGTAAGCACCTAGGAAAAACAATCCAAGAGGTCTTTTAAAGGGTTGTAACGTTAGGCTTACGGTAGGGAAACAAAGGGTTTGGTAGGATAGGCGATTTAGTGGTGGCAAGTCAAAAATCTTTATGTTACAAGCATGCGAAGAATGGTGTTGCTAAGCCAAGACTCGACACTCTAAACTCTAGATAAATTAAAACAAACAAACATGAATTTAAAGATAGAGGTAGGATGGTAGCAGTATGTTTTTCATCTTTTTTTTTTTTTTTTGAACTCTTTTTTTTCGATTTTTTTTTCATACACTTTTACTCTACCATCCTTTACGATAACATCAAAATAATAGGGATTTATAGGCACATCCCTACACTTGAGTTTTTATTACTCTAACACTAATATGACCCGAATTGAAAAGATCAAAACACTTGGAGTACATTATTATGTAAAAAAAAGGAATTTGAATTTAACGTTGCTTCCCGTCACTTCATAAAATTTAACTTTTCCCATGAGTCCCAATCGTCCCAAAACTGTGTACAAAGGATATGACTCGACTTAGCAACTTATGCAAACAACTAGATAATTGAACTAAGGGTTTAGTATGATAACAATAATGCACTAAAAGTGAGTGCATACAAGGTAGGCTAAAGGCGATTTGGGTGTACATTTGGGGTGGATTGTAAACAATGCTCTTCATTGATATTCGGAAAACCGAAACATCAAGAGAACCGCAAAAAGATAGGCTCGAGGGGTTAACTAGGGTATCGTGTACTAAAGATGAGTACAACGCAAAGGTGTGGGGAATTACTCAACCGATGTGGAAGAAGTAATTATATTACGGGTATCAAACAAGGGTTATCCTAATGCCTCTTATCATTTAGTTATTCCTAACTACACAAGTGTAGTCTTACTAGCGATCTCGAATGTGATACGCTTACACGTAGCGTTCGGGGTCAAAGGAACTTCTTTTTCGTCGAAAGCGGGTTTTCAACACCCAGGCGATGAACCTAATCGTTGTAGTGTAGTATTAGGGTAACCTACGAGAATTGATATCGTTCTCTAGGGGAATAGGAATGCTAGTGAGAAGTTACTACGCTAAGGTTGGGGTTGAGGAAGATTATTTTTTTTATCTTTTTATGTTTTTTTTAGGAAATGGAAAAGTACGAATCTCGGGGTTTGAATTTGGGGGTTGGTATTTCTACCGATTACTTCTACTATCTAATTATCTAATTAACTAAGGTGAGGGTAGTCTATGTCTATTGTTGTGTGCTCGTATGATGATTAAAAATGTATTTGCTTAGGCTTTATTACTCCCTAGTTATCTCCTATTGATGGTTGAATTGTCACGTCCTTATTCTTAATCGCGTTGTGTCTCTAAGGTCGAAGGGTATGCGTTTATCCCTAACTCTTTGAAGCTACCAAAGGTTAATGACTACAAAATCTCTAGGATTTATAAACTTTAACTCTAAGGTATTCTTTGGATGTATAGCCTACAATTACTCTAGGTGATTATAAACTAAGGTTCAACAAAGATTAATCAAGCATTAACAACACAACGAATGACCTATCGCAATACTAGGTCAATCACAATTAAGATAAGAGACAACCAATCAATATTCAATAACTAAGTTTCATATTACCTAAGCAAACACACAAGTAAATTAGCCGGACATGGGGAACATGCAAGCATACACACAATCAATTTAAGACATAATTAAATTAATGAAGTAAAACACTTATCTTGATGTAAGATAGGGTATGGAACCCTAAAATCTTGTATAAGATGACCTTGGTTCGGTTTAGGTTTTTACTCCACAAAACTACACTCGAAAACTAAAAAATTCGGTTTCTATATATAAGGTTACAAGCTGCGGCGCCACCTTTAGTTTGTGGCGTCGTCGGGTTTCCGTCATTAGGGTTTCATCTTGGCCACGTTAGCATTGCGATGGCGTCACCTTATGCCGTGGACGTCTCCTTCGATCTCGGCGTCGTTCGGATCAAATCTAGGCCGTCTGTCGCGGCGCCTATTCTTTTAACACCGATGCCGCCACTTGAAAATAAGCAATTTAGCTCTTGAGTCGTCACAAAATTTGTTCGACGGCGTCCAAGTATAACTCGACACGTCCCATTTCAATTCAAGACTTGAGTGTCTCGATTCTTGACTTTGGCCATTTTCTTTGTATATTCGCCTTTTCGTCCGAATAAGTGTCATTCCAAACAATTTGCCTTCAAGAGACCTAAAAGTGAAAAGGAAAGATATTTAGTAATAAGCGATACAAAAGCGATCAAATAAGGGCTTAAATGACCCATCAAAAGGTACATTTAAAACCTTATCAAATATCCCTACACTTGGTATTTGCTTGTCCTCAAGCAAATGTGCTTTAGCCAATTAATTTATAAGTTAGAGGTCATGAAGCATTAGTTTAGAACGATTCACAACACATATAAGCCCGCAAAAGTCATAACAAGCACGGAATTACATACTAGCACCTCACATGGGGTGTTTGGATACTCACATCTCTCGGGTGTATATGAAATATAACAAGTTGGAAATGGAAGATAAACACTCATTAACCGGTCCTAGTACATAGATTACCATAGGCTTGAGACTAGATCAAATCTTGTAACATATTGGATTTCACAAACACATCAAAACATGATCACATATAGGCGTACAAGTTATGGTTTTAGAGAGAGAAATAGTTAGAGGTTTGGGAACTTAGAGAGAGAAAATGAAAGTATTTTTATGAGCTCCAACCCTCTACCTTGGGAGGTAGAGGTATTTATAGTCTTACACAAATCGCCACCCACGGGCCGTGGATCGGGCATACGGTGGGTAAAGACCGTCCGTCCTCCACGGTGTTACTTAACTAAATACAACTTAACCATAAATAACTACGACTACGAGCTTTCTAACGATTACATATACTTGAGGTGACCGACACTTTAATAATTGGATTTACTAAATCCTAACAATCTCCCCCTAAGGGAGGTCACCTCAAAAATACAAAGAATACAAACAGATATTACATTAAACTTGTTCTTGGATTCTTGTTAGTGATCTTTGCTCTATAGCCCGTTGTCATAGATTCTTCATCATTGCATGTTTGGTTAATCCAAGTGGAGGTCTTTAACTGATCCACGTGATAATGAGTTTTGAGTCAGCATTGAGATCATCAGCTACCATAACTCTCTGACTCTTCCTTTGTAGTGTTGATAGTATGTGATGTTGTGACATTTGGACCGACATGCTCACATTCTGGATCATGATATCTTCTCATCAGAGTAGCGGAAGCTTTCGTTGATTCATGATATTGGCGCAGCCGAGCGAAGCATGGAGTGAAAATATCGAGTCATTGATGCACTTATCATGATTTCTTTAGAAATGAATGTGATGTGTGAGCATGCGCTATGGATTGACATCTCCATTACGATCATTGCAAACATCGGGTGTACCGCATAAAACAGATTAGCAATAAAGCGCGCGAGTGTCTTTGATCACTATCGTTGAATTGAGGTACACGCCCACGGTTCCCGTTGATCGATACAATCTCGCCGTGATCGGTATAATTCGAAGAATCTCCTTGATGGGTTTCGCGGTTGCTCTATTGTTCTCAAACCGGAACGTCTCAAAGAAGACAACACGGGTGAGTGAACCAACTAATTGAGATTCAGCGATTGATGAAAATAGATTTGAAAAACAATCATGTACCGCTCAATATAAATTGTTTTTGCAATACAACGAAGGTTTTAATGAAAATCAATTATCAATCATAAACACCTTTTATTTTGAAATATTAGTACACAATCGATGTGCTAAATAAAAGAGTTTTAAGCACAACGACCGGTTTTTCAAAGGTATCCGTCAATCCATAACTGAACCGAGATTGATTCAAAAGATTGAATCGCCCCATTGTTTACATTCGGTTGTCACATGGTTGATCTATTGGATAGATCTCACATGCCACCTACCAAGAGCTTGTATGATGTTGGCTCTAAAGGCTTTCCATCTTCATTGTGAATATGTTTGCATATCACTCGGATGTTCGGCAATACCACAAGGATAATCGAGGACTCATAAGATATAATCTCTCTTCCACATTGTGTGAAGCAGAGAGTCTTCCTTGACAGTGTCCTAAAGAGATATTGTGGATGATCTTGTGGCTCTAGACTCAATTGTGCATATTTGGTTCCTATACCGGAGACTAGAAGATGGGTCTCCTTCTTCAATATCAACAATCTCTAAGAGAAAGTCGATAGATTATGTAGGTTCCCGTGAGAATGAAACAAGTCCCTTTTAAGAGAAACTTGAGTGGCTTGGGAAGTTGTAGTGCGGTCGTCCTTTGGGTCCATGACGTCTTGTCTTCAATACCGGTGCTACCTTAGTAATGACCGGTAGTATATGTATTGAACCCGGTTTACGCCCTAAGGTTGAATAATTGGAGGCTATTTGTTTTCACCCTTTTCTTTCAATTCTTTTCATTCTTCAACCCTTCGATGCTTACGAGACTTCATAACTAGAACCTTGTTGGGTTTATTCCAAGTACTAGCTCGGTCTCGATCCGCACTCTTCCCATATATCACTTTTCTCCTTTTACATCATACCTAAGGACTCTACACTATCTAGTGGATTGTCTGGGTAGATCCCTCCGGTTACGGCGGATCGTGGAACTAATACCTAACCTCACCATCCTTATAACTCCATGCATAAAGTAAAATGGTCGGTCTTTTGGTATAGTTCATCTGCCATTGGAACCACTTGAAAACCATTTTAAAAAAATCAATCCAGATACTTGTGATATATTATCAAAGTGTTTTGTACCTGAATTGTTTTTGATATTTTTAGAACAAGAGCTCCCCCTCAACATGTGTATCATGTGTTTGAAATCATTTTGGCACATGGAGGCAAGAGGATAGATTCACTTCTTTGATTAACATTTTCTAAAAGATATCAACATCACTTTCCTGATCAAAATAAGTATTTTTCATACTTTGTTAAGGATATTTTTTGAAAGGATGTGGTTTTCAAAATAGTTGCTCTCCCTCAATATTTGCATAGAGATTTGAAAGTGTATTGCACATATTAGGGAAAATCTGCACATTGAAACAAATCAATCACGTTTCAATCCTTTTAGGTTTTGAAATAGATGCTCCCCCTCAACATGTGCATAGAAAATTTGAAATCGTTTGGCACATGTAGGAAGGAGAGCTTGTACATCATTATAAAACCATTTATCGAATTATCAGTTTAAATCCAATTTAAATCACAAATTCTCCCCCGATCACAATTTTCAAATCATTTGAGATTTGTGATCTCTGGAGATTTAAATTGATTTTGAAAGCTTTTGAGGAGAATTGAGACTTGCTTATGAAAACATTTAACCGATAAGGATCAAATATGAGACTTTAAACTCCAAAGATTAAACATGCATGAGTATCTTTTGAAAACAATTGTATGACAAATAACCTTTTGATTTAATTGAAATCATTCTCCCCCTCAATCAATGACATAAGTTGTTGATTGAGAGATAGAGGTTTTGACAAATGTTAAGTCCAGATGATTTACAAAAATTGAGTCCGAGTTATTTTTCAAAGCTATTAGTTTTCATAAGATAGCAAATAATTGTTTATAGAATCAGAGCATGATGTTTGAAGATTTAAGATAAAGCATGGCTCTGTTCTTTCTTTAAAAACGGGTTATAGACTGAAATGACTATAAGCCTTTTCTTACATTCTCTCAAAAATATTTTTTGATTTTTTGATTTTTTTTTTAAACATTCGAACTTCATCTAAAGACCCCGTGTCATTCTTTGAATGACAACACAAAGACCGTAGATGTTATCAAACCATGAAAAACATGACAAAAATGACAATATTTTAGGAATTTTTCAAGATTTTCTAATTTTTATGGATTTTTGAAAATTTTATATTTTTCTATTTTTCTTTTTGTGGGTTTTATATTTTTGTATTTTGGTTTTTGAAAAATATTTACAAAGATAGAGAAATAGTTTAAGAAGATGATGATACAAGTACCGAGGTAAGGAAATCATTTAGCACTTTGTAGAAGATAGAAGTCATCATCTCTTAAACTTTCACCACCAAAGCATTCGAGGCACTTGAATCGTCGCAAGAACTTGAGCCTTAAAAAAATGAATCTTTGGCAGCTTCCCCCTAAACCGACAATCCTCGTAATAAGACCATTTCCCCAAGAAGAAGAAGTGAAGCAAACAGTCTAATTGTATGAAGCTCAAGAACCCGAAGAAGATGATAACAACGAAGTAACAAAATAACACAGATCATTTCTGCGGTTATCAAACCCGAAATAAATGATTAAGCCCGATCACATGATCTTGTTGTGCGTCCTCGATGTACACATTACTCTTCAAGTCTGAGCAGTTGTCAATTCGGGAGAACAATATATCAACATCTTCATTTCACCAAATGCATTCCAGTTATCTAACATATAACCAATCAACCCATAATGTACACATGTACCCAACAAGAGAAGAGACAATGACATCCATGTAACATGTTGAATCACTAATCATCTCTGCGGATGACAACTCCGGAATAACTGAATTAGCTCGATCCAGTAAACATGTTGTGCATCCTTGATGTACACATATCTCTCCCCTGATGGTTGCGATCAAATCGGAATCATCATTGCATTGTGTACATGAAGCAATAACCGGAAGCACTACCATAAATCATATAGAAGATGTCGATAAGCAATATCATCTCACGCTCCACATATTCTTCTCATATTTCTTCCTACTGAAAGCTGAGTTATCACATACCAAAAGTATCCAGACACCACTTCCCCCCAAATGGTTGAAATAATACATCCTTCCCCCCAAATAGTTAGAATGATATATCCTTCCCCCAAATAGTTGGAATAATACATCCTTCCCCCAAATAGTTGGAATAATACATCCTTCCCCCAAATAGTTGGAATAATACACCAAAGGCTACGAGTTAAACACTGAGTTTCTCTACGGTTGTGACCTTTGCTTCCCGGGATAACTTCAATCAGGTAGAAGTGTTAAGTTCATCATGTGTACTCGTTGTGCATTTAGATGTATGTCTCCTTCCCCCTTGCTGGTTTTGATACCTCAGAATCAGCAACACATTATACATACCCAATATTCATGAAATAGAGAAGGACAAGATTTAGCTTAAATGTATCTTGTGAGACTCAACTACTACAGAAACTCTCCCTGACTATCTTTACCAACCCACATATGGACAAATTGAAGTGACCAGTGACGAAGCAAACCCTATATACCAAACTTGAAACTGAAGTAGAATTCCCCGCATTTGTATCTTAATCTTGCACTAATGTTGGAAGAACGGTGTCGAGAAATTATGCATCAAGCAAATCTCTAAGTACTCACTACTCAAACAAAGTATGAGACATTAACACCTCTTGCGATTATCCACACCGTCATAGCATGTGACACTGAGTAAAACAACGTAACTCCTAAAAGTGATAGCTAACCAGGTATTCAACCATCCACCCCGACAACTGGTAACTAGATAAACCAAGTCTTCAACTCAAATTCTTAAGCCCGAGCAAGTTATCAAATAAGAACACGCCTTTGTGAAAGTCAACTTCAATCTCAAATAAGTGATAAATGATTAACTCCGAAGTAATAAACTTGTGTCAAATGTCCAACACGTGAGTAAACATACAATCGGGTGTATATTGACTCACTGAATGAACCGGAAGAAATGATTCCTCAACATCAATGCATTCTTCCTAGAGGTATACATGTATAGATTGATCAGGAAGATTCACCAATAATGTTTTCGAGCGGATGAGGTAGTCATTTTCCTTAATGTTCATGTGGTTGATTTATAGCATGCACATTGAGAGGAACAATAATCCGTGAAGATTTGGCAAAGGAATACCAAAGAGCGGATCATTATTCATGAACAATAATCCGTGAAGATTTGGTAAAGGAATACCAAAGAGCGGATCATTATTCATGAGTGCAACTGCAATAATATGATAGTCATTATCAATGCCTTGAGGAATAACTGGAGGTTGGGCTTCTTGAGTAGTATGAGTTGTACTTCTTAGATGATCAACATTTGCTTGCGGTTGGAAATACTCATCAAACATATCTTGAAACAATGAATCCCAAGCAATGAATCCCAGTTATCCTTAGTAAGTGAAGCATTAGGCGTTGAAGGAGGGTCATACGACCATAATTCAAGCATCCATCAACATGTAGTATATGCACTCTTCTCCCCTCAAAAATTGCATCCGAAGTTGCCATTTTGATTTGAACAAGTGAATAAGAATATACACCAATGAGCGTAGATCCACTTGAGGGTTGAAAGGCGTGGAAAACATGAAGCTTGTTGATGAAGAATGTCGATGAGAATGGTCATAAACATGAAGATTTCTTCTTTTGAAAAAAGCTCACCAAGCGTACACCTTTCTTTTCTTTGAGGAGCAGGGCTCAAGTGTTATCTCATGAGACGCCATAATGATGAAGTACAAGGCTGAATCGATGTGAGCAGGCGTCATTGCGAGATAGAATATCAAGGTTGAATTACTTGAACCCGTGAGTTATGAGATATCAATCCATTTGTTATCCATACTTTAAGCCAGTCCATGTAGTGAAGGATCGAAGTATCTGCAACTGAGTAAGGAGTACCTGCACTAACATTACAAGCTTGATTGCATATATATGGGTTAGTGACATTAGTATCCAAACTCTTTGGGGCTTCACGGTCAACCTTGATTTTGCCATTGGAAAATAGCTTTCCGGTAGGTATCCACCTAAGTCCAGCATCCTTAAATATTCTACCAGATGGTATCCACTTGTGGCCAGGTCTAGGATTCTTAGGCTTCTTATGCATAGTGGGAGACTTATCCTTATTCCTAGTTTCCAAAGATTTAGCAGTTGGGATCCATCTAGGTGAAGTTTTAGGTTTGTTTTGCTTCATAACATGTTGAACCATAGCCATGTTAGTAGCCTTAGTGGATTGTACCTTAGTATGTGAATTAGGAAAATGTTTCTTATTCGGAAAAGACTCAGAATTTCTAGGTTCATTTTCTACATACTTAGCATTCTTCTTCATATAACTACTCTTAGATGCAAGCCAACCCCAAGTGTTTTGAGTGTTCCTAGGTAATGGTTTACAACTACTAGTAGTGCCTTGAAATCTCGTGGAATGCATCAGCCTAGATCTTGCACCTAAAATTCCGTCTTTTCGAATCTGTGCCTTTTTTCTAGCTTTTTCTAGATAATAGTTCTTCCACAAGTCATTCATATCATATGAATTCTGGGTTTAAATGCTTGGTTTTGACACTTTGTTTGAACTATTCCTAGAGTCTTTGGGAGTAGAAGTAGGTGCTTGTTGAGGTTTAGAGGAACTAGAAGCATAATTCTTAGGCAACTCGGTGAAGTGATTGGTTTTGACAAAACTTGTTTCTCATCAACACGGGAGGCAAACCGTGTTTTGAAAATTTTGTTCTTTCGGATATAAACGCAGATGGGTGCCTAACAAAGGACCGGTTTCTAATGGGATGAGAAACTGGTTTCCCCAAGGTTGATGGTTTTGTAAACTTAGTGTTCACACTTTTCCTTATAGTTTTCCTAAGCTCATTCTTTAAGGCAACAATAGCGAAACACTTTTCCTGAAGTTGAGCTTTGAGTTCATCAATTTTTGCTATCAAAGAGTTTGTTTGTTCTATTGACTTAGTTATATGTTCTTTGACAGAGTCACTTAGTTCTATGTGATGCTTTCTCAAAGACTCATTTTCCTTTAGTAATTTGGCCACACAAACCGCTAATTCATCATTTCTCATTTGAATATCATCAATAGCATTAACATTAGAATTACTTGTAACCAAATTACTTTTCACAAGCATATCATAAATATGTTTCTTCAAATTGTTGATAGTCGAGTTTTTGGCTTGAAGCTGAGCTTTTAAATTGTTTATTTCAAAAAATTCACGAAATTCAGGAAATTCCGGATTTTTACATGGTTTCTTAGTTTGAAAACTTTTCTCCTTACTTTGTATTGCAATTTCAAGTGAAATGCAATGTTTTTCAAGTTTTGAGTATTTATTTGAAAGTTCATCATAACCCTTTTTAACCATGTCATTTGTTTTAAAATTTTTAGATTCGTGCTCAAGATTGGATCCAAACCGTCAAGTTTATTACACAAGTCAACCACTTGTGAATGGTCAACCGTAATAAAATTCAAACAGGTCTAAAACCAATGCAATGAAGATCTAGGAATATAGTGGATTCCGGGTCGTTAAGTCCCACGGAGGATTAATGGTGCTTAAAAACGTTCGGATGTCGAATGATCACTAAGGATAATGATCGAGAAGGATTTTGATTGATAATTACACTCTTGATTGATTGGAATGGTATTTGGATACGTAATTGTAAAGCACAACAATCGATTAAACAAACGTAAATACGTACGTTTATTAAATTTTACGTAAACGTACAAAATAAAACGTGAATTTAAAGAAATAAAAGACCTACAAATATGAAAATGATATTTTACAATCCTAATAATAAAAGAAAATTATTGGAAAATTAAAATTATTTTTATAACTATTTATTTAATTATTATTAATTAAAACTATTTTTAACTATTTAATAATACTCTAAAATATAATAAAATATGAAATAAAGCTAGAAAAATGAAATTATGACTTAGAAAAATCTAAAATATTATAAAACTTATTTTAAAATTGAAAATATATTTTTACACTTTTTATCTATTTATTATTAATTAATTACTATTTATTAATTATTTAAAATACACTTAAATACAAGAAAATATAAAATTAACCTGGAAAATGAAATTTTAACTTAGAAAATCTAAAATATTATAAAACTAATTTTAAAACTGAAAAGATATTTTTATGCTTTTTATTTATTTATTATTAATTATTTAATACTTTTAACTATTTTAAATTCTAATAAATACTAAACAAGCTAAGAAAATTCTGAAACTTTTTCTAAAAATATCCTATGATGACAGAAAACTAAGAAAATTATAAAAACAGGAAGTGCTTAATAATAAGCTGAAAAAGAAAATTAAAAAGCTAATTTTTCTTAAATAAACGCTATCACTATTTTTAAAATGATGTTTTTGTGATTTTTCTTTTGAAAACTATTTAACTACTGAAAATAAGTAACTTTAATGAAGACAAAAATTTTACAACTTAAAAATAAGCGTTTGAGAGCTAAAGAGTTTAACGATTGAGCTTATGAGCTTATTTTGATGTTTTAAGCTCAAATAAGCTTACAAACCGGAACCAAAGGTGAAATAAGATACAAGTAAGCTAAAGCTACTTAAATTAAGCTAAAAGCACAGAGAAACACACCGATAAGCTTAAAATAAGCAAATAAGCACTTATCCTAAGTCTACTAACCAAACAGCTGCTGACCATCTTCACAAAGCAAGTTTAAGCTTATTAAATAAGCTAAAAAGCTCAAAATAAGGACCGAGGTATCAAGATGGGTTGGTGAGCTTTCTAAAAGTCCAAGCTCACACAATGGGACCCACTAATGAGCTTATGACAAGCTTGTGAAAAGCTTGTAAATCAACGATTACTGACTCTTGATACACTCATATCTCGAGTGGAATGGGACAAAGTAAAAGCTACTTGCAACCCTACCAAATAAGCTACAAAGTGGAAAAATAAGCTTGGAACCTTAAGATGGCTAGATTGGCTTTCCAAAAGCCAAGGTTCAAGTGAGACTCACTAATAAGCTTGTGTGAGCTTGTGAAAATGGCTAGCTAAATATGTGCATGTGGCACTTTTTGAAAAGGTGGTCTAAAATAAGCTAAGAAATAAGCTATTTAATAAGCTAACTAGAAAATTATAAAAATACTATGATAAAGATGAGCGGTTATATTTTAATATTCCAAAAGCTCAAATCTTGAAACTTAATATTAAGTCCTATATAAAATTATCTATTTTATTCAAAACGACTAAAGCGAAAATTTTGACTTTTAATATTACACTAATAGTTTGACTTATATGAACTTTAGATTGATCCTACTAAGCGATTATGTTATAATAACCTAAAATAAGATGAAATTAAGCTAGGCTAACAAGTTTTAAGCTATCGTGATGATTTTTACTCTTTAAATCCTAACAGATTAACTAGATAGGTGAGATTAAAAGGTATTTTGACTTTTTAACAAACAAAGACCGGTTTTTAATGTTGCATTGAGTTCTTATGACCTAATGTGACATAAAACAATAACAAGAAACAACTCAAACAACCTATAACACTAGTAACTCGGAAAATCCAAACAACCCTTTAAATAAACCGATTTGAAGATTTAGTACTAAAGAGTTTCACAGATTTAGACCATGCATTTGATTCCTAACCTTATATTAACTATAATGAAGCTAAATAAACCAAAACAACAACATTTAACAACTTAAATACTGAAATGCAAAAATTGAGCAAAAGGCTTACAAATGGATTCCAAGTGAAAATTGAGAACCAAGGACCGAGAACACAACCTATAGCTTCCCAAGAAGCTCTAAACCAAAGGCAATCCAATATTCACCCCGCTCCGACTTTTGATCTTCATTTCCATGGATTTTTATTTTCACTAATTTTTTGTATTTTGGTAATTTTTCTTTTGATTTCTAAACCGAGTTTTAAGGTTTCTAATAGCTTAAATAAGCTATATAGGAGCTTATGTTAGCTTATAAGTCCAAAGCAACAACTAACAACAACATTAACACATATTGAGATTTTTGAAATGAAAATTGCATAAACTGAATTTGCAACTGAAAACTTGGAATTGATGATTGCAAAAGATTTATATTACACTGAAATTGATATCAAGAGTACTTGAAAGCTTAAAATTATACTGGAAATGTAAAATTAATGAAAACGACATACATTAACTAAATTAAAACTAGATATCTCACTCCTCTGCTTCTCCTCTTTCTTTATAGACTTTAGAGACTCCCCACATGCTTCTGATCATTTCCCACTTGCAATCTTGGCCATTGATTTCTCTGAATTCATCCTAGCCTTTAAAACTGATTTTGGCGCCAAAAGTGGTACTAGTGGATTAGAGCAGGTTTTCTTTAATTAAAGATTTTGGAAGATTGTGGAGGTGGAGGGGACAAGATGAGAAGTAGATATGGAGCTAGGAGTGATTTGGCAGCAAAAACAGGGGTTGAGGTGAGGTTGGAGTGTTTGATGGTGGGGAAGCATTAAATGCTTGGTGGCTGGTATAGGAGGAGGGGGGATGAGCTGGAGAGATAGGTAGTGAGGTGTAAAGGTGGTGAGGTGGAGGAAAAAACCACTGGTATTGGTTTTACAGGTGAAGGTGAAGACGATGAGCAGTATAACTGGTATTTTGGCGTGTTGACTTTGGTTGACCCGTTTTTAATATTAACGAAAAGGGTTCATTTGAGGGGGTCAAATGAGTTTTTGACTGGTTCAAAAAGCTCAAGGCTCAAGGGTCAAGGGTCAAGTTATTTGGGCTTGGGTTGCAAGTTGGGCCGGTGGGTGGGTATGTGTTTGTGTTTTGGGTTTAATAATACAAGGGATCCGTTTGGTTTGGTATTAACACAAGGACCATTTATGTAATTTAGCAAACTTGAGGGACCAAAGCGAACTTTTCCCAATGTTAACACAAGGACCAAATTTGCCATATATGAATAGTACAAGGACCATATTTGATTATTTTCACTTTTTAAATATCCGAGGACTATTTATGACAATTTTCAAAGTTGAGGGACCAAAGTTGTAATTTTGCAATTTTAAACTTTGAAGGGACCATTTTGACAACTTGTGAATCCCATGGACCTTAAATGATATTTTTCTTTATTTTGATTTACCAGGACTATTTTTGACAACTTTTGAAACTTGGGGACTAAAGCGCCAATTATGCAAACTTGATACGTTTTCATCCGATTTTGGTATTTTGCATTTAAAACACATAAAACACTTATTTGTGATATTTTTATCATTTTGATGCATTTTCGAGTGTTTTCGGATGTTTTTGCGGTTTAAAAGGTACAAAAATGATGAGTATTTAGACACTCATCAATCCCCACACTAAGATATTGCTAGTCCCTAGCAATCTTTTGAGAAAACTTAATGGATTTCATCTCTTTACCAAAAGCCATTACTTCGAGTAGCCAATTGTTTTAGTTCAAGTAAGAACCTTGGTACAATGATAACCAAATGATTTTGAGCAAATCACCGACTTTCAACGGTTTTGATTTGTCTTTACGAAGCCGTTTGCTTCGGACTAGCCAACTCTTAGATAAATTATCAATATTATCTTTGGTGAGTCGATTACCAATTATGGCTTTCCAACTGCCTTTACCACAAGCCATAAACTTGCGGGCTAGCCAACTTTTCACTAATTAAAGATATGGTGAGTTGAACACCATACAATTTTGGGCAAATTGCAAGCCATAAACGGATTTGAGATATCTTTACCAAGAGCCGTTTGCTCCTGGATTAGCCAATCCTTATGTGGGTTAGACATGGCGGACTGATTACCATTTTCTTTGAGTAAGTGAAAACACTTACTCCAAAAAAATTTTGGCCAAAATGGGGAATTGGGTGGTATAATTACATGATAAAATTCGTGAGAATTCCCCCACACTAGAAATGAATATTGCCCTCAATATTCAAAGTACCGCGGTTATGCCGAAACATAGAACGTAAAAGGGAAATACTACGGCCATTATTTTATTTTTGATATATACATTTTTTTTTTTTTTTTTTTTTTTAGAGAGTACTTATATACAACAATGGGCAACTCCCCACACTAGGGTGGTACTCACGGGTGAAAACCCATGTTGTGTGCTCTTGTTTTTGATTACCGAGTCGCTAGCTTGACTCGATCCCGCATTCATTGGTTCATGGGGAAAGTTTGTAGATCCGGACAACCATGGGTGGAATGTCCTCTCCAAAATAGTGTTTTAATCGATGACCATTCACTTTAAAATTTGGACCATCGGGTTGAGATAACTCAATAGTTCCATAAGGAAATACTTTAGTGATGGTGAATGGACCGCACCAACGGGATTTGAGTTTTCGAGAAAATCTTCAATCTTGAATTGAAAAGAAGGACTCGATCACCGACGTTGAAAACGCGGTTCTTGATTTTAGAGTCATGAATCTTCTTTGTCTTTTGTTTGTAGATCAAAGAGTTCTCGTATGCTTGATCACGGAGTTCATTTAATTCATTCATTTGAACTTTTTCGTGATCACCGGTGTCTGAATATCGAAGTTTGCATGTTTCAAGGCCCGGTATGCTTTGTGCTCAAGCTCAATCGGCAGATGACATGCCTTTCCGTACACTAGCTTGTATGGAGTACACCGATGGGTGTTTTATAAGTTGCACGGAAGGCCCAGTGCGTCATCCGGTTTATCCGACCGGGATGCACGATTTTCGCCATCGTCCTTTCAAGAATTCTTTTAATACCACGGTTGGAAACTTCCACTTGCCCACTTGTTTGGGGTGGTATGCGAGAGAGACGGTGGGTTACACCATACTTTTGCATGACTCGATCAAATTGGTCATTGCGAAATGCGTACCACGATCACCGATTATAGCTCATGGAGTTCCAAACCTAGCAAAAGAGATTTTAAAATTTCACAACAACTCGGGCATCATTGGTAGGTAAAGCTTTCGCTTCAACCCATTTTGACAAATAGTCAATGACCACAAGTATGTATTTGTTTCCTCGAGATGATGGAAATGGCCCCATAAAGTCAATGCCCCGGATGTCAAAGATCTCACACACTTGAATGGCGTTTTGCGGCATTTCATTTCTTTTGAGATATTTCCGTGACGTTGACAAGCGTCACATGTTTTGACAAATTCGTGGGCATCCTTGTAAATAGTGGGCCAATAAAACCGGAATCAAACACCTTTTGGCGGTGTAGTTTGGACTATGATGGCCCCGGTGGGTCCAAAGATGGCAAGCTTTGAGAATGTCCATAGCTTCTTGTCCATAAACACACCGTCGGATGACTTGATCCGCATGATTTTGAATAAGTAGGGTCGTCCGAGTAATGTTTAACATCCTTGAAGAATTTGTTCTTCGTTGGGTCGACATTCCTTTCACTATGAAGTTACCCGCATGGTAATTTGCGAAGTCAACAAACCATGGGGTAGTAGAGTTTCCACGAAAAGAAACCGCATTGAGTGTCTCGAGAGGAAATGTTTCATTTATTTCCTTTTCTCGAAAACATCTTGGTGAGGGTTTTCTAGACGGACAGATGATCGTGACGTGTTCTCGGCTCCTTTTTATCACGTATAATGATATCAAATTCTTGCAGGAGGAGAACCCAACGGAGCAATCTCGGCTTTGCATCTTGTTTTGCAAAGAGATATTTGAGAGCCGAGTGATCCGTATACACCACGCATTTGGTCAAGATTAAGTATGGCGAAACTTCTCAAACGCATACACCACGGCTAGTAGCTCTTTTTACGTGGTGGTGTAATGGGTTTGAGCTTGATCATAGTCTTACTTGCGTAGTGGATAGGTGAAAATGCTTGTTTCTGCGTTGCCCTAGGACCGCACCGATAGCAAAATCACTTGCATCGCACATGAGCTCAAAAGGTAAATCCCGATCGGGAGCAACGAGAATGGGTGCTTGAGAAGCTTTTTCTTTAATGTTTCAAAAGCTTGATGCACTCGGTGAGAAGATAAAAGGAGCATCTTTTCAAGAAGATGAGTCATAGGTCAGGCGATTTTAGAAAAATCTTGTATGAATCTGCGATAAAACCGGCATGACCTAAAAAACTCCTAATACCTTTGACGGTAGTAGGATGAGGCAATTTAGCAATAACATCGACTTTTGCTCTATCAACCTCAATCCCGTTTTTTGAAATCTTATGGCCAAGGACTATGCCTTCTTTGACCATAAAGTGGCTCTTCTCCCAATTTAGACAAAGATTGGTGTCTTCACACCGTTTGAGCATTTTATCTAAATGGGAGAGACATGTTTGAAATGAGTCCCCAATGACCGAGAAGTCATCCATAAACACCTCCATTGTTTCCCCGATCATGTCGTGGAATATGGCCATCATACATCGTTGGAACGTGCCAGGAGCATTACATAGGCCAAAAGGCATACGTCTGTAGGCAAAAGTTCCGTATGGGCAGGTGAATGTGGTCTTTTCTTGATCCTGTGGATCAATGGGGATCTGAAAATAACCCGAGAAACCATCAAGGAAACAATAGTATTCGTTCCTCGCTAATCTCTCAAGCATTTGGTCCATGAAGGGTAGAGGAAAATGGTCTTTTCGGTGGCGTCATTCAACTTACGATAGTCAATGCAAACACGCCATCCGTAACCAACCGAGTTGGAATTAACTCGTTATCTTCATTTGTGACAACAATTATGCCACCCTTTTAGGAACACAATGAATTGGGCTAACCCAAGGACTATCGAGATCGGGTAAATTAATCCCGCATCAAGAAGTTTGATAACCTCTGTTTGATAACATCATGGATTTTGGATTTACTCTTCTCGATGTTGAATCTTGGTTTGAAGTCATCCTCCATCAAGATTTTGTGAGTACAAAACTCGTGGTTGATACCCTTAATGTCGGAGAGTTTCCAAGCAATTGCTTGCTTGTGTGACTTCAAGACCTTTATGAGAGCAGTCTTTTCATCTTTACTCAAATCTCGAGCAATAATGACGGGTAATTTATCATCACCCTCAAGAAATGCATACTCGAGATGAGGTGGTAAGTCCTTAAGTTCGACCTGAAATTCTTTCGTTTTCTCAACCGACTTGACTTCCTTGTTATGAAGCTCGACGGGAGGGAGTGATGATGGATCATCATTAAGCAACTTCTCAATGAGAAGTATGTCCCCTCGATGTCGATGGAGCGTGATCAATTTCCCATGGAGCAGAATCACTAGACAAGTATGCTTCAATCTCTTCCAAGATGAAGTCACTTTCCTCAAACGGAGTGAGAGAAGGAGTAGAATTGGCAATGATGGGTTGAGATGAATGAGTGAGATTATCACTCAAGAATTATGATCATAACCAAGAACTTCTTGAGAGTACTCTTCGAAGCAACATCAATGATATCTATTCGGTTAACCGACTCGTAATCATAGTTTGCGGAGTACCTCAAGTTTGATCAAGGTTAAAGGTGATGACTTCATTACCTACACGTAATGTGATTTCTTGCTCAAATACATCAATGAGAGCACGGCCCGTTCTCGTGAATCCTCGTCCAACAATGAGAGGAACCCGATGATCGGCATCGAAATCAACAACCACAAAGTCGGTGGAAAATGGAACTTTCCTACTTTCACAATACGTCCTCGGCAATGCCAAGTGGACGGATATTGTACGATCCGCAAGCTCGAGAGTCATGCATGTAGGAGTAAGGTCCGAAGAGAAAGTTTCTTCCATCTTGAATAAGGCATCGATTGATGCTTGCACCAAGATCGGCTAAGGCAAAGCATTCAACCATTCACGGAAATACACAAGGTAAGAGAAATTTTCCGGGATCTCCAAGCTTCTCGGAAGCTTCTTCAAGATAATCCGCGAGCGTTCTCGTCAGAGGAGTTTTGCCATCTCAAACAGCTTTTTCCTTGTTGCTTAACATGTGTTTGAGAGTTGATGCAAACTTGGGCATCAAGCATGATAGCATCCATAAAGCTTATGTCAAAATGTAGTTCTTGGAAAATTTGAAAAATTTGTCCATTTGATGACCGGCTTTTCGCGGAGCTTTGCTCATTCAAACGTGATGGGTAAGGAATAGAAGATTTGGATTTGGGGTTTTCAACGGAGCTCTTGGAGGTTCAAAACAACTCTGGATTGGATTTGGGTTTCGGACAACTTGAGGATGGACATCGTTGGTACCTCCGTTATTAGTAGGAAGTTCCTTGTCCTTTGTTGCCTCGTGTTCACTTTCCACTACCTTCGGAGAGAAGAAGAAGAGGTAGTAGGAATAGCGGGTCCATTGTATGAAACACCACTTCGGTTGTGATCGCCTTTGCATCGCCCCTCGGGTTAGCGATCGTGTTGCTCGGAAGTTTTCCGAGCCCGAGGGTTGATCATTTAAAGACTTCTTTAGATAGCGATCGACCGACCAACAACCTGTTCATTTCATCTTGGGATTTCATGAATTGCTTCAATAACTCATCGATGATGGTCTTGGAGGATGTGGAGGGAAATTTTGAGGTCGTATGTTTTGATTATGACCTTGTTGTTGAAAATTCCTTGGTTAGGATTCACATTTCCACGAAATTGATTCCCTCGATTGAAATTGTTTTGATTAAGGTTTCCTTGATGTTGGAAACCTTGATTTGGTCCGGATAGAAATTACCTTGGTTTTGATAACCTTGGTTCATTCTAGGTTGGTTCGATTCGGTTTTGTATGTTAGGATTCGGTTAAAACCGGTGGTCCACGATAAGTATTAGCACGGTAGTTTGGTTCATTTTGAGGACGGTATTGATTACCTCCACGATGTGAAGTACCGGCTATAGCATTGGCTTCAAATGGACTACCATCGGTGGCGATCAGATTGTAGTATGCATGAGGGCCACCACAAGTAACATGAGACCTCGACTTTCTTCACTTCACCATGTGATGGTGTTTGTGTGAAAGTGACTTTCTTTTGGTTAGCAAGAACCAAAGCTCGAACAATATCCGTGAGTTTGTCAATCTTAGCATCGGTGCTAGATGTACTCACGGAGATGAAGTAGAAGGTCCGCATTAGACCGAGACCGATATGTCTTTGTTCGGAAAAGGCGGACACGGGACTTGTTTTCAATGATTTGCAAGGCTTCTTTTGTGGTCTTGCTCAGAAATTACCTCCGCGGAGGCATTTAAAGAGTCTTGGTCACTTGTCTCGGACCATTGTAGAAAGTATCCATTTGCATTAACTCGGTAAAACCATGATGCGGACACTTGCGGAGCAACTCTTTGTAACGATCCCATGCCTCACCGAATGATTCATCAAATCTTTGAGAGAATTTCATTATCTCATTCTTAAGACTTGTAGTTCGGGATGGAGGATAGAATTGTTAACAAACTTAGTGACTAAATCCTCCCATGTCTCAATGGAACGAGGGGTTGTTTCTCAAGCCAATTCGGGCTTGTCCTCTAAAGAGAATGGGAGCGAAGAAGCTTAATTGCTTCATGTGGGACATTCTTGTATTTGATGGTAGATGCAATCTTGTTAAACCATCGAATATGTGCATGAGGATCATCCCGCTCAAAACCATAAAATTGGCTTTGGGTTACAAGATTAAGCAACCCGGTTTTGAGCTCAAAGGTATCGACCACGATGGTTGGGACAATAATGGCATCTCCGTAACCCTCGATGGGTGCTTGGAGAAGCTCATTCATCGGTTTGTCTTCCGCCATTACGACGGGGGTGGTGGTGCTAGACGTTCCTCGATCACGGTGAAGGAGCGAACGTCCTCTACGTCTCACGAGGAATACTTACAAGCTCGAAAGTGGACTTGTAGAGTGGAAGAACAGTGCGCATGCACTAAGTATAAAAATCAATTTTCAAAACAAATGCGAGGCAAAACGACAAGTGAACTTAAACCAATAATCACAAATGAAATGGCTTCTTTGAAAAGGTACACCAAATCACAAGGACACAAAGGCAAGTTTTGATCTTTAAGATTGGGAACTTATTAATGTTCACACCCCAGGTTGGTAGGTGTTCGCCTTGGTTTGCGGTGGTTGATTTTATGTATTTATTAAGTACCACCGAAAAGACGAGGTATGGATTTGTGCTAAGGGTTTAAAAACTTTTGGACAATATTTTTGGTATCGTCTCGTTTAACCAAATCGTAATGCTTTAAGAATCACCTTAAAGAAAATACAAGATAGAAAACGTTACGATTGTTTTGTTGTTTTATATTTTTGGTGTTGTTAACACTTTAGGAAAAGTGTTAATGAACTTTTGATAACTTTTAAAAAAACTGCATTTACAAAAGGTGGTATATGTGCAAGTATGGATCCGAAAATGTTTAAAACACGCTTCTGACCTCCCCCAAATGGCGCCAAAATTTGATTGGATCCAAACCGTCAAGTTTATTACACAAGTCAACCACTTGTGAATGGTCAACCGTAATAAAATTCAAACAGTCTAAAACCAATGCAATTTCCCTTGGAATATAGTGGATTCCCAGGTCGTTAAGTCCCACGGAGGATTAATGGTGCTTAAAAACGTTCAGATGTCGAATGATCACTAAGGATAATGATCAGTAAGGATTTTGATTGATAACTACACTACTGATTGATTGGAATGGTATTTGGATACAGAATTGTAAAGCACAACAATCAGATTAAACAAACTTAAATACGTACGTTTATTAAATTTTACGTAAACGTACAAAATAAAACGTGAGTTTTAAGAAATAAAAGACCTACAAATATGAAAATGATATTTTTACAATCCTAATAATAAAAGAAAATTATTGGAAAATTAAAATTATTTTTATAACTATTTATTTAATTATTATTAATTAAAACTATTTTTAACTATTTAATAATACTCTAAAATATAATAAAATATGAAATAAAGCTAGAAAAATGAAATTATGACTTAGAAAAATCTAAAATATTATAAAACTTATTTTAAAATTGAAAATATATTTTTACACTTTTTATCTATTTATTATTAATTAATTACTATTTATTAATTATTTAAAATACACTTAAATACAAGAAAATACAAAATTAACCTGGAAAAATGAAATTTTAACTTAGAAAAATCTAAAATATTATAAAACTAATTTTAAAACTGAAAAGATATTTTTTATGCTTTTTATTTATTTATTATTAATTATTTAATACTTTTTAACTATTTTAAATTCTAATAAATACTAAACAAGCTAAGAAAATTATGAAAATTTTTCTAAAATATCCTATGATGACAGAAAACTAAGAAAATTATAAAACAAAAGTGCTTAATAATAAGTGAAAAAAGAAAATTAAAAAGCTAATTTCTATTAAATAAACGCTATCACTATTTTTAAAATGATGTTTTTGTGATTTTTCTTTTGAAAACTATTTAACTACTGAAAATAAGTAACTTTAATGAAGACAAAAATTTTACAACTTGAAAATAAGCGGTTTGAGAGCTTAAAGCTTAACAGTTGAGCTTATGAGCTTATTTTGATGTTTTAAGCTCAAACAAGCTTACAAACCTGAAACCAAAGGTAAAATAAGATACAAATAAGCTAAAGCTACTTAAATTAAGCTAAAAAGCACAAAGAAACACATTGATAAGCTTATAATAAGCAAATAAGCACTTATCCTAAACCTACTAACCAAAACAGCTGCGACCATCTTTACAAGCAATTTAAGCTTATGAAATAAGCTAAAAGCTCAAAATAAAGACCGAGGTGTCAAGATGAGTTGGTGAGCTTTCCAAAAGTCCAAGCTCACACAATGGGACTAATGACTAATGAGCTTGTGAAAAGCTTGAGAAAAAGCTTAAAACACGAGTAATGACTCATTATATACTTGAGTGGAATGGGACAAAGTAAAAGTTACTTGCGACCCTAACAAATAAGCTCGCAAAGTGGAAAAATAAGCTTGGACTAAAGAGATGGGTAGATTGGCTTTTCAAAAGCTAAAGTTCACAAGTGAGCCTCACTAATAAGCTTGTGTGAGCTTGTGAAAATGGTTGTAAAAATATCTGCATGCAGGCACTTTTTGAACAAGGTGTTCAAAATAAGCTAAGAAATAAGCTATTAAATAAGCTAACTAGAAAATATAAAAAATACTAGGATAAAGATGAGCAGTTATATTTTAATATTCCAAAAGCTCAAATCTTGAAACTTAATATTAAGTCCTATATAAAATTATCTATTTTATTCAAAACGACTAAACCGAAAATTTTGACTTTTAATATTACACTAATAGTTTGACTTAAGTGAACTTTAGATTGATCCTATTAAGCGATTATGTTATAATAACCTAAAATAAGATGAAATTAAGCTAGGCTAACAAGTTTTAAGCTACTGTGATGAGTTTTACTCTTTAAATCCTAACAGATTAACTAGATAAGTGAGATTAAAAGGTATTTTGACTTTTTAACAAACAAAGACCGGGTTTTAATGTTGCATCGAGTTCTTAGATGCTAGTGTGACATAAAACAAACAACAACAACAACTCAAACAACCTATAACACTAGTAACTCGGAAAATCCAAACACCCTTTAAATAAACCGATTTGAAGATTTCCAAAGAGTAAAACATGATTTAGACCATGCATTTGATTCCTAACCTTATATTATCATATAATGAAGCTAAATAAACATTAAACAACAACACTAACAACATAAAACAGTGAAGTACCAAAATTGAGCAAAAGGCTTACAAAATGGATTCCAAGTGAAAATTGAGAACCAAGGACTGAGAACACAACCTATAGCTTCCCAAGAAGCTCTAAACCAAAGGGCAATCCAATATTCACCCTGCTCCAGCTTTTATCTTCATTTCCATGGATTTTTTATTTTTCACTAATTTTTTTGTATTTTTGGTAATTTTTCTTTTTGATTTCTAAACTGAGTTTTAAGGTTTCTAATAGCTTAAATAAGCTATATAGGAGCTTATGTTAGCTTATAAGTCCAAAGCAACAACTAACAACAACATTAACACATATTGAGATTTTTGAAATGAAAATTGCATAAACTGAATTTGCAACTGAAAACTTGGAATTGATGATTGCAAAAGATTTATATTACACTGAAATTGATATCAAGAGTACTTGAAAGCTTAAAATTATACTGGAAATGTAAAATTAATGAAAACGACATACATTAACTAAATTAAAACTAGATATCTCACTCCTCTGCTTCTCCTCTTTCTTTATAGACTTTAGAGACTCCCACATGCTCTCGATCATTTCCCACTTGCAATCTTGGCCATTGATTTCTCGAATTCATCCTAGCCTTTAAAACCGATTTTGGCGCCAAAAGTGGTACTAGTGGATTAGAGCAGGTTTAGAGCAATTAAAGATTTTGGGTGATTGTGGAGGTGGAGGGACAAGATGAGAAGTAGATATGGAGCTAGGAGTGATTTGGCAGCAAAAACAGGGGTTGAGGTGAGGTTGGAGTGTTTGATGGTGGGGAAGCATTAAATGCTTGGTGGCTGGTATAGGAGGAGGGGGATGAGCTGGAGAGATAGGTAGTGAGGTGTAAAGGTGGTGAGGTGGAGGAAAAAACCACTGGTATTGGTTTTACAGGTGAAGGTGAAGACGATGAACAGTATAACTGGTATTTTGGCGCGTTGACTTTCGTTGACCCGTTTTTAATATTAACGAAAAGGGTTCATTTGAGGGGGTCAAATGAGTTCGAATGGTTCAAAAGCTCAAGGTTCGCGGTTCAAGGGTCAAGTTATTTGGGCTTGGGTTGCAAGTTGGGCCAGGATGGGTATGTGTTTGTGTTTTGGGATTAATAATACAAGGGATCCGTTTGGTTTGGTATTAACACAAGGACCATTTATGTAATTTAGCAAAGTTGAGGGACCAAAACGAACTTTTCCAATGTTAACACAAGGACCAATTATGCCATATATGAATAGTACAAGGACCACATTTGATTATTTTCACTTTTTAAATATCCGAGGACTATTTTTGACATTTTTCAAAGTTGAGGACCAAAGTTGTAATTTTGCAATTTTAAACTTTCAAGGGTTTATTTTGACAACTTTTGAATCCCATGGACCTTAAATGATATTTTTCTTTATTTTGATTTACCAGGACTATTTTGACAACTTTTGAAACTTGGGGACTAAAGCGCCAATTATGCAAACTTGATACGTTTTCACCGATTTTGGTATTTTGCATTTAAAACACATAAAACACTTATTTGTGATATTTTTATCATTTTGATGCATTTCGAGTGTTTTCGGATGTTTTGCAGTTTAAAAGGTACAAAATGATGAGTATTTAGACACTCATCTTCAGCTGGCCGTTTGAATTTTGTCGGAAAAGTCAACAAAACGCTGCATTAATTCACCAAGTCGCTAAGTAGCAACTCGCTAAACCTCACGTCGCTGTGAATCAAGTCGCTAAGCACAAGTCGCTAAGACCCAATTCGCTGAACACAAGTCGCTAAAGCACCAAATCGCTAAGCAGACAAGTCGCTAAAGAACAACTCGCTAAGTATCCAAGTCGCTAAGAATCAACTCGCTAAGAACAATAAGACCAAGTCGCTAGAAATAATAGAGACAAGTCGCTACGCCAACCAAGTCACTAGCCTAAGTAGAACCTCCACTACGTTGTACTGTTTGTCGGCTTGTCTCAATAGACAAGTCTGATAAGGTTTTAAAATGTACCTTTTTGTGGGGTCGTTTAAGCCCTTATTTGATCACTTTTGTATCCGTTATTACTTAATATAGTTAATGCTTGATTAATCTTTGTGAACCTTAGTTTATAATACCTAGAGTTGTTGTAGGCTAAACCATCTAAAGAGTACCATTAGAGTTAAAGTTTATAAATCCTAGAGATTTTGTAGGCATTAACCTATGGTAGTTTCAAAGAGTTAGGGATAAACGCATACCCTACAACCTTAGAGGACACAACGCGTTAAGAATAAGGACGTGACAATTCAACCATCAATAGGACGTGACAATTCAAGAGGTAGAATTGGATAGCTAGCAAGGAGTAATACATCATAAGTAGATACGCTTCACGTTCTGGTAGACCCATAATTTAGTTAGTATCTTTTGGGATAGTTGACTAGCAACTAATTTCACCCTCCTCCAAAACCGAGATTCATAAAATATAAAAATACAAAAATAATCATCCTCACCTTTAGACTTGAATCGACATACACTTCAGCCTAACGACACTATTCCCTACGGGCGATATCAATACCCGTGGCTTACCCTAATACTACACTACAACGATTAGGTTCACTGCCTAGGGTGTTGAAAAACTTGCTCGACTAAAAGGAAGTTCCTTTGACCCTGAACGCGCTGCGTAAACGTATCAAGTTTTTGGCGCCGCTGCCGGGGAATAGTTATTGCTTAGGCTTGATTTCTATCTCGTTTAGGTCTACTCACAAGATTCCTATCAAGTGAGATTTTTTTTTCTTTTTATTAGATTCTAGAACTTGTTTTGTGATGCATCCCGAGATCGCTAGTAAGACTACACTTGTGTAGTTAGGAATAACTAAATGATAAGAGGCATTAGGATAACCATTGTTTGACACCGTAATATAATTACTTCTTCCACATCGGTTGAGTAATTCCCCACACCTTGCATTGTACTCATCTTTAGTACACGATACCCCTAGTTAACCCTCGAGCCTATCCTTTTCGCGGTTCTCGTGATGTTTGGTTTTCCGAAATATCAATGAAGAGCATTGTTTACAATCCACCCCCAAATTTACACCCAAATCGCCTTAGCCTACCTTGTATGCACTCACTTTTAGGGCATTATTGTTATCACCCTAAAAACTCTTAGTTCAATTATCTAGTTGCTTGCATAAGTTGCTAAGTCGAGTCATATCCTTTGTACACAGTTTTGGGACGATCGGGACTCATGAGAAAAGTTAAAGTTTATGAAATGACGGGAAGGGAACGTTAAATTAAAATTCCCTTTATTTGCGTAATAATGTACTCCAAGTGTTTTGATCTTTTCAATTCGGGTCAAATTAGTGTTAGAGTAATAAAATCTCAAGTGTAGGGATGTGCCTATAAATCCCTATCATTTTGATGTTACCGTAGAGGATGGTAGAGTAAAAGTGTATGTGAAAAAAAAAATCGAAAAAAATAGAAAAAGAGAAAAAAAAAATAGAGTGTTGAAAAAAAAATACGGGCCACCATCCTACATCTATCTTTATGTTTGTTTGTTTCAGTTATCTAGAGTCTAGAGTGTCGAGTCTTGGCTTAGCAACGCCATTCTTTGCATGCTTGTAATATAAAGATTTTTGACTTGCCACCACTAAATAGCCTATCCCACCAAACCCTTTGTTTCCCTACCGTAAGCCTAACGTTACAACCTTTTAAAAGACCTCTTTGATAGTCTTTCCTAGGTGCTTAAGCCAAAGCGATGGAGGTTTGATCTAGTCTCAAGCCTATGGTAATCTATGTACTAGGACCGTTAATGAGTGTTTACCTTCCATTTCCAACTTGTTATATTTCATATACACCCGAGAGATGTGAGTATCCAAACACCCCATGTGAGGTGCTAGTATGTATTCCGTGTTTGTTATGACTTTTATGGGCTTATATGTGTTGTGGATTGTTCTAAACCAATGCTTCATGACCCCTAACTTATAAATTAATTGGTTAAAGCACATTTGCTTGAGACAAGCAAATACCAAGTGTAGGGATATTTGATAAGGTTTTAAATGTACCTTTTGAGGTTCGTTTAAGCCCTTATTTGATCACTTTGTATCCGTTATTACTTAATATCGTTCCTTTTCACTTTTTAGGTATCTTGAAGGCAAAATGTTGGAATGACACTTATTCGGACGAAAAGCGCGAATATCTGAAAAAAATGGCCAAAGTCAAGAATCGAGACACTCAGTCATTGAACTGGGGACGGCGTTAGGGCAAAATAGTGACGCCCGTCGGACAACTTTTGTGACGGCCAAGAGCCAAATTGCCCATTTACAAGTGACGGCTTCGGGTTTTAAAAGTGTAGGGCGTCGTAACTCGACGCCTAGATTTGATCCGCACGGCGCGGAAGATGAAGCCGCGTCCACAGCATAAGGTGACGCGTCACAACCGCAACATGCTTGTAGTAATGACATCGTTTTGGCCATAACTTTTGCATCGAACTCGGTTTAAGTGATTCAAAAGCCACGCGATCGGAACGAGAAAATCTATAATTTGGTGAAATGGTCGCGACGCCGTCACTCTATAGGTGTGACGCCGTCACTTTTGCCGATGGAAAATCGCCTATAAATATAACATTATAACTTCACTTTTGTAAGCCCTAAACCCTAAGTCCGATTCGGGGTTTAGGTAGGTGTTTTTCCAGAAACTTAAAGGGTTTCAAACACTCTACAAACATCGTGTAATGGTTTGTTTGTTAATCCAATCCTATGGTATGTCTTCAATTATCATAATTGTTGCTTGCTCTTCATTAATTATGCTTGGCTAATTCACCTAGTGTTTTCTTATGATTGTATGAAACTTGTGTATAATTAATTAGATCTTATTGATTTCTTAATGATGCTTGTGTCTATCTTCATCATTAGGGTGTGACAATTTCACTGAATCTAATTGGTTTAGTTTATAATTCTTGCATCCTACTGTCTCTTGTTTGATTGGTTGTCTCTTATCTTAATTGTTAATGATCTAGTAATGCGATAGGTCATCCATTGCGTAGTTAATGCTTGATTAATCTTTGTAAACCTTAGTTTATAATACCTAGAGTTGTTGTAGGCTAAACCATCCAAATAGTACCATTAGAGTTAAAGTTTATAAATCCTAGAGATTTTGTAGGCATTAACCTATGGTAGTTTCAAAGAGTTAGGGATAAACGCATACCCTACGACCTTAGAAGACACAACGCGTTAAGAATAAGGACGTGACAATTCAACCATCAATAGGACGTGACAATTCAGTAGGTAGAATTAGATAGCTAGAAAGGAGTAATACATCATAAGTAGATACGCTTCACGTTCCTGGTAGACCCATAATTTAGTTAGTATCTTTTGGGATAGTTGACTAGCAACTAATTTCACCCTCCCTCCAAAACCGAGATTCATAAAATATAAAAATACAAAATAATCATCCTCACCTTTAGACTTGAATCGACATACACTTCAGCCTAACGACACTATTCCCTAGAGAACGATATCAATACCCGTGGCTTACCATAATACTACACTACAACGATTAGGTTCACCGCCTAGGGTGTTGAAAACTTGCTCGATTTAAAAGGAAGTTCCTTTGACCCCGAATCGCGCTGCAGAAGCGTATCAAAGTCGCTAAGATCAAGTCGCTACGACTTAAACTACAACTCGCTGGAAATTACTAAAGCAAGTCGCTACAAAGAAAAACACACCGAGACACAAGTCGCTATGTAGAAAAACTTCAAAACCACACTTTTCAATCCAAAACAAGCTCAACCACAGTGATTCAAGCTTTTCAAATCCAAACCCAAGCACTTACAATGATTCTAAACACAAAAGTACACTAAAAATTCAAACTTTAACACAAGAATTGATCCAAATGATGCAAAAACCACTAAACTTTTTCAAACTCAAAAACCATATAAAACCACTAGAAATCCAAGGATATGTAAGAGAGATGATCAAACCATGGCTCTTGATACCATTTGTAACATATTAGATTTCACAAACACATCAAAACATGATCACATATAGGCGTACAAGTTATGGTTTTAGAGAGAGAAATAGTTAGAGGTTTGGGAACTTAGAGAGAGAAAATGAAAGTATTTTTATGAGCTCCAACCCTCTACCTTGGGAGGTAGAGGGTATTTATAGTCTTACACAAATCGCCACCTACGGGTCAGATCAGGGCATACAGCTGGTAAAGACCATTCAGTCCTCCACGGTGTTACTTAACTAAATACAACTTAACCATAAATAACTACGACTACGAGCTTTCTAACGATTACATATACTTGAGGTGACCGACACTTTAATGACTAATTTACTAAATCCTAACAAACCTCCATCGCTTTGGCGTAAGCACCTAGGAATGACTATCCAAGTAGTCTTTTAAAGGGTTGTAACGTTAGGCTTACGGTAGGGAAACAAATGGTTTGGTGGGATAGGCGATTTAGTGGTGGCAAGTCAAAAATCTTTATGTTACAAGCATGCGAAGAATGGCGTTGCTAAGCCAAGACTCGACACTCTAAACTCTAGATAACTGAAATAAACAAACATAAATTGAAAGATAGATGTGGGATGGTAGCCCGTTTTTTTTTCAACACTTATTTTTTTCTTTTTCCCTCTTTTTTTCTTTTTTTTTTTAATTTTTTTTTCATACACTTTTACTCTACCATCCTCTACGATAACATCAAAATGATAGGGATTTATAGGCACATCCCTACACTTGAGTTTCTATTACTCTAACACTAATTTGACCCGAATTGAAAAGATCAAAACACTTGAGTACATTATTATGCAAATAAAGGGAATTTGAATTTAACGCTCCCTTCCCGTCATTTCATAAAATTTAACTTTTCCCATGGGTCCTAATCGTCCCAAAGCGTGTACAAAGGATATGACTCGACTTAGCAACTTATGCAAGCAACTAGATAATTGAACTAAGGGTTTAGAGTGATAACAATAATGCACTAAAAGTGAGTGCATACAAGGTAGGCTAAGGCGATTTGGGTGTACATTTGGGGTGGATTGTAAACAATGCTCTTCATTCATATTCGAAAACCGAAACATCACGAGAACCGCGAAAAGGATAGGCTCGAGGGGTTAACTAGGGTATCGTGTACTAAAGATGAGTACAACGCAAAGGTGTGGGGAATTACTCAACCGATGTGGAAGAAGTAATTATATTACAGTGTATCAAACAAGGTTATCCTAATGCCTCTTATCATTTAGTTATTACTAACTACACAAGTGTAGTCTTACTAGCGATCTCGGGATCCATCACAAAACAAGTTCTAGAATCTATTATACTACCGGTTCACACTCTAAGCATCAAAGATGAATGCTTTAATTCCTACAAATCTAAGGGCGATCCTCACATTTTGGGTGGAATTTAAGTGGTAAAGGGTTTTTGTCCTAGTCATATAACTTCCTATCCATGAGACGCTTTATTAAGACTAATGGCCCACTCCTATATGTCATGAAAATTTTTAAATTTGGTGCCAAAATTACCCTAACCGATATTTCTCATGGTTTATTACACAAATGCAATTGGACAAAGCAAATAATCAAGGATAAGCATAGTTTCAAAGTTCCTGTTTTATTTTCCCTCCCTACACTTAAACTGAACATTGTCCCCAAGGTTCCCCGAAAGTATCAAAGTTATGATAATGGAAGGTAATAAAAGACGAAAGAAACTAATACTCCTCTGATTAGCTCGGTAGGATCCGTGTGAAGTGGTGGTTACATCTTTCTTCAAGAACGTTTGCGTTAAAAGCTCCTTATTATCTTATGTATTTTCTTCTTGGTAAATTAAACTCGCACACTTGAAGAAAACCAACGAAACCTTCGTAAAATCAAGCGGTAACAATATATATAAGACTCTACTAAACTAGGATATAATGCTTGTGGAATGAATGTTTACATATTTTCTAGAAAATTAAGACTGGAAAATTCCAAAAATTTATAAGTAGCTCGAAAACGAGAAAAAGTGATAAGTTGTTTCGCCTCCTCCCGCCGCCAAAGTTGCGATCCCGACCGCTAGAGCGGATATGGCGGCCGGCAACTACGAACGTGACACGTGGCAACGAGGGGCTGGAAAATAACGTGCAAAAATGCTCTATCAGGAAAGTGATCTTTTTAAATCAACACAATGAAAAACATATTGTTGACGATGGGTAGATCTTGACACCGGATCTGTAGTTCTCGACACCGGGTCTGGCCAGATCTGTAGATCTTGACACCGGATCTTGACGATGAGTGTTGGCCGGATCTTTGACGATATCTTGTGTTGTCTTTTATGATGATGGTGTAAGGGGAGGTTTTATATATGTTATACCCACTCAAAGATATATATATATATATATGTGTTTCATCGGAGATATGGCCGGATCTTTTCCCATGGCCGGAGATATGGTCGGATCTTGGATTGAGGTTGAAGAGAGAGAAAAAAATTAGAAAAAATGAAATATGTGGTGTCTTTTATATATGTGTTTGAGGGTAAATTGGTCACTTAAGTTAAAAGTAAAAAATATCTCACCTAACACTTAGACACATGTCATAAAAATAATGGAGTTGAGCATGGCTCTTTTGGGAAAGAGATGAGAAAAGAGTCTTAAAAATGGACCAACCTTGAAAATTTGGCCTCTTTTGGTAATTTTCTCTAAATATCATCACTCATAAATTAAAACTATTACGGAGTAGAGGAAAGATTCATTCTTTTATTACATGTATTATAGATTCCCTCCTATAAATACGTTATCATAGATATGATCCTATAACTCTATTAGGGGTAGGGGTGGCAATTTTCGACACGACACGAAACCCGACCTGAAACCGACACGAAAATTAGCAGGTTAGGGTTGAGACTAAATAGGTTCCAAGTCATTTTTGGGTCGACCTGATTGACCCGTTTATTAAATGGGTCAGGTTCGGGTCGAAGATAATTTAATTGGGTCGACCCGACAACCCATTTGACTTTTACAAAATATAAATAAATATGTATGCATTATTAGCTAGTTCTAAATAGACTAGTAATTACAAGAAAACTAAAAAAAAAAGTTACATGGTAAGTTGAAATTAAGTACTTGAAAACTCAAAAGGCAAACATTTATTTAAGAATAATGGCAAGTACTTTGTACTTTTGTTGCTGTGTGGTATTTTGTTAAAACTTTGTACTCCTTCTGTCTCAAAGTTATTGTCAAGAGACAAGAAGCACAAAGATTAATAAAAGTGGGACCACTATAAGAGCAGTAGGTATGGGAGTGTTTTCACTCGTCAAATGCTCTCAAAATTGACAAATGGCGTGTTATCATGGTACCATCAAATATGCCAAATGCAAGCCAAATGAAATTAAGCCAATCCAATGGCTCACGCCAAAAGCAAAAAACCAACTTTTTGTTATGAATAATATTATGTGGATGCCCATATAACCTATAAGAAGCCCATGGCCCAATTAGCTATTAGGGTTTTACCCTAATGTTTATCTTATATATACCCTTGTATCTCATATATTATGATTAATTGAAGAATACTTTTCATTCCCTCAATTCGTGTTCACAACACGTTATCAGCACGCTCTAAAAGCTTTAGGTTTTTGTTTTCTCTCGTTTTCCACAGGTATTCCTTCTACTGAGACATGGTTACTGGGATTTAAAGTCCGTACAAATGAATATGTAAACTTATTGGATATGAATCTGTCTTTATGAGAATGTGAAATTAAATTATGCAAAAGTTATAAGTGATGGCATCACATATTTTCTCAAAGACTTGTAAATGATCATGCACATACATGTTCACATGTGGTGGATCCAATAATGTATTAGTAAGTCTGGCAATATAATAAGTAATTGATATGCGTCTAAAAGAAAATGAATAGAGCTCATTTGAAGTTGAGATTCCATGATGGATATAAAATGCATGAAGCATGTCTCATGATTTAAAATGTTGAAGCATATAAGAAAGATTTCAAGAATAACACTTGATCAAATTGAATAAATCACTATATAAGTGAAAGGCAATATGGTATTGGTTTAAAATGAGCCATTGAAATAACAAAGTTTACCCATGTTAGTTTTAAAGAGATTTGTATTTGAATATGGTATAAGTTACATATGATTTGATGAGGTAAATGTGAATAGAACTCATGAGGAGATTTTCAAGACGGTTGAATCCCTTGAAATGAAATACAAAGTTTTGGCTTGTTTTATGAATTAAACATCTTAAAGATGAAATCATGTGCATAATAAAAGCTAAAGAAAGATGCTATATATATTTATATGGATAAACGACGCTCATGTTTATGAGGTCAATTGATGAAGAAAGACCCCTTTACTTATAAGATGATGATCACAATATCGATTTATGGGTGTCATACTTATAATGTATATAAAACATTGATTGTTCTCACTAGTGGTCATAAATGATATAATGTATCATTTACTTTGCATTCGTTGATACTATATAACTTGTGGAGTACGATGATGTACTTGTATAATGATAAGTATGACATATGTTTAATCCTTCTTGATATATGAAGGTTAAGTGGAGAACACTTGTTTATATGAGAATCAAACATATATTCTATTAAGAAACTTACTATATTGACATTAAAGAAGTTGGTTTATTATGTTGGATTGCACCAACCAAGAGATTTAAGTGATGTGATCATCAGGGGGAGAGAAGATACGCGTTGCACTCTTTTTCCCTTGACCATGGTTTTGTCCCCATAGGGTTTTCCGGCAAGGTTTTTAATGAGGCAACATCCCCGAGCGTATAAAGGAATTATGTATTTTTTTTCCTTCACTAGATTTTTGTCCCATTGGGTTTTGTCTAGTAAGGTTTTAACGAGGCATAATCCTCAAATGGACATCCAAGGGGGAGTGTTATGGATAATTATAATATGGATGTCCATATCGTATAGGATACTGATTAGAGGTATTTGAGTTGTATTAGAAGATTGCATATCTTCCATAATGTCGACCCTCACAATGGTCGATCTTAAATACAAGTGGAAGAATCGCAAATTCATGGCGCGATTAATGTGACGATCTCAAAGAATTTCATCCAACCATGCAGAAATTCTAGCGATACATGAAGCAAGTCGAGAATGTGTTTGACTAAGAAGTATAATACAACACATACGTAGGTCATGTGGCAATTCTTCAGAAAAGTAGGCACCAACAGTTTTGCATAAAGATAACGCAACATGTATTGCTCAACTTAAAGAAGTTTATATCAAGGGCGATAGGACGAAAGATATTTTACCAAAATTCTTCTTCACTCATGACTTACAGAAGATGGTGATATTAACAAGTTCGTTCAAGCGACAATTTGGCGGATCTATTTACCAAGGCACTTCCTACATAACATCTAGGAAACTAAGTTACAACATTGATCATGCGGCGACTCAAAGAGCTCAAGTGATATAGTCATCGAGGGAGACAATACGCTACGCACTCTTTTGTCCTTAGTCATGGTTTTGTCCCACGGGTTTTCCGACAAGGTTTTAATGGAAAGATTCTTAAGCGTAATAATAATATGGACATCCAAGAGGAGTGTTATGAATAATATTATGTGGATGCCATATAACCTATAAAGCCCATGGCCCAATTAGCTATTAGGGTTTTACCCTAATGTTTATCTTATATATACCCTTGTATCTCATATATTATGATTAATTGAAAATACTTTCATTCCCTCAATTCGTGTTCACAACACTTTTGTCTTTTTTTTTTTTTTTTTTTTTTTTAATTTATTGTGAGTTAGTGGGTATTTTAGTGGGGTATCTTATGGGACCAAATAACATGTTAGTGGTGTGTTATGAAAGAGGGTGTTTTAGTTATTGGTGTGTTATTGGGGAATGTATAATGTAACGCTGAGGTGACATACCAATAACGTGTTATTGGTATCTCCCTCACCTTGTGCTCTAACTCTCAACCACTCAAAGGAAATTTTCTCTCATTATATTCTCTTTTTCTTACTAAAATGGGAAAGTGAACAATTAATTTGAGACATCCGGAAATATGGACAATAATTATGAGACGAAAGAAGTAGTAAATTAGCTTATGTTTCTTTATGTAATTTGGTTACGGTATGCACTTTGTAGCATATTTTGAACCTAAGTTTTATTTGTTTATGTAACATGATAATATTTACAACATGTTTTTGAAATTTGATATCATGCACTTTTGCATATACAGTTAAAAAAGTTGACCTATTTACCCGTTTGACCTGACTAACCCGTTCACATGTTTGACCCGTTTAATTAAACGGGTTATATGGGTCGGTTCAGGTTAAAGGTAATCAGGTTAGGGTCGAGATTCCTGACCCGTTTATATAAACAGGTCGGGTTTGGGTTGGTTTCTGACCCGCGAACCCACGAACCTGAACCCGCGAACCTGGACCCGACCCAAATTGCCACCTCTAATTAGGGGACATGGGTATTAGATCTGGTTGGTATTGAACTATTGGTCTATTTGGCATTTAATACACTATCTTATACGTTATCATAGATATGATCCTATAACTCTATCAGGGGACATGGGTATTAGATCTGGTTGGTATTGAACTATTGGTCTACTTGGCATTTAATACACTATCTTTAAGTAAAACAATGATTACAAAAGTATTAAAAGGTTAGGTCCCATAAAGTTATGACAAAATATAGAAACCAACTTTTGGTATCGGTAACATGTGCATTGGTCATATTGAAAAGAAATTGATACTAATACCATATTTTTAATTAACGATCATAATCAAATGCATTACGAACAGACTATACAAGATCAGAATGATAATTTATGATCGATTAATCAAAAATATGATGTGAGTATCACCTCTCATATTGAAACTCAAACCATGACCTGTTTACATTTGACACATGTTCCAATAAAGATCTTCTCCATCTAAATGACACACCATATATACTTCTCAACTGTTATTTTAACTTTCTAAGTAGGATGGCGATTTCAACCAATCCTGCAAATCAGTCGAAATGGTACCGATTCTTTAAATACGGATGCAGTGGGACTATGAAATAAGGTGAAAAAATCGACCACTAATTCGATGCGGGCCGACAAAATCGAAATTCTCAAAAAGCGAGAAAACCCGATTTTTCATGACTGGCACCGATATCCGAATCCCGTTCGATGCTTGCACTGACTACTAATTTATGCTCGAGAAAAATCGGTACCACTAATTCGATGACGGACCCAGGTCGCTCATCCCTACTTAAGCATGTAGTCATTCACGATGCTTCAACTTAATAAAACCAATTTTTTATTTATTAGAATTAACGAGCGGGGGCACCCGCGCGTTGCGACGGGGGTGTTGTGCTTAATCTAAGTCGGAAAAAAAATTGTATTTTTTTTTATTAAGGACGAAATTTGCAAAAGGTCGATAACGGGGGACTAACGGTACGATTTGAAGCTAATTTGAGGGACTAAAAGTGTAAATTGCGGATGAACAGTGCACGCACTATTCCAAACTATATGTACACTGTAGCAAACACTGTTTGGTACTCATACGCATCGTATGTGATGATATTTTCGTTTTAGTCCCCAAAGGCGGCGTGTTGTTGCAACGTTAGTCCTTAGGGACTAACGGTGAAAAAAAGTTAACCTCGGGGTTGTTTTGCTTAATATTTGCACGTAAATAGCCCCCTGGTTATTGTTACGTTGTAAATTTAATCCACGATTGTTAGGTAAGCGGACGTTAGGACTAACTTTGCAATTGATCAAGAACCTAAGGGGCTAAAAGTGGCTAAAGCGAAATTGAGTATCCACCGTAGCTACAGTACAAGAATGGGTTTTAGTATATATATATATATATATTGTTTAATCTAAGTCGAAAAAAAAATTGTATATTTTTTTTTATTAAGGACGAAATTTGCAAAAGGTCGATAACGGGGGACTAACGGTACGATTTGAAGCTAATTTGAGGGACTAAAAGTGTAAATTGCGGATGAACAGTGCACGCACTATTCCAAACTATATGTACACTGTAGCAAACACTATTTGTGCTGCACACGCCTTTATGCTTGATGATATTTTCGTTTTTAGTCCCTGAAACTGACGTGTTGTTGCAACGTTAGTCCTTAGGGACTAACGGTGAAAAAAAAAGTTAACCTCAGGGGCTGTTTTTGCTTAATATTTGCACAGAAATAGCCCCTAAAGTTATTGTTACGTTGCAAATTTAATCCACGATTGTTAGGTAACGGACGTTAAGGACTAACTTTGCAATTGATCAGTAACCTAAAGAGGCTAAAAGTGGCTAAACTGAAAATTGAGTATCCACTGTAGCTACCGTGCCCAACAATGGGTTTTAGTATATATATATATAATTTACTACAATAAATTTATATTCCAAAAAGTCTTTTACAGATTTTCTCCGATGCACAAATGGCTTTCAAAAGGTTTTTCCATTTAATTTATGTTTAATAAGGGTGTGACATCAAATGAATCAAGTCTTCACTTAATGAAATCACTTTGTATAATTTTCTATCAAATGTTTGATGTCTAACGAGTCATCTTATTAAAATCATTTGAAAACCTTTTGTCACAATAGTTTAAGACTTCAAAATCATCTTAATAGCCGACCACTTTTATGTGGCTCCTACGTTTATCATTCCTTCGCATGTGATGACTGCAAGGATACCAATCATATTTTGATCATATTTTGTGAATAAGTTGTTTACATCAATTTAGGATGAGAACCTAACCAAACCCAAGAAGAAGTTAATCACTACGGTGTCGTTTGTTTTTCAAAGATTTTGTATCTTTATCTGCAAAGCATGTCTGCAGAATAATTAAGAGGTACAACTAAAGTTTTTGTCTACAAGGAAAAATACCATTTATTATATTCGCTTTTTAGAAAGAAAAGAATGTAAGAGAAATAAATAAGGTTTGAGTTGAAAAAGTAAAAAGAAATGAAAGTTTGTGTCTAATATCTGAAGAATTAAGTAGTGGAAAGAATAGCTTGTGTATATAACATTTAAAATTAAAAACAAAATGTGTAAAGATGTGAAAATTTTTGTGGCTTGAGTTCAAAGTCTTTATCTTGCCTTAGTCCTCAGACTACCACTAAATCATTTTCCTCCTTTTTAGTTGGTTCAAACACAATATCAATTATTTTTGAATTTTGACAACTCAGCTAATCGGTGAATGGTGAATGGGATTATTGTTACTACTTGGCTTTAATTTATTAGAGGGAGGAAAAAGTACAATTGAATCTCCACATGTTACCATCCACCCACATCAATCACTGTTCTTCCTCTGCAACAAACAACAACAACAACATTAAATTATTAATTTAAATGGTGAAGATCTTTATTGGAAGATGTGTCAAGTATAAACAGATAACTTTGAGTTTCAACATGACTAATGCATACAAAAAGTTGGTTTACATATTTCATGTTGTAACAGTCACTTACAAAATCCACTTATTTAAGGTTTGTGTACACTTGTCACAACTTTATGGGTTCCTAATCTTTTAGTACTTTTAATAATCATTGTTTTGCTTGGAACTATGAGACCAATAGTTCAATACCAACTAGCTTTCAATGATATAGTTTTAATTTAATAAGCTTTCAATGCTTTGAGTTAGAGATTGACAGATTTCTTGTTTTTAGTACAGTAGCAACTTTTGGTATCACCTGCTAAAATTACTATGCCACATTATCATATATATATACTGGAACATATTGTAGCATTAATTACTATATATAATATACTAAAAGCAGGAACAACTTTTTAAAACATTCAGATTAATTGCAAACTTTGCCAACTTGGCTAGAAAAATTTTCGGCGCTCGAGTGTCGTTGCAAAGTAAGTCCTTTAACATTAATAATCTTTCGCAACTTGGCAAAAACAACCCCGAGGTTTAAATGTCGTTCAAAGTAAGTCCTAAGTTAATCCCACTGCATCGCGGGTTTTCCAACACTCGTTAGTATGAAAAGGCAGGAACACATTGTAGCATTAATTAGTATGAATAACCATTTAACAAAAATAGTCCTTAAAGTTTAATTGTCTTTGCAAACTAGGTCCTTCAAGGACTAATGATGTAACAGAATTAAACTTTAAAGGACCGATACATAAAAATATAACGGGGCCACAATACTTTCGCAGCAACGCGCGGAATCACCCACTCGTTTCGTACTATAGACTGAGCTAAACTAAAGATCGGTTATCAATGATTCAGCGAGAATACAGTAACACTTGTCATGACATATATGCGCTTTTATACGTTTAAGTAAAAACTGATATATGTTCCAAAAAAAAAAGTAAAAACTGGTATGTTGTTAACGCTATTATCTTTTCAAACAGTATAAGCTAAAACTTAATTTTTCCTTTTAATTTGTGTTTATCTATCTATAATCGTTTATAAAATCTTGAGGTGTTTACTAAGTTAAATAGTTACATATGAATGTCTTAATTAGCATTTTATAAGGGAAAATGTAGAATTAATAAGTCCATCAATCAAGACATAATAAAGATTTTGAGCCCATATTTATCTTATTAAGAAGAAATAAGAGAAAAAGTAAACACAGTTAACACCCCCTAACTTTAACCCAAGACTCTCATGCCCAATTGACCATTAATTAGCGATGAACCTAGCATTTATTTATTTATTTATTTATTTTTTCCATATGTCGTCCCAGTAAATGTAACTTTCTAAATTAAAGTGTTTAAGTTACACTTCACCTCACAAAATATAAGTGTTATAACAAATTACTTTGAATCAGATACTGAAACAAGTCAAATAAAGAACTCTTCAAAGTTCAAACAATGGTTAATATAATGCGGTAAACATGTTAAACTAATTTAACCACAAAGTTTTTCCAACTAAAACCAAAGTCAATGTTTAAATTAAATATGAACTTATATATCTCGGCGGATTAGTGACAAAGTTCAAGAGATGGGTATTATGTTCTTAAATGATATACAATTCAATGCAAGGGACATATTTACTCATTTGACAAACATTCTTTTATATAGGTTATAAGGTGCGATAGTTATCCGTGAGGCATTAAGTATATGTTAAGCATTTAATGATGTAGTAAATTTACACTAAATGCTTTTAAGAATATAGGAGCGTAATCGAGTCGTGTTGAGCTAAACAATGTCAAGCTCGCAACTTGAGTCGACTTAAAAGATTACGCTTCAAACTTAACTCAAGCTCGTTTAGGCATTAACTTTCAAGCTCGTGCTCGGTGAGGTAATCAACAATCTCAATCTCAGTTCGACTCGACTAGATTATCAGTATTAGAATATTGATTCCAATAGTAATAATGTTTAAAATTATTTAACTCGGTACTTTTGACCTCGCCTCTATTCAAGTTATGTAATACAAAATATATGTAAATATACATATACGAAAAGGTAAAGATAGTAATAAGACACAAGCCTTATAGACTCGCGATCTTTACTAGCCGACTATTTTGTTACTCTGTGTTGAATTCGAAAGTTTAGCTGAGTTTATTATGCTCGTATTGTTCAAAGCTTGTAATTACAACCGAGCGACCTAGTGATAAAGCCCTTGAGTTACTCACAATAGGTTTGTTTTAAACCTCATTAGCTATATGTTTTGAAGGTTGCCATGTAAAGGGTCAAAGTAGGCACATGAGTACTCCAGTAAAGTGAAGTTACGTACATCGTATCTAAGTCAAAGACATGCTTCCCCAAGTAACTTGCACATATCAACCTTGTCAGTATATTGCTTTGAAAGCCTGTAAAATCACATGTAGTTGTGACAGGATAGAAAAAACATGTTTTAATACATAAATCACATTAGAAAGTAATAAAAGAAATTAAATACTTCCTCCGTCTTATTTTTATTGTCCACTTTGACTTTGACCAGTCTTTCTTGTTCAACTTTGACCATTAATATATTTATTTGTGTTATATAATACTTGATAAAAATTATACCAATGAAAATACATTTAAAACCCAATACATTCATGTATTTTTCATCAAGTATTATATAACACAAACAAAAATAATTATGGTCAAAGTTGAAGAAGTAAGACTAAAAAAGTCAATAGTGGACAATAATTTTGGGACGGAGGTAGTAAATAGAATGTCAAGCTCGCAACTTGAGTCGACTTAAAAGATAAGTCAATAGTGGACAATAATTTTGGGACGGAGGTAGTAAATAGAATAGCCCGTTAAAAATATTGTAGGTTCGTTTATTTAAATGAAATATGAAGGGTGAAAGCTAAAGATACGCAACATATTTTTTTAAATAAACAGGTTTACGCAATGTATTTTGTAAATTGTCAAAGATACGCAACATATTTTTTCAAATAATCTTCTATCTAGCTAATATGACCGGATAGTAGCAGGTTACCAGGTCGCCCTTGATTAAAAGTTACATCGTTGGTCCCTCAAACTGGACAAAATTCAAGCATTTGATCCGATTTTGGTAATTTCGTTAAAAAAAATTAAAACTTAAAAAAATCTTAAAATCTAGATATATATATATATATATATATATATATATATATATATATATATATATATATATATATATATATATATATATATATATATATATATATATATATATATATATATATATCTATATAGGGGAGGGTTAATGTGAGATCAAGCTTAAAGTTGTAAAAATAAGATCAAATCTAAAAACCACTAAAACATTTATAAATAACAATTTTAGCAATCATACACAAAAAATAATATTTTAATACAAATTAACATTTTAGCAACTAATAACCAAATGATACATGAGTTTGGATTAGTGATACATCCGATACACATTACACTAATAAATATTCCAAAACCGACACATACAAAACCCGATACACATTAAACTACTAATCAAAGTGTATCACCCGGGTTTCAGAATTTTAAAAAGAAATCTATCGAAACTTTAACAATTTTAGTTGTAGTAAATAAAAAATTATTTTTATTGTAAGGAGAGTATCTCTTGTCAAATTTTAGTTCGATCTCATTTTAACAACTTTAAGTATGATCTTATTTTATCTAGATTCTATATATATATATATATATATATATATATATATATATATATATATATATATATATATATATATATATAATTTATAAATAGGAAAAATAGATAATTTTTTAGACATTTTTTTTATTAAATTTGGATAAACTTTTATATATTTTTTTAAATCTTGAAAATAGCAATCTTTTTAAAAAAAAAAATTATACATATTTAAAAAAAAAACAGATTTTTAAAAAGGTTTTTTAGGTTTTTCCGAATTTTTACTTATTTTTTTTAATCTGGATAAACTTTTATATTTTTTCAAAAATCTTGAAAATTGTAATTTTTTAAACAATAAAAATTATCCAAATTTTTCAAAAAAAAAATCGATTTTTCCTGACTTCCACATTAAGCTCAAACTTCGGCCTTGCGATCCGACACCATCCGGTTGGTGCAAAATGGATGTGCATTCCATGGACTTCATTCCGAAGATCCAAATTAACATCTCAAGGACTTTCTTAAAATTGTCGATTTAATTGACCTTAATGTTGCTACTCGGGCGACAACGCAACTGCGTCTCTTCCAATTCTCTTTACGTGATCAAGCTAGAAATTGGCTTGAGCGTCTACCAGCGGGATCTATCTCGTGTTGGGATGATCTTACTACCCGTTTCCTTGTTCAATTGTTTCCACCAGGAAGGACTACTAAACTTAGGAATGATATCTTGATGTTCCAACAACATCAAGGTGAAACTCTCTATGAAACGTGGACTCGATTCAAATAACTATTCCATAAAGTCCATCACCATGGCATTGATCTTTGGCTTCAAATCCAAATTTTCTATGATCATGTCAATCTCTCCACAAGGAAAACCATTGACCAAGTGGCCGGTGGTAAGCTTTGTGATATAACCGCGGAAGAATCATGGGGAATAATAGAGGACCTTGCCCTCTATGACAAAGAGTGTTGGAACGACCCCTGTGAGTTGAGCAAAACTGTCAAGGCAATATCCTTGCCTCCAAATGACTCACATACTTCCGATCGTAGGATTCTTGAACTTGAAGATCAAGTCAAATACCAAATGAGTTCCTAAAAAGCTCCTAAAACTTCACACCAAATGAACAAAATCACTTCCTCGTGTGAGTCATGTAATGGTCCTCACGACACTCGTGATTGCACGAAACTCCCCGAACAAGCTTTTGTGGATTACGCATCCTTGCGTCCTAACAGAGCGGGAGAGAAGTGGTACACTTTCAAAACCCGAGCAAAACAACTTAAGGTGATTCATACAACCCATCTTGGAGAAATCACCCAAACCTTAGGTGGAAAAAAAACCTAAACCCGTCTCAAAACAATTATTCAACTCCACCTAGTCATTTTCAACCAAACGGTTCATCCTCGAACCATACCTTTAACAACAATCCCTCCGTTTCCAATAACTTCAACAACCTTGAAGGATTGGTGTCGAACTTTATGTCAACCCAAGAAGCTCGATTGTCAAAATTTGAAGCCGATTTCAAACGACAACAAAGTGAGATGACAAGTAAGCTTGACACCCTTTTAATGGTTTCCAATAACCGAATAATGGGAGCACTCTCAAGTGATACCATAAAGAACCCAAACGTTAAAGCGATTTCATCGACTCAAAGTTCTTGTCCATCAAAGGAAGGCACATATCCAAGCCCTTCACATCCCCAATTTCACCGGTCAACACAATTAAAACATGTTTCAAACAAACTCAAAATGTGCTGAAAGACCAAGAGCATAATGAGAATCAAGTGTCGGTCAACAAAAATCTTGAAACACCAACTAATCATAAACTCGAAATAACCATAGATGATGAATTCAAAGAGCACTACAAAGAGAAACCGGTTTTTTATGTCTTAACTCATGCACCTTATTATCATGCTTTAATGGATAAATATGAGAAAAGATTTAAGTTGGGTAAAAATGGATCTGCTTTTCTTCAAAACAAGTTACCTAAGAAATTAAATGATCCGGGCTTATTTTTTCTACCTTGTAGCATTGGAGATTTCAAAGCTTTTGACACATTAGTCGACTTAGGATCAAGCATTAACTTACTTCCATTACCCCATTATAAAAGTCTCAACTTAGGGAAGTGAGAAGAAACGGAAGCAATAATTGGTTTAGCGGATGGAAGTTTAGCATATCCAGTAGGGTTAATAACGGACATGATAGTGCATCTAGGAAAATTGACTATTTTGGCGGATTTCCATATCCTTGATATGGACACTTCATGCCCATTGTTAGTTGGAAGAGTATTTTTAGCTACCGCTTGTGCTATAATTGATTGTAAGATGTCCAAAATAACGGTAGGAGAAGGATACACTAGGTCAATCTACGATGTCAAGAAGCATGCTTATGACATTGATGAGGAACAAACACCTCACGGGATATCTTTGGATAGGAAACCATCGAGATATGGACCTTGGATTAATGGAGATTTTATAGGATCTTAACGCCCATTCTATCTAGGAGAAGAATTTGTAAATAGAAATCACTCGATTGAACAACAATTGGCTAGGGACATCGAGATGGACCCATTTGAGGATCCCTTAGTATTTAGGAAGATGATTGAATTCATAGGAGCCTTGCCAATTAACTTAGGGATGAATAGGTGGAAGAGGGAGAGTTCAAAGAAGAAATGGAATTGGAACAAGCCACCAAAAGAAGGAGATGGATCATGACACATAAAGATGACAATATATGATCCCAATGGAGAGAAGTTTGAGAAGTCATGCCGAACAAAAAGTACTAATAGAAAACTAAAAGAAATTTTTAATCCAAAAGACATCCTCGATGATGAGCTTCCTTACATAGGCTAGTACGTTATGAGTTTAAGTCTAGCTACAAGACTCGTAAATAAAGAAAAACGCTTCTTGAGAGGCAACCCATATTTATTTGTTTATTTGTTTGTTTGAGTTCTTTGTGTGTCATATATGTCTCCTCATTATAGTTTAATTTTCATGTTTCAAATAAAATTGTGAAAAAATGCTTTATTTTGTTTTTAACCTCTTCTTAATCACATATAAAGGTATTTTGCAAAAAGATAAGTGTTGGGAAGATCACACATGTCTAATAGAAAAAAATTGAACATGAAATTAACAATACATGATGAGCATATATTTGTGTGTTTGTTTGAGTCAAATGCTTGTATCGAGTCACAATGCTTGTTTTACAGTAATTTCCAAGTTCTTAAGAAGTAAAATTTTCCAAAAATTTTCCGGATTACAAAGTTTAAAATTGTGTCAGGTCAATCTCGACGGCGTTAGGATCTATAACCTGACGGCATCAGGCACTGTAGCAAACAGTTTTCTAGATTTTCGTTTTTCTGTCAAAACTGAATTTCTAAAAATTTCCATAATTTTTTATTTTTCAGGAACGTGCAAACATCTATTTTGCAAGCATTATATCTTACTAGTTTTCTAGTTTAGATTTGTAATATATATAGTTTTACCACTGATTTTACGTGAGATCTTTTGTTCGTATTCTCAGAATTTACGGGTTATATTGGACAAGAAGATGCAAGTACACAATGGAAGCAACATCTATGATTTATTTATTCTTCTTGAAGGAGGATTTAACCTTGATTCTACACCGTTCATACCGAGCTAATCAGAGGTGTACTAGTTTCTTTCTCTTTTATTTACTTCCCATTATCATAACTTTGATACTTTCAGGAAACATTAACGACAATGTTCAGTTTAAGTGTAGGGAGGGAAAAAATGGATACCTTAGAAATCATTTGCTCGCTTGATATTTGTCTTGTCCTTGGTAATAGTGTAATAAACTGAAAGAAATACTTGTTAGGGTAATTCTAGCACCAAATTTTTAACTTTTTATGACATTTATCAGCAAAACTTTAGTCTTAATAAAGCGTCTCATGGATAGGAGTTATATGACTAGCACAATGATGCAAGTATTCCGACCAGGATTTAATATTTATAAGTATCGTCTACCTAAGGTCTACCTACTGCACTAATGAGCAGTGCACCCGATTGTGCGCAGTATAGAGAGTGGTAAAGCTGATGTCGTTCCCAAGAGCTATGTAGATGAGGATCCTATTAAGTCTAAGTGTCACTTGTTTTAAACTGGTTTTAAGGTTGAATTGATTAATTAACTAAAGACAAGAAATGAAATGCAAAATAAATAAAGGTTGTGAACAGTGGAGAGAAAGTGTGCTAACCTAATTAATCATCCTATCATGTAGTATTTATGTTTTCTAAATTACTTCCAATTGATTTAAGTCGCTAGGACAGCATTTGGTTAATTCGTCCTAACCTATCAACAAAGGCTCCTACCCGACGTCAAAGGCCAACCCTTTGGGGAGTCGAGGGTCTTAAGTCACCTAAGCCAAGTCATTAAGTACCCTACATGCAAGATTCGAAATAACGAGTGCCCAGACGCTGGCAACTTAGACACTCATCCCTAACTTCTTAAGTTCGTCCATATGAACGGTGATCATTTGGTCAGTTCGCACAAGATGGGAAAGGTCATCAGTTGGTCAATTCTTACCAATTCTTTCTCTACCTACTTACTTAGGGTCAGTTGGTCAATTCTCCTAAGCAACTAGATACGACCGCATTTCAAAACTACCGAAGCTAGGGTAACTACCATCAAACTATGCATGCATACACTAGAAACAATTATACGAAAGCATGAAAACAAAAACAATACATTCAAGGAATCATAACTAGGCTAGCACCAAATGTGCTTATCCGATCATATTAAAAGATACAATAAATTCCCTTGGAGATGGCTCTGTATGCTCCGTGTGATCTGCCTTTGGAACCCTCTTCACATTCTTTGCCTTTGAATTGTGAGTGAATGATGTGAAATGCAGATTTTAGGGCTTCTATTTATAGGCCCGATCACAGTTATGGCGTAACTGAAATGTTGCTACGGCGTAACAATAAAGAATGGTTACGCCGTAGTTTGAAGCTCCGCCATAGAGTTGATGTGAGTTACGCCGTAACCTCTTAACAGAATGTTGCTACGTCATAATGCTTGTGAGGATATTACGGCTTAGTTAATGGAGGCGCGAAATACTTCATGACCTAGATGATTACGACGTACTCTTAGTTGAGAGTTACGCCATAACTGCAGTTGAGTTGGCCTTATGAGATAAAACACTAGCTACAACGTAATTTGAGAGCATGAGTTACGCCGTAGGTTCTTCATAAGTAGCATACTATCATTAAACCGTTAGGAAAATCTCCAAATCCGCGTCTCTAAGCTCCAATGCTCATAATTTACGTGGAAGTGAAATATAAAGGAATACAAGCGTAAATCCATATAAATGACATAAAATTCGAGCATAATCGGGGGAAATTGACACTAAAAAGTTAGGACTATTTGATGTTATCAAATATCCATCCACTTGAACTCTACTTGCCCTCAAGTAGACCTTATTAGAAACTTTTCTAAAAAGATATCCCCCAATACCAGGAAGATATGAGTTTAAAAACCCCTTATGCTAGAATAAATCAAAGCCGAACACCTCACGAAATGGGAACAAACACTCACATTCTCTCATCTAGTCTAAGTGTCAATTTCGGGGTGATCACTCAAAGCACAGTCAAAGTATGCATTCTATCATAAGCTTGGCGGTTACACAAATCTCCACCACTAGAGTTAAGGACTAAACAATCTTTGAAGGCAGTATGAGTGGACACAAAATGAGGTTAAGGGTGAAATGTCATTACTAACGTGTCACGGCAAAGCGGACAAAATCAATGATACATGACCAAATCCATGGCCAAGACACCAAATATTGCTCACTTCATCACCTAGACACGCTTCATGACTAAAAGGTAGGATAAGACATGGGAAATAATTGGTGTAAAATAAAAAATAACAAAACAAATAATCTTAACCTATAACCAAGTTGTCACCGCCCATCCAAATTTTAAGCTTTAAGGTGAAGAAACCGGATAATGATATATCAAGTAGATGTGCCATTAGCGGACGTCATGATGGGCACATTACCTGTTCTTCAAACTGTTGGTGTAATATAATCACCAACCCAATTCTTCAAATGTGACCAAGGTGGCCTCCTCGATGCTGAATATCTGATGAGCTCCTATCACAGTGCTTATAACAATGCACTAAACAATAAACTATTTTTTTAATCATAACTAAATAAAAATATAAACATCCCCCCACTTGAGATGAACATATAATGAGAATATGGGGGTCTTCGTTGATCTCCAAATATAAGTTTTTGACGAAAGCGTGATTTCCGAACCTCTCTACTTGAACCTTGAACTTGGGCAAACAGTGACTTCCCGATCACAAATTAAGACTACACGGTAGGCTAAGTTAAATGGGTGTAACGAAACAAACATAAAGGGTATGAAATGAAAGGAAAGGCTCTGAAGGGTGTATCTAGGGGTATCTTGCACTAAAGATGAGTGCAACAAAAGGGTTTAACATGGGGGTCGAAGAGTCGAGGTGACTAATCGATAGACACACAAAAATAGGCTGTTTGGGTGATGATCCTAAAAATATTGCCTTCTCAAATTGATTATTCCATATATATCAAGCTAACTTAACATACCTCGTTTATGGTTTCGAAATGATGCAAAAGCCAAGTTCTAAAGTTTACAAGCTACTGGCACACTCATAATTTGGTAGATTTGGGTAAATAAGTAAAAACGGATAAGGCTAATCTCACCATGGAATATTAAAGGTTATAATGTGCTCAACTAAGGTCTAAACTAGTTAGGTTAAGAAAAACATGTCAAAATTTTAAAAATGGCATAATTTTTCAAAATAAACTAGAAAAACGAGGGAAATTAAGTTCAAGTAAAACAAGAAGAGTTGAACCAGTTCAAACTTTTAGAAGTATGGGAATTGGTTGAAAGACCAACAAGGGTCTATGGCATTGGTCTCAAATGGATTTGGAAAAACAAGTCAGATGTTGAGGGTACGGTTATCCGAAACAAGTCACGTCTGGTGGCCAAGGGTTATAGATAGGAAGAGGGTATCCACTTTGAAGAATCATTCGCACCGGTAGCTAGACTTGAGGTCGCACGCAGTTTTTCGGCATTCGCTCACATGAACATCACCGCTCATCGATGGATGTCAAAATTGCTTTTCGAATGGTAAACTCAAGGAAACAATATATGTTAGTCGACGGAAGGATTTGTTGATCCGAGTTCCCTAATCACGTCTACAAACTGAACAAGGCTCTCTATGGTCTCAAACAAGCCCCTCGGGCTTGGTATGATAAGTTGTCATCCTTTCTCCTTGAACATAATTTTATCAAAGGATCGGTCGACCCAACACTGTTTATTTAGTATCATGGGGCACACATTTTAATTGTTCAGATTTATGTGGATGACATCATTTTTGGTTCTACCCACAAAAAGTACTCAAACGCTTTTTCAAAACTGATGAAAACAAATTTTGAAATGTCAATGATAGGTGAACTTACGTTCTTCTTAGGACTACAAGTTCATCAATCACCCCGTGGTATTTTCTTAAGTCAATCCAAATATGCTTTTGAAATATTGAATAAACATGGAATGCAAAGTTGTGACACCTATGCAACACCAATGGCACATACTAACAAACGGGATGCTGATTTACATGGGAAATTGATTGACCCTACCAAATCAAGAAGTATTGGGTCTCTCATGTATCTAACGACCAGATGACCCGACATTGTATTTTCTGTATATCTTTGCTCCGTTATCGATCAAGACCTACCGAAGACACCTCATCGAGGCTAAAAGAATCTCCGTACGTAAAGGGAACCATTAATTTGGGATCCGGTATCCGGAGGATTCGGTTTTGAACTAATAGCTTTTTCGACGCCGACCACGCAGGATGCTTCGATTCACGGAAAAGTACTTCGGAGGTTTACAATTCCTTGGTGATAAATTGGTGTCATGGCAATTGAAGAAGCAGATTGTACATCGATGTCCTCAATCAAGCGAATATGTAGCCATGTCTGCGTGTTGTGCTCAAGTCATTTGGATGAGAACACAACTCAAGGACTATGGTTATGTATTTGATGAATCCCGGTGTCTGTGACAACCGGAAGTGCTATTGCGATCTCGTGCAACACCGTTCAACACTTTGAAGTCAAAAGCACATCGATCTTGATATCATTTCATCAAAGATCATGTGGAAAAAGTACCGTTGAATTATACCTTGTAGTGCTGAACACCAATTAGCGGATCTTCTCACTAAAGCCTTGCCTCCCAAGATTTAATGATTTGATTCGGTAATTGGTATGAGGTGTTTGAATCCGTAAGAACTGGGACGAACTTTTAACACATTCTTAAAACAGTCAAACACCAAAAACTCTTTTGTAAATAATTTTCAAAAACAAAATACAAAAATATAAAATCAGATAAAATCAAAAAATATTCTTCTATCTAAATTTCTATCAACACCAAACATTGCAAGTACAAATCTTCCGTCAACACTGTGTTCCATCAAACCTTTCACCATTTTTCTCGAACAACTGTTGAGGTGGAGAAAGTAAATATTTTTCAGTTTCATAAAACCTTGTACTTGCATGTTACCAAAAATATGTTGTTTCTTCTAAAATGGTGGATATGTTTCTTGTTAAATACTATCCTCGGACTCAAATGTTTTAAAATTTCATCAATTCAAAAGTCGAGGGGGACTATCGTTAAGTTTCTTTCCCAAAATAAGTTTTGTCTAACCAAAGTGGAAGTTAATGGGTCTTCGTTGAAAATGCTTGAGGATAAGGGGCTAATGTTGTTACTTTTGCAAACGATTTTTGAACAAAATACCCCCTAAACACATTCAATGCATTCAACCACTTGCATTTAATTTTTCATCCACCAAGATCCACGGCTCACACTCATTCTTCAAATCCATTCCACAAAATCAAAAACTGTAAGTTGTAATCATTTTAGATCATGATTTTAAACATTGGTTTCTAAAATCTTTCAAATCCAACGGTTAGATCTTTCAAAATGATTGATTTTTGGTTTACGCGTATGTGTAAGAACAAGGAATCTTCCAAAGTGTGTTTGTGATGTTATGGGTAGTGTCAAATCTTTCATAAATCTGTTTTACACCCATTTCCATCACTAATTTGAACCCAGAAACTCGATTTGATAACTTTTGAATTTTTTAGGGTTTATGTACGAATTTGGAGGTTTACGCATATGAGTGTTTGGCTTTGATTAGATGCTTAGGATAGCTTTAGAACAATGTTAATTACATGAAATTGGCCTTGAATCCTACCCAGAAACATCAAATGTTGATAATTTAATTTTTAGGGTTTATAGGTCGTAGAACATGAATCTTTTGATTCGTTGGGTATTTTGTGTTAAAACTTGTTGTTAAATTCTCCTTTGACATCTAGGATAGTGCAGAAAACAATCTTGATGATTTTCTATGGTTGAATTTCTTATGCGTAGAACTAGGGTTTAGGGTTTTAGTATTCTTACGCCTAAGCTGTTCTATGCATATCTAGTTCAATCTTATACATGTTTTGTGATTCTGGAAGAGTTAGGATTGTGTTGTAATCATGTTATTATGTTTATGTGTTTCAGGTTGTTTACGCGTAAAGGATCAGAACTAAGGTGTTCATGTGTTACGCTTATGGAATACCTTATGCGTAAAGGTTACGCATACGAGCAATCTTACGCATAAAACTCACGCATAAGGGTCTACAGTGGGACTACGCGTATCCTGGAAGGATATGCGTAAACTTGGATGTTTACGCCTAAGGGCTACTCTTACGAGTAAACCTTACGCGTAACTCCGTTTGCCAAAGCTTACGCGTAAACATATAAGCTAAGGGTATGCTTTCACGCGTAAGAAATTCTTACGCCTAAGGGTTGCCTTTACGCTTAAGCTTACGCCTTCGCCTAAAACTCCTCGTTTACGCATAAGCTCACATGCTTACGCCTAAGCCAACTTTTCACTTTATTTTGAAATGTTACGCGTAAAATACTTGTAATAAGTTACTCATAAGTCACGAAAACCAAAATGTTACTCATAAACTATCAAAAGTTAAAATGTTGTGTGGTTAAGTGAAAATTGGACATTAAAATTCAAAATTAATATACTCACGTAACTTATCACTTCAACTTCAGAAAATTGGACTTAATTTGTAACATTCATAAACATGATAACACTCAATCAAATAATTGGACAATAAAATCAAACTTAGACTAACATAATGTCCTTCGATATGTTGGTTCTTTTGTCTCAATACCTTTCAGATCGCGAAATGGACGTCAATCAGGAAAATCTCAATGCCCCTAATGAACTCACGATGGCAGATATCTTCCCTGCGGACTACCACAAAACTATTGGAAAGAACAATCTCATAGTCGACTTTGACAACTTCACCTGTTCTGAATCCTCATGCAGAGTTGCAGTTGACATCCTCAAAGATCATCCCTTCCGTCTCATGCTATCTAACTCTGCTTCAGTGCCCGAAATTAACATTCATCAGTTCTGGCACAAAATGGACAAAATCGATGGTCAAGATGCAGTGAATGTGACCATTGGCACCAAAGAAGTCAAAGTTATAGTGGCAGATCTTCGTGTCATTCTTCTTCTACCAGTTATTCGCTCTACTGAATACGTTCGAAATCCAAGTGAAGAGGAAGTATAGCAGTTCATGGTTGACATTGGATATGACGAAGCTTCTGGCATCATCACCAAGCATTCCAAAGTCGATCTCAAGAATATTCTACAACCCTGGAGGACTCTCTATATCATGATCGCCAAATCGGTCTTAGGGAGAGATAGTGGACATGAACACCCAAAGCTGATGCATCTCCAAACCTTTTGGGGAATGGTTAATAGGAAACATATTGATTATGCAAGCTTAATTAGGGAAGATATGATGCAACATTACAGGAAGCCTGGTTCCAAGATCCCTTTCATCAGATATACAAAGTTGCTGATCCACAACCTCCTCGGGAAGCACCAGGACATCCCAATGAGAATCAATGACCCCAAAACTCACTCTATGTTGTATGAGCCTACCTTAAATACTGTGAGGTTCAAAGACTCCTCAACCCGTAAACAAGGTGCGGAATTACTTGATTGCCTGATAACTGAAGAAATCAAGGTTCTTCCATCATACCTTCGTTATAAGGAAGCAGTGCGTACGGGGTAAAGTTGGGTTTATGGATGAGAAGACAACTTCAGTGCGTGCAGGTAAAGTTGGGTTTATGGATGAGAAGACAACTTCAGTGGCTACCACAAGGGCAAGGGGAGCAGGAAGCACTGGCAGCACTACCAAGTATAAGAAAAGGCATCCAAGCCTAAAGAAAAGAGTCCCAGCTCAGATCGTTCGTCCTAAAGTTGAACCGGAACCAATTCCACATGACGACGACTCTGAAACTGAATCAGATGATGTGACTATCTATTCTGAAGAGAAAAAAGATGATACCTCTACCCAGAAGTCAGAGGATAAACCTGCCAGTCCCTCATCTGACAAAGGGAAGAAGCCAGTGGAAGAAGAAGAAGAAGAAGACTCAGATGTTGAGTAAGATCCTAAGGATGAACAGAAACAGTACCAGAAAACTATGAATCAGCTGAGAATGGAGCACGCTGCTAAAGATTTCAATCTTCAACAATTGAAAGGCCCTGGAGGTTCCAGCGGTGGTGTTCCTGTTACATCAGTTCTTGATATGGTTAATCAACCCGGTAAGGGAACTGGTGCCACCACCAAGGAATCTACGGAGCAAGATCAGCAAGAGGATCAGGTGATGTTCGATTTGGAACATGAAGAACAAGAGACTGATGAGAGAATTACAGAGAAAGATCTTGAGGAAGCTGAAAGGGGAAGGGCTGAAGAAGAACTTGCTAAGAAGTCAGAAGAGGAAATTGCTAAGAAGGCCGAAGAAGAAAGGATCAGAATTGAAACAGATAACTACATTCAAGAAAATCCTAAACACAACCTTGAGCAATCCTCGGAGGAACCCCATGACACTTCCACAACAAAATCATCTTCTCACTCATCACCACCACCATCCAAAGAAACAACAACAAAATCATCATCAAAATCAGTCAAGAAAAAGGCGGATACATGGGCATCTCGAACCAAAGCCAAGATCTAGAAAGCCTTGCATCAATCCAGAAAACGTAAACAAAGTCTTCAGGACCAAAAATTGAACATGCTAGCTGACAGGGTCAATGAGCTTTCTCAAGAGATGAAAACGTTCGTAGAGGAAAGAGATCAGATAAAGTTATTCCTCAACAGAGACGTTAAAGGAGAAATGGACGAGCAGATCAGGAACTATACTCATCACGTCCTTCTCCAAATTGTCCCAGGAGTGACTAAAGAAATGTTGTCAAGACAACTCTACCCAACACTTAAGACATTGGTCAGGCAAATGATTACAACAACACCGGTGGTCATGCAAACCCACCCAGTCCCGCCTCCAAATGTCACCGAAGCATATTTGATTTCACAATTGATACTGCAAATTTCTTCTCGAGCTTCTACCTTCACACCCGATGAATCAAAGCTTTATGAGGTACTTCTGTTATCTCAACTGAAGACAACGTGCAAGGAAGCAGCTGGTCAGGATAAGCGACCAAGAGATGATGATGACACGGATAAAGACCCGAATGCAAAACATCCAAAGAAGACTAACGAGTCATCATCATCCATGCCACTACCACCGCCAAAGACCACCACCACATCAACAAGTCAAGCTTCTCAACAACAACCTCCATCGTCTAATAAACCTCGGGATACTGATTCACCACCACCACTGGAGAAAACCGGTGATCACTTTACCTATACCGGTGGTGAAGATGAAGAAAGTCCTGAGCCCCAACAACAACCATCACCTAAACAACAACCGGAATCATCCTCCCGACCAAAGAAGAAGAAACCAAGTTCGGTCGTCTCCTGGTTAAACGACGACGACACAGAGGAAATTGACTGGTTCAGTCAGATGGATGATGCGACGCCTAGATTACCGAAAGGTCAAGAACCGATAGACGGTCGTACAATGGAGCAAGTAAAGATTATCCAAGATCAGTTCAAGATTAAAAAGATGATGAAAGGGGAATTGCGCAGGATAAAGAACGACGCGTTCAACTTCTCGAAAGAAAGATCGGTGACAGAATTGAAGTCGAATATCATTTGGACAATATTGCCCGTGCAATGTTGTAGCAACCCGTAATTTTTCATAAGGTAAAATGACTATTTTAACCTTTGACTTTTTAAAGTTGACATTTGATTTTGACTTTTGACTATCTGACTTTTACCGTAACGTAAAAGAAAATACGATAACCGGTAGTAACTGGTAATTTTCCTTGTGACCAACACAATACTACGATAAGTCTATATGTTCAAAATACTCTACTTTCACCAATAGTCATATTTTATATGAACTATTGCCACTTTGTTATTTTTGAGTAAATATTTTACTCTTTATCCAAGACGCGTACTTAAACCTACGTTATTAGGTTTTAACAACATAGACATACCCTATGAGACTTATCACACTTCAATATACTTAGTTGGAGTATATTGATAAGTTTAGAAACTTTCATAAGTATTCCATTTTTACGTTACCCTATTTTAAGTTTCGTGACTTAAGGGCTTAACATTAGTAATTACCGGGACCAAACTACACCTCATAAACCAATAATTATCACAAACAAAACATACACTACCACCTCATATGAGAGGTGGCATGTACATGCATACCACAAGGACATGAGGCCTTCTCTTATCACACCTAGCCTTATACACATGCACCCTTGTCCCCCACTACATGATAACTCCCCATTATAATCATTTTCACATGCAAAACTAACCAAAACCCTCTCCTCTTCCCCTTAAAGTCGTTCATCCCTCATCACCACTTCATCATCATCCACTTTGATTCATACAACAAGTTATACTACAAAAGTGAAGGGTTTAGGTAGCTAGTTATGATTATTGGGTTGTTTTAGTGATTCCATGGTTAGATTTGGAGTCATTCAAGATGTTAGCGGCTGAGATAAAGGGGATTATTTGGTGATTAACAAGGGTTAGAATCAGGTGGGTTGAAGATTCAAGACAAGGGTTAGAATCAAGTGGGTTGAAGATTCAAGACAACGATTAGAGATTAGAAGGGTTAAGGGTTGAATTGTTCTTGTTGTACTAGTAACTTGTCATCCTAATCCTTGTAAGATTTGAGTTTATTTTCTTGTCATTCAATATGATTGTAATAATCTCTATAATTATTTGATGTAATTTGATATAAGTAGTATATGTAATATGGCTTAATTGATGTTGTACATGAGGTTGTGACCAGAAAAACAAGCTAAAACAAGTCCTAGGTAAGTTCTATGAACATGAATTCTAAAACAGTCCCAAAGTTTGATTAAACTGATCATCTCAGTAAACCTTGAGGTTAATTAAGTAAGATAGGCTTTTAGAACTATGTCTTACGGTCGTTTCGCCGGGTGGCGCACCTCATAACTCATCCCGATGAGTATATGAGAGCCAAAATGGCAAAACATGTCAAAATCTGCACACCAGATTTCATTTGGGGAAATGCCCATGGTTCAGAATATTTCTGGAAGTTAACCCAATTTTATGAAATGTAGCTAAGACCTAAGCTTGAAGTTTGGTGAAATCTGCGTGTCAAAACAAGTTGTAGAACTCAACTTATGGTCTTTTTGGCAGGACTGAATGTGCAGCCAAACTTTCTGCAATGAAATATAAGTATATACTTGTAATTAGACCATTGATATAGGTAAACTTTGGAACTTAGACTTGATTAAGCTTAATAAGCTATTAGAGAATATAAAAATATGAACTTGACCTTTTGAATCACTTAAAAAGGACTTGTGGTTAAAAAGTTATGCTTAGTTAAGTTTTACTAGATGAAAATATGATGTTGGAACAAAAGCTTGCTAATACGATTTTAAAACAAGGTTTTGACCCTTTTCTGGTCCGAATCAGCAAAAGTGTAAAACACGAAAGTTGCTCAGAATGACTTTTTCTACAAAAATTCGGGTGCACATAAGCAGAAAGTGAACGACAAAACCTAAAAACGGCAAAAACTAAGCTGACCTGTTGTTGACTAGAAAACAACCTTAGTGAGAATTTTAAGTGATATATTGATCATTTGAATCTAATATAAAGCCAAGATTGTTGTCTTGAGATTGTCTAACTTAGACACATCCTTAATATGGTCTTGATTATTATTGCACAACCATAACTTAGCCGCACGGCTAGTATAAGTCTAATGACCGAAACTTGTTTTTAAAACTTGTTCACTAGACTTGGACAAACTAAGTAAATTACCATATGTCAAGTTAAACTACTTCACGACCTCTTTATTTTGATAGCCAAACAACATTTAAGGAATACTTTAACTTAGGAATTCATGTACAACATCATAAGCCAACAAACTACATATACTTGTACACTTATATCGTACAATATATTAAAACACGAATACTATGCTTTCTTAGGTAATCGTTAAAGATCGTGGTCTTGGCATACTCTATTGTTGACATACATTATATCGTTACACTCCACTGCTGATCACTACTGTGAATTCATTGCCCCACTTTCTATTTCTTAATTTTTTTACAAACCCTTGGGGGAGATACATGCTTTATTTTAAACCGAACACATTGCTTTAAAAATGTATGCTTATCTGATTGTTTTATTAGCACTAAGTTACCGCATTTGCCAAACTTAAGTCCCTAAATCATGAATCATTAATCACTAGTAAGAGTGGGCGCGAATATTGTGATAGATCTATTGGGATTGACGAATCCCGTTTGTGTTGGCCCCGTTAAAGGCAAACAAACGCACTATATTTGAGTAACATTAGGTAAAAATGGTAATTTTACCTATTAGGGCTGGTACCAACAATTTTACCAATTAATTTTGGAGCACGTTAACGCCTTGGTTGCATGATGCTTAGTCAAATAATAATTGTTTTGTTTTCAAACCATTGGTGTGAATTTATAACTCACACTACAAACATAGTGCGTTCAACCATCAAACAAACTCTATGAATTTCACTCAACCTTTGTGTTGACAGTTTTAAGCTTGTATTTCAGGTCCATAATGTCATAAGCTGGCACGGAAGGGCAAGGACAAGATCAAGAAGGCTATTGATAACGCTCAAAATGAGCATGTTTTTAGTAGCGTTATTGTTAGTTTTGTGTATGATAACCGGCTAAATTTACTCATAACTGTTGAAAAAGTGCAAAAGATGCGTATTTGTATGTGGATATAGCCAGGTATCGTAAAAGATGAAGAAATGAAGATTTCATGCACATTTGGAGAATTTTCGAGGAAGAAAGTCAAGTAAGGAAGCTCTTGGACTCAATGATTAGGAAGCGCAATGATTTCTAAGTATCTACAACAAGTAAAGATCAAGTTTCGTCTTGGAAATCAGCAGCGAAAACAAAGAAAAAGGCGCGAATCAAGAAAAGTCAATAAAAGTCAAAACTGGGAATAGGAGAGACGCCTAACCGATCGGTTGGAGCCCGCAACCGATTCGGTTGGGCTAATGGACAACACGCAACCAAAACCGATCCGGTTGCCAAGCCTGGAGTTACAACTTTTGTTATTTAATGTTGTCTTAACTCCCCATAATCATTGGAGGCCGATCATTTCCTGTTATTAACTTGTATGGGACGTTTTTAGCCAGTTAGTTAAGGTTCTTTAGCTATAAAATGAACATAGACTTAGTAGTCTAGGTGTGACACAAACCAAAGTGTAATAGTTTACACCAAAGCTATTACCAACTCTTATTATTCATCCCAAAAGTCTTGTTATTTTTTGTAAAACGTCCGATGGGTTGGAGAGCAATTCTCATCCATTGTTTGATCATTCGAGTTGTACGGTTAAGCTAGATGATTGGGCGTGTGGTTGCTATATTCCACTATTTCTAATTCTTGTAATCCAAAAGTTTAGGTATTCTATGGAAATTATTATGAATTACTATTCTCTTGAATTATTTGAATTACCTTGTTACTACTTGTGTTTTGTTATGATTGTCATGGAGTAATTCTTGAATATACTTGTGTGTAAGGATGTAGGAAATCATACTAGTGTTCTTATATGTGATGCATGTAAATGATCTTGTTTAAATTAGTTTGTTGGAAAACTACTAGTCTTGTTTGATTTGTCGGTAAAACATGTTTTAAGAAAAAGGACCGAAAGGATTTCTCTTGTGTTTTATTCCAAAAAAGTTAAGTGACAAACTAGTATGGGGATATGGTGATTAACATCCACCATGTTTAATTATTAAAACAAGACTAGAAACATTTTTCATCACGAAAGGTCGAAAGATTCGTAGGAACAAGTTTAATAAGAACCTTTTACAAACAAATGGATTTTCTAAAGGATAATCATTAGGATAAGGACCGAAAGGATTACCTACATGTTATTGTTCTTAAAATGATTTTACAAAACATAAACCATGGGTTGGAAATCATTTTCTTATGATTTCTGCATCACATCAAGAGTTTACACCAAGCCTTCATGAACACTTTCTATGATTGCCTATAGACTACACACAAGTATATATTTCTTAATATTGATTTTCACTAAACCATAATTTTTTGAGAGAGCCTTGACAAAGCTTTCTTGTTACCAATCTTTTAAAAACAAATTAAAACGCAAATCTCTTGGGACGATCTCGACTTACCCACCTTTGCTATCGTGAACGAGTATACTTGCTCGTATGTGTTTATAGTAATTGCCGGATAATTCGTGTTTATAAATTTTTAAAACTTGCACACGACAAGCACATCAGCTATAAATATTTTATCATTCACAAAACATCAAAAAACTTTATATTGATGTATTTTGTAAACAATGGAACCAACTGGGACCTATTTTGTAAACTCTGGTATATTTGAATGATAAAGACTTTTTAAAACGACTCCTTTAGATATCGTTTTCTATTATTATGATCACAGCCATCGAGTAACACCCGTTTGAATTCACAGTATCATGAAATTGGGGGTGTTACAGATTGGTACCAGACGATTATGTGACTTTTAAGCATTTGTATGCTACACAAACATACTAGTATATTGATATATACACTAGACATATTTTCAATCATTTTAGCTAAATAATGTACTAAACATATCTGCGTATGCCTATACTAAGGCATTGCGGCACAATCATATTTGGCTTGTGAAGAGAAAGTCCCCGGTCGTGTCTAATTGTTGGGTACTCCTTTAAACACTTTTGATAGTATTTTTGATGATCGATTTATTTATTCATAATGGCTTGTGCACACATAACAGTGGACAACCCGTACTTGTAATGAAAGGACCCTGTGGTACGCATCAGTGCCACAATCCATATAAAAGGAGCGAAAGCTTCTTACTTTTGAGTAAAATTTATCAAACTTTCAAAAAAATCAAAATTTTGCTTAAAAGAACAAGTAATTCCTCTCGTGTTTTCAAAACCTCAAAAGTTAGTATTACTTGTTGAGGGGGAGTATTTGCAAAAAATATCTTTGTTCACAAAATGTTCTTCGTGGAAATCTTCCCATAAAACTCGAAATGGTCATATTCGATATCAAATTTCATCAAAAACAACATTAATATGCCATTTTTGAGGGGGAGAAAAACTGTGTGATACAAATATGTTGCATTGTGATTGAATCTTCATGTGATTAGACTTAACCAATGAATTGACGAAATCTGAAATGTCATAAATCGAAAAGATTTGTCTTCCAAGACTTATCCAAGTAGATAGTACCTATTCAAGAAACTCTTGATAGACATGAACTTTGACGGGTTTGACAACCTTTTCAAGGTTTGTCCACATCTTCAAGGTAGTTATTAGAGCTAGTTGTCACCTACAAGCTGACATTGCATCTCTTTAACTATGCAACGTAACCGTGTCTCGCGGGGAATTGTCTATCTTGAGGCGATCAATTCAAAAGTGCGCGCTCTACCCTTACTGTGCATATTTCTGTCAAAACTCATAAGCACATGTGGAGGGGGAGTATTTCTGAAAAATACAAAACTCTTGAAGTGTTACAAACATGTTTTCATTCATAAACACTTTGAGAGATCTTCATGAAAATGGTTTTATGGCAACATAGGATAGTCATGGAGTGATAAGGTGACTAAGTTTAGGGATAAACATTCTATGATCCGCCAGAGCCGGAGGGATCTACCCAAGGACATCACCAATAGTTAGTATTTAGAAGTCCTTAGGTATGATTTTAAAAGGAGAATATGAGAATCGAGAGAAGAAGGAGTTGAAGAATTAAAAAGAAAAGTAAAGAAAAGGGTGAAAAGAAATAGCCTCCAAATTTCAATTTAGAGGCGGATACCGGTTCAATTCATATGCTACTTGGATGTCACTAGATGACACCAGTATTGAAGATTAAATTCGTCATGGACCCAGTGACGCACTGCACTAAACCTTCTTAGCCACTCAAGTTTCTCTCAACAAAAGCTTGTTTCATTCTCACAGGGAACCCTACGTAAACTATCAACTTTATCTTAGAGATTGTTGGTATTGAAGAAGGAGACCATCTCCCTAGTCTCCGCTCAGGAAAACCAAAGCGCACTAATTGAGTCTAGAGTGACGAGATTCATCAAAAGATCTCTTAGGAACACTTGAATTTTCATCACTTGTCGTTCAACATTAAGGACGCAAGTGATATATTCTAGAGTCCTTTGCAGATCCTAGCAATCTGCCGAGAACATTTATGAGGGGATTCACAACTGTGATCCTCAGTGATTGAATGGAAACTCCTACCGTGGTCAACATCAAACAACCACGATAGCGGTCACCGGTAACTCCTTGTGGGTTACGCTTAGTGTTGTCTCAAACGGTCTACAATCGTGAGGTGATGCTTTGGTGTACCTCGGCGACTCACCTTAATCAGATGTACTTTGGTACATCGTGTTATCCTACTTGAGGGACTCCAGTTCAGAATGACCTTTGCTAGAATTAGAGATGTGTTTTCACACTATGTTGTTAACACCCTCGTTCGAACTTCAGGTCTTTGGAAATCTCGCCAAGGAGATTCCTTTCAAGAATCGAGTCACGAAGATGTGGGTCATTACTTGAACTTGTTCAATGTAATGCCAATCGTCCTCCACGAGATTCGGACGGTGATTCGCCCGACCAAGGTGAATAGAATCAAGACATTCATTAGTAAAACAATCGTAGTGGTCAATTCTTTAAGAAAAGACCACAATCATCGATTGGTGCTCTTAACTAACCAATTTTATGCAGCTGCTGATGGATGCTCCTGGGAAGAAAGATCGTGCTGATTCTCCTCATGCTCATACCTACAGCAACACAAAGGAAGTTCTCTCAAAAGGCAACTCAAAAGTCAAAATGATTCTTCATCAAAGCCAAAGAATCTACAAAGTTTAAAGACTAGAGAACTACATCACATCTTAAATCCAAAGTCAAAGGGCGTGTGAGCATGTTGGAGAAAGACGTGGGGACACCTGAGCAACGAAGCTGACCAAATGCAAACAACAACATACAATCACCACATCCACACCAGAACAAAGAGCAAAGAACAAGAACACAAAGACGTCAAAGCTGAAAACTTCAATAGAAACAAGATCCCACACATGGGAAGATTGTTTGAATCAAAATCATTTCTTCTCACAAGAAAGAAAAATGCTAGAAGACGTCAAGCAACCGGTATTACATCATCACCAACAACTTAATAACGATTGCTGGAATCATTCCTAACACTTAGGGGGAGATTGTTGGAATCACTCCTAACATGTATTTCAAGTGTTAGTCACTTATATATAATGGGTTGCTTAATTAGGCTTTTATGTTAGTAATTAAGGCTAGGCTCATGTAGAAAGCCCATGAGCCTATGCAAAAGCCCATGTGGCTAAGGAAGGGACTAGAAGTGTTGCCCTAACTCTCTTCCCCTATAAATACATTGTATCCTCTCATTTGAGAGGTTGGTTGTTCACTCATATACTCTACGTGTAACCTTTCATATATTTTTGTGTGTTTGTGTGTTCATCCCTCCTTCTTCACCTCATTTCTATAATCTACATACTTGTGTTAACTTATGGTGACCTAAAAGTATTGTTGGAATCGCTCCTAACTCATAAATGGAACGACATTGACGGGATTACATTTTCTATCTTTGTTAGCTAAAACACATGAGCTTGTTATGTCATTTAGTCATAGTTGTATGTGTTTAGCTATATATACCCTCCTAGACTTTCCTAGGAGGGTTAGAGTCATTAGTGTAATTTCATCTTTCAATAATAGAACACCTAGTATTCTCCCTTCTCTCTCTACTTTCTCTCACTAACATGAAGATGCTAATCTTTCATCTTCCTAGACCTCCCGATTCACCAAATCACCCATACAATCAGTCCTACAATTGGTATCAAGAGCAAGGTCGGTTTGTTATCATTGGTTGATTTTGGTGATGTTTTTTCTTGTCAAAATCTCTTGTAAATCTGTTTTTTACCAAGTTTTTTAACTTTTCATTAATTCTTTAGGTTTAACAGTTTTACTAAGATATGTGTATCCTATTGGTCAAAACAGTCAAATTTGTGATATGCAGTTTCATTTCTTGGTACAGCTCACAGATCTAAGAGCACCGGTGTCCCTCGTCTTCACCCTTCGCCGCCCACCCCGCACTCCTGCGTGCCTCGCTTTTGACACCGGGTGCCTCGCCTTCACCGTTGTTGAACTCATCGTGGTGACGACGAGATGAAAAGCCTGACACAAAGCATATTAACGATATATATCCGTTATTAAACGGATATATATAACGATATATTTTTTTAAAACCCACCACCCTATATAAACCATCTTCATCTTCACCATTTACACATCTTCAAACCCAAAATCTTCCATTCTTACTTAACCCAAAGAAAAATATCTCACAATGTCTCAAAATCCAAATGACGGAGGATACTTCACAAACCTACTTAACTCAAACCCACCATAACACGGGGTTCTTCAAACCCGTCTACCCCTCTCGACCAATTCCAACCTGCTCTCACAAGAAATAATGCTTAACCAACAATATCATTTTCAACAAGGTTTCAGAAATTACTCCGCCGATTTCCATCACCTCGCTTTTAACCCGCCACAACCTCCACAGCTTTTTAACCCAACGCGGCCTCCACAGCTGCCCCAAATGGAATCACAACCGTCCGGTTCACAATTCAAAGTTCCAAAAGCACGTGAACCCAAAAGGCAGGGGCAAAAGACGAAGGCAAAAAGTTGTTGTAGATTCGACGCACGACGACTACGAAGATGTTGAAGTAATAACACAAGCAGACAGGAGGAAGTGGACCAAGTTCAAGAAATGTTACTTGCAAGAAGTGTTGGATAGAAATTTCCCAAGATAGAGATATGGGAAATGACCGCCCGAGGAGTACTTTGGAACGACATTCTCGACATGTTCAATTCTAAGACCACCGATAACCAACGTGGCAAGAATATGATAACTGATAAATGGACAAGGATTAACGGTGATTGCCAGAAGTTCAACGCTGTTTACAAACATCTTCATCAACATCGTCCTAAGTTATTTATTTACAAACTAATAAAATATGTCATATTCTATGTGGGTTTTGGCTAACATTTTTGCTTCATTGGGAATGAGCATAGTTCATCACCGATCGCCTGGCTAATCAGAGTCAGAATCATTTTCTAGCTGCACGACAACGTAAACTATCTAAAGTGGAATTTTACCATTAATTAACACCTCATTTTACGGTATTACACTACTACAGAAAATTAGCTTTTGGTACGGTTTTTGAACCGTACTATATATGAGCGTGTCAAAAAATAAAATATTTTTTGGTACGGTTTAAAATCGTATCAAAAAATGAGTTTTTGTTACGATTTGTTATACAACCGTACCTAATACAATCGGTCAAAGTCAATGATAGTTTGTTTTTTTTTGTCAGGCATTTTTATAAACCGCATCAAGATCTTTTGCATTAAAAAAAATATCAGTCAATCAGTGATTTTCTTTTTTCCCAAAACCTTTATATCCAAATATTCAAAAACCAAACAATTCCATTTACCACAAACGCAAACAATATCTAACAAGTTAACAATTCCTATATGGGAATATATTAATTACAATTTATCAGAATTTAATTAAGAACAATTTTAAGTTAAAAATCATGGGTCCCGATTCTTTTCATGGCCCCCGATTTTTTCTGTGAGTCTCGATTCATTTTATGTATTTATCATAAGAATAGAAGAAATTCCATACAAAATCAGAAAAGTTTATCCCTTCATATATATATATATATATATATATATATATATATATATATATATATATATATATATATATATATATATATATATATATATATATATATATATATATATATATATATATACTATTTTCCTTCCCAAAAAAGTGGTATACTATTTGAAGGTCATAGCCTTATGAGTGAAAACCATTACAAGTCATGTCAAATTGTTTTGGTTATGGAGGCATATTTTGATGGGCCCACATGAAAGAGTGATGGTTTTTCTAAATTTAGAAAGGCAATAAATATATTAACAAAAAAAAAAGATAAAAAAAATAAAAAAGCCCCGGGCCTATAAGAAGACAAGACCAAACACAAGACAACATTTACAAACAAACTATTCAGCTAAGAATGCAGCAGACAACGAGCTAAGAGCAACTGCAATGCTAACTTGACAAAAGACTTTTCACTATTTAATCAAGTCATTTGAATGACTTTTCCATCGACAAAAGCTTTCGCTTAACGACTTTGAAGAAGATAATGCAGAACACCTGTGTCTTCGACGAAAACGCCATGCCGATTTTCATTTAACGAAGAAACTATCGAGTTGATAGAAAAGCTTTTAAAAGTTTTTTGCATTGGAGAGTGTTTGTAAAAAAGACTTTTTAGAAGATAAAATTTATGAAGAAATTATTTGTGATTAAAAGAAAAAGTCATTATGGGTTGAAGCATTGCAGATGCTCTAAAAAAAACAGTTCTAAGATAGTCATGTGTTTTACATTGCTGTTTTGTGTATATATCTTCTTTTTGTCGGATATCGTTGGCGTTTTGGACCAAACAAAACACTGAACTTCGTCTCAATATTGATATAAATGTCTCTTTGTATTGGAAATTGTTACTTTTTGAATAAAAAGATATTTAACAAATTTACTCTAACACAAATTTATGCATTTAAGTTAGCATTAAGGGTGTGTTTGTTTTTTTTTAAGCCCTCTTACTCTTACCAGTAAAAGAAGAGTAGACGTTTTAATTGTTTGTTTTTTTTTTGAGTAAGACCCAATTAAACATATAACATCTTACTCAAGAAGAATGTGACTGTCTCATCGCCTCTTACTCGCTTTTGCAAACTTTATATAATATATTTGATTGTTTATTAACTATGTTATATTTATGATAAAAAGTCTTGTTTCATATTTACATAAGTTACTTATTATCGCATTGCGTTGGTTTAATAAACAAATTGCAAAACGAAAGACTTAAAATCATTCGGACAATTATACAAAAACAAACAACATTATTTCGTTCAGATTTATACTTTTTAGCCACCTCTTACCAATAAGATGTGGTAGTCAGATTCTGACCCAAAACATCTTAATGAAACAAACACACCCTAAGTCAAATCAAATTAGTCAATGATCAATTTCCTTACAATCTTGATGTAATAAGGTGGTGTTTGTTTGGACACTTTGGTTTGGGTTTTAAATTGATGTGACGGTAAAATATAGTTTGGTTTGTGGTTTGGATTCAACAATGACAATCACACCCTCAAAAGTGATTCCTCATAAGTGTGGTAGGATTCACTAATTTTTTAAGGGACCCACATTATTGTCTCTCACAATCTTGTTTTAAAAAATATTTTTAATTATTATTTTATTTGATTTATTACTTACATAATTACTCCTATAACATTATATTTTCTCTCACCTACATCAAATCTAAATCCAAATCCTAATTCAAATTTAAATCCAAATCCAAATCTTAATCTGAAACCCATCTACAAACTAAGCGGACCTTAAGTAGCCAGATTGTTATCTAGGGCTCAACGTATAAGTTTGGTTTTATCATTACTCACCAGTCTTTGTTCTTTATACAGTAATTCCAAAACTGGTTTCTAAGTCCACGCAGTAGTCAACTGACTTGTTAGTTTCCGGTCGATAAAAAGGCTAAAAATCGTTTAGTTTTATGACATGAAACCATTACCCGTCTGCATCATACATTCAATTTGACTCGATGAAGGAACATCATACATTCAATTTGACTCGATCAACTTCCTTCAGAGCCATTTATGCAAAAACTTATATAAAAAAACTATGTCATAATCTTTAATGGATTTAGTTAGGATTGAGCATACTTCATCAACGATCGCCCTATTATTAAGAGTAAGCATAATTTATAGTTGCATGACAATGTAAAATATCTAAAGAGAACATTAGTATTCATGAGTTGAGTTTAATATAAACCTTATGTGTTTATTAAACGTAATAAAGGAACGTGATTAGTGGGCGTGAGTGAGCTATGAGGAGTAGTTGTGCAGCAGAGCTACACCATCGCTTCATCGCCACAACTTAAGAAAGCATTGAAAAAATGAGCATTTCTAAAAAATAGCAAAGCTCACCGATTATTTGCCAAACAACTACTAAAAATCAAAATGCTCATTTCTCACCACTTCAAAAAGCTCCACACTGCTCCATGCCAAACATACCTTTTATATATCCAATGAACCAATCATACTCATCCATTATTTCATCAAAATTAAAAAAACAACTTTTCACTTTTTTCTGAAGATAAAATATCTTACAAACGGAATCGTTAAGCAAAACAAAAATACACCATCGCGACGAGAATTTTGTTATCTTTAGTAAACGCACTTCGATATACTTTCACGAACATTTTTTCAAGTTTTGTTTGTGTTAAAATTTGCATCCGGAAAATCGCCAGGATTTGTAAGTTAGAAATCATGTGATTTGTAAAATAAAAATCACATATAATTTTTTCCAACGAAATTTCGACACTTACAAAAAAGCAAAGTTGTAAAATCGCTAGACGCCTAGTGAGTCGGTTTGATAGGCCTAGCGATTAATCTGTTAGCGGGATTAATCGGATTGGAATTTTATGCACAAAATTGTAATTTTAGATATTATATTACATTATATGTATGAGAAAGCATAGATCAAAGTTCAAATATTTCAAGTGTTAAAATATAAACATAGTACATAATTTTTCAAAGTTCAAAGTCAAACATGATATTACTTGGTTTGTTGACCATTTTAAGCAATCTGTAACCGATTTTGTCTGATTAATCGGTTTGTTGACCGATTTTTAAGCGATTTTGTCCGATTTTTAAGCGATTTTGTTGACCGATTTTAAAGCGATTTTGTCTGATCAATCCGATTAGATCGATTTTGTCCGACTAATCGGTTTGTTGACCGATTTTTAAGCGATCTTTGAGCAAACCGATTAAATAGGCCGATTATGATAAATCAGGTCGCTTAGTGAGCGATCAACAATTATGCGGGGATTAATCGGCCGCCTGGGCCGATTTTTACAACAGAGAAAAAAGTAGAAAACAATTGGCGAAAGTATCTAGAAGTGACCCTCTATAAAAAGATGATTTAAATCTCGTCGTGATGATATCTTTTTTTCATGTAACGATTAACAGTTTATGTGATAGTTAATGTTTTTTTAAATGATGAAAGTAAATTGTTTTTTTTCCCTTAAAAGATGGATGAATAAGATTGATGAGAAAAGTTCATTATATAACTCATATTTGTCATAGAACCAATCAACCAATCATACCACTCATTTCTTTTTATTAAAATATATTCACCCTTTTTAAAATTAAATATCTCACAAACCGTTAATCGTTACGCCAAAAAATCATACCATCTCGACGAATTAAATTATCTTTCTATAGATACGCATTGTTATATACTTTCGACGATTTTTTTAAAAATTTTGTCTGAAAAATCACACGTGATCGTAAAATTCACATGTGATTTGTAAAATCACACGTGATTTGTTAAAATCATATGTGATTTGATTTTACTTAATCACATGTGATTTTTGTGATTTTACAAATCACACGTGATTTTTCTCTCGCTTAAATTAAAAAAAAATCCGTCGAATAATATAACAACGCATATCTATTAAATATAATTTAATTTTCGCCACGTATTGCATTTTTGTAGGTTGAATATTTACCGCTTGCAAGATATGTTATTTTAAAAAAGGGTGAAACGATTTTTATTAATTTAGATGAAAACTGATAACTATGACGGCTCATCGTTTCTATAACAAATATGAGTTATATATGGATCTCAACTCTAAGATTGATTCATTGGACTTATAGAGAGAATTTGGATGGGTTCATTGGTTCTATGACAAATTCGCGTAAAGATTAACAGTTTGTGTGATATTTATTTTTATTTTTAAATGATGAAAGTAAATTGTTTTTTTTTTCCTTTAAAAGATGGATGAGTAAGATTGATTTATTGGACTTATAGAGAATTTGGAGTCTACATTGATATTCTCTTGTTCATATATCTTAGTTTTATGAATAACACAGGGTTAATGCTAAAAAAAATTATAAATTAAGATGCGTTTATGTTAATGTTAGATACTGAAAGTTGAGGGTTTATATAACTCAAAACCCTAATTAAAAACAAATTTGATTCTTAAGAACAGGTATCTCTCTCTTATAACATCGTAAGTTGTAACCATTCTTTGTTATAGAGAAACCATTCTCAAATGTTATCTTCATTCTTATTAATGATTTTTGTTTATATAGTTTATTTATTATTTTCTTATTTTTTTTATTTTTTTTTTATTTTTTTAGTATACGGTACATGATTGATTTATGTAATTTTTAATGTTGCAGAATCAGATGGATGAATCAAATTGTATTGGGAAAGAGCCGGAGATGTCAATAAAAAACACTAAACAAGTTGATTCGTATAATGTCGAGTATATAGCTTCTCCAAGGGGTGTCAAAAGGATATCGCTGAAAACTATATCAAGTTCTGAAATTTTGTGAGTCTAGTATCATTCACGAAATTGATAAGTGCAAGGTAAATACTTTGGTGTTGTTTTTTTCGCAGCCTTTTTACCTCTTCATCTCGCAAAACCACGCCCCGAAAAGAATGACATTTAAGCTCTTCATCCGCAAATGCTAAGCACCGCTTGTTTTTCGCTTATCAAGATTTTTCATTTTCTTCTTTTTCTTCTTTTTCTTTTTCTTTTCACTAGTATTTTTGTGATATAAAAGTAACTTTTTTTTTCCTTTTCTTTTTCACTAGTTTTTACATTTTCGTCTGCTTTTTACATTTTCCTCCATTTTCTATGTTTTCGCCTGCTTTTTTAATGTTTTGTCATTTTTTCATTTTAGTCCATTTTTTCACGTTTTCGTCCGGCTTTTACATTTTCGCTCGCTTTTTACGCCACATCTTTTTACGCTTTTGTTTTTACGCCAGATGTTTTACGCCGGCCGTTTTTTACGCTTCCATCCCTTTTCACGCTTTCTTCCTTTTTACGCCGTCCGCTTTATCTTCTCACGCCGTCTGTTTTTAAGCCGATCGCTTTACGCTGTCTTTTTACGCCGCTTTTTACATTTTTTCGACGTTTTTACGTCGCTTTTTTTATGTTTTCATCTCATTTTTTCGCTTTCATTCGCTTTCTTACATTATCTTACGCTTTGTTAGGTAAGATAAAATAACGACAAAAACTTATAAAATCATATGAAAATGGAGGAAAAGTAAAATAAACACATGAAAATATAAAAACGGATTAAAACGTAAAACGAACGAAAGCGTAAAAACGGATGAAACGAAAACGGACGAAACGAAAAAGGACGAAAAGTAAAAAATTGGCGAAACGTAAAGAAATTGACGAAACGTAAGAAAACCGATGAAAACGTAAAATGACCGAAAACGAATGGGACGAAATGGACGAAAAAACCGACGAAAACATAAAAACGGACGAAACGTAAAATATGATCGAAACGTAAAAAATAGATGAAACGTAAAAAGGTGAAACGGACGAAAACGGTCAAAACGAAGAAAACGGACGAAACGTAAAAACGGACGAAAACGTAAAAAGGATGAACACGTAAAATGCATTTAAAACATAAAAAAATACGAAACATCAAAACCGACGAAAACATGAAAACGAACATAAACGTAATAAAGCGGACTAAAACTTAAGAAAACAAAGTAAATTGTAAGAAAACGGACGAAAACGTAAAAACGGACGAAACATAAGAAAACGGACGAAAAGTAAAAAATGATAAAACGAAAAAGGGGCGAAAACGTAAAAAGAGGCGAAACGTAAAAACGGACGAAACGTAAAAACGGACGAAAATATAAGAAAACGGACGAAAACGTAAAAAATGCATTTAAAACGAAAAAGGCGAAACGTAAAAACGGGCGAAAACGTAAAAACGGGCGAAAACGAAAAACGGACGAAAACGTAAAAAGACTATTAAACGTAAAAGAGATGTAAGATATTGAGAAAGAGATGAGGCCATGTGAGAAGGGTAAGAAGTGGAAAAGAAGAGATAAATTACGTCTGCATTGTAGAAGAGGAAAAGAGATTTTAGCCTCTTATGTCCGAAAAAACAAACGGTCTTCAGGAATACGCTCTGCACCGCAGAGAAAAGAGAAAGAAAGAAGCTTCTGAAAAAAAACAAATGCGCCTAAATAGATTTCAATGTTCATACATCGATTGACATATGTCACATACGTGTATTCTAAAACCTTTGTAATTATTCACATACAGTGATACATATATGTATTATAAAACCTTTTTTATAATTTATATACAGCTTTTCCGTCTCAAATTATAACTTCATTTGAACTTTTTGAATCTAACTTTGACGTTAAATATTTTTCTTTGTATTATATACACTACAAAAAAAATATCATTTTACCACACTTCTAAAAAGTGTGTAGAATATTTTGAGTTTATTTAACATTTATAAATATGTAAAAATTAGTTACATAAATAAGTGTAAACAAAAAAATAAAGAGTTTCACACTATATGTGTTTAAAAAAGTTCACACTTTTTAAGTGTTAAGAAATCTATATTTGTCCACACTTGCAGTGTACATTATATTCAGAACACTCAAATTCTCCACATGGGAGGAAAAGTGGGGAGGATTGGGTGTTACAAATATATTGCACACTTGTAAGTGCAGATATTATATTTCTTCACACTTAAAAATGTGAATTTTTTTTTGAAACACATATAGGTGTGAAAACTCTTTTGTTTTTCAAAATGTGTTCACACTTATGTATGTAACCAATTTTTACATAATATTCATGAAAATTATCTAATAAAAATACAAACCGAACTTATATTTTGGAGAAGAATTATATAAGAATAAATATATGTATTTTAAAACCTTTCAGTAATTCATATAAAATAATGTTTTTATTTTTTTATAGAATAAACATTATATAAGTTTCACTTTCCGGTTCAAAATATGATCATGCAAAAATTTACAGTTTTAAGGTATGTAAAACTATAAACTTTTGACTTTAAATATATAAACTTAGGTTATTAAAACGCAAATAGTTGTGAAACCTTCTTGTACTCAGAAAATGATACCAGTACTCAGAAAATGATATCATTGTGATGCCTAAACTCGCGTGTCCGTTTTGGGTGTGATACATGGGTTCACTTATTCATTAACCTAATGACACACAACTTAGCCCATGAGTCCATTTATAATGGCAATTTTTTTTATTGAAGATTCTATCAAGGAGCTAGAGCTAATAAAAACATTACATAGGAATGTGACAAATAGAGTGTGCATCCATGATTCAATCATACCAAACCAAATGTGAGGCGACTAAGTTTATTAACCATTGAATATATCTAGTTGTTCTTCGAATTAAGTTAGGCAGTATAACTGACATTTGCCTCTTTCTTCTTTCATAACTAAATTATAAAACAGAAAGATGAAATTCGCATAAACAATGAAATAATGTGGTTTTCGAGCTCTGATAAGCGAGAGGAGTGGAAGAAACAGCATATCAAAAATCTTGAAGAAGCTTTAAGAGAAGTTAATCCTCCGACGAGATCAATTCCAAGAACTACCGGTTTCTTACATTTGACAAAAGAATATGAAAAAACACCTGTAAGCTGTTTGATCTCATTTTTCCTTAACTGATAACAATTTTAGTAGAAGCTTAGAAATATACTTGACTTTCACACTTATGTAGATGTGCTTTCGTTTAGTTCCATATTTTACAATTTTTTTGTCAGCTGGAAACAGAAGTTTCAACAAGAATTTATGCTATCGCTTAGAAACAAAAGTTTCACACTTTTGTTTCATTTAATTAATTGATTGTCAAAAATAATTTATGAGACCGAAAATAGAAAATTTTGATTAACACTAGGTTTAAAACTTTAAATGTATTGTGAATTGATCGTGGGTTTATTTTATTTTTCAGAATTATGTAGGTACTGACAAGAAACGTTGCCATAATAGGGTCAAGAAAGGGCGGACGGACTTTGAATATTTCAGTAAGGTTCAGGAAGAACTTATACTTTCAATGAGATCGGATAAAAGACCATTTTTTTATGATGCACAAGAGCTTAACAATGTGGTTCATGGTATTGGGGCACAAGAGCTTAACTATGTGGTATGTATCCATAAGCCGTATACAAAATTTTGCTTTTCCTTACCCTTGTCATTGTTTCTAACAAATGGTTCATTTCATATTTCTGTTAAAAGATGGAGAGCCTCATACACAGGATCCAACATGGCAACAATAACCGGGCAGAGGAAGCAAAATTATATCATGAAATTAGATATCTCAGCGATACAATAGAAATATACACAGCGCCAACAAGACCTGCTGACACTCCTACGTGGACATGGGAAGAAAGATTATTTCATGAGAAAAGGAGACTAACCCGTGACAAACAATACAGACAACAGAAGTTGAAGGTAGTTGGGTCTCTACCTCTTTAAAGTTCATCACTAGTTGGTCCATTGTTTATATATTACTTGTCAATTAATCCATGTTCATATACTACTAGATTGTGCTAAACCAACTAGAGAAAGCTCATACTGTTAGAAGGGGCCAACTTAATCTAGAGTTGGATCTTTTGAGAAAGAATATCAGATGTATGGAGAAGGTACTTGAAAAAATTTCTTTGAGGAAGATGAAAGCCTATAAATGTGCTTATAAACTTGGAGAGCAACAAAATGAGGTGGTATAGTTTTCATTTGTAACATATCTAGTGGATAATAAATTTTTACGGTAATGTTGATAACTAACTTTTGTTGTTTATATTCAGAAATCAAGTTATAGGGAGTACAAATCATCGCTCATGACATATGTGAAAGAACTAGCACGAAGAGGGGATATTGTGGAACTGATGCAAGTTTGTGATAGGCAGCTTTAGCTTTTTCAAGGTTGCAGCCAATTATAATTTATGATCATCGCTTTAGCTTTTTGAAGTGGTGGAGGATATCATTTGTGGGATTGGGTTCCATTGCGAGCGAGAGATAGAGATATGCGAAGAGTACTTGGACTATGAATTGAAGAGGTACTAACAGAATCTTGATAAGTTGATATTAGAATCTTGAATATGACATGAATACATATGTGCAATTGTGCGTGTCATTGTTTGTATTTCTTTCAGTTTGTAGGCGCATTCCTCTCTCCGATAAGTTTTCAAAGTGTATAAACTTGCATATGCCATAATCAAGATTTTTCTAAACATCATTTTTGAACAGTAATATATTGATAACAAACTAGCAATTAAGTAACAAAAATATTACTATAAGATTAAACAAACATACATGAGGAGATTCGGCCATAAATCCAATCTAACCAATTAGGATATCCAAGGGAATGAAAGAACTTTAATCTATTCACAAAGTGTATCTTTTCTTAGAAGTAATTAGGTTGAAGCACAACTGATTCCGAATTTCCGATATATCTAAGTGGTAGTGTGGATCATAATTAACATCGAAACAAGAGTGCTATTGATTGTGAAAGTTGAAATTATCAGCTCACAACGCAAGTTCTTACAGGTTTTGGGGCTAATTGGCCGATCTCCAATATGATCTGAATCCGTCCCACAAGTTTGCACTTTGCAGCATCAAAACACTCCACAAATAAGTACTAAATGAGGGACTTCTTCAAAACAGTATAAGAAATCACCTCTCAAGAGAAATAAGAAAGCCAAAGTGGAATTCGACCACCGATCCATCACGTTACAATAACACTAAAACGGACTACTGTAATCTTAAAGAAGAGTACTGGACACGACTTCCATTTTATTCAATGAGCTACAAATTTAAAAAAAAAGTTAATTTAAAAAGCTTGATTCATTGGAAAGGGTTCTAAGTGTCCCACATCGGTGGATGTTTTAACCAAAAGTGGGTAAATATGTAGGAACGTGTACAATAAGGTTAGTTTAGATTAAAATGATTTTTAGCAGCTGCGGGACTTGGTTGAGGGTTGCAAGTAGAAAAGCTACCACCACTTAGTCCCGCTAATAACATTTGTGTCTAATTTTATTTATTTTTTATTTTTTTAACAAAACTTATACTACAATAGATAATCAATAACATAAGTAAAAAAGTAAGGGTATAGGGATCCGGTGATAAGAAAATTTAAAATGATAAGGATGAGAAATAACTATAATTGCACACTTCAGATGCATCGATTTGATTTAGATACATCTATGTTCATTTAGATGCATCCATATTAGTTTCAAACGTGATTTTGAAGTGAAAATCGCACATTAGTAATTTGACTCGCAAATGATGAAAAATACATACAATTCACGTAACTTAATGAAATACATCTAATATATGTATATGCATCTACTTTCTAGCAAGAAAATATATTATTGTGCATCAAAAGATTAGGGATGCATCTAATGCAAATCGATACATCTCTAATGTGTGTTTATACTTTATAGTTATTTGTAATCCTTCTCATTTTAATATTTTTTCTCATTTGATTTTAAGTCGTAAAAGTATAACAAACAGGGAAAAACTTAATAGTTTTATATTACTCGGTAAACTCAATAAATAATTGATAGCACAAGTAAAAGTAAAACCAAAAGGACGAAAGTAAGGTTTTCCAAAGCCATGGAAGTAAGTGAATCAACTTCTATGATAAATTGGGGACTGTTTCGGGTTGCTTATTAAAACTGCTAATTCTCTTTTAAATATTAAGATCAATCAACTTATTATGGTCCTATAAGCAACTCAGAAAAACAATCTTAAACATACTCAAAATTACTTACTCCAAATATTCCCTTAAGTGATATTGACAAAACTTAGAAACATGAGGGGTTGGGTTCTAACATAGTATGCAGTTGTTAACTAAACCAAGAGCTTACGAGTCATGCTAAATGGATTGAACTAGGTGAATCAATCTTACTACATACTTTTTTATGAGGAGTTAAGGGTTGTTTCAAGTTGCTTACGAAAACTGCTTATTCTTTTTTGAAACCAAATCAACAGTTTGTAATATACTTATTTCACTCTATATGCTACCCGAAAAAAAATGTCAAACACTCCTTAACGATTACTACAAACATGATTGGTTCTAATGTAGTAAGCTGTTAACTAAAACAAAGAGCATATATACGTTCATATGATAAGTAGAAAAGAGAAAAAAACAGCATACCAAAACTGGTTTTTATATGTTTACACATTAGTCAAAACTGACTTTGTTAGTTTGCAGCCGATAAAAAGGCTGAATAATGTTTGGTTATCTGACAAGAAACTCATTTTTCGCCGGCATCATGCCTACACTTTGATTCAACATCCTTCTGAGTTATTTATAAAATTGGAGATTTAGTTAACTACTTTACTTCATCGGGAATGATCATTATTCATATTTGTCGCCTTACTAGTTAGAGTAAGCATAATTTTTAGTTGCAAGACAATGTAAAGTGTAAACTATATAAAGTGAAATAATACTATGGGTGAAAATGAGAATCACGAATAAACTTTCTCAAATATACCAAGACGTAACATACAAATTTTATTATTTTTGTACGTAATATACTTTCAAATTTGGAACGAACGACGTAATATGACCAGAATCAACAAGTTACCGTGTCAAAAGTTTGAAAATGACATAAATGGTCCCCGTGGCTTGCGTTGACTTTCACAGGTCATCCATCGACTTTATTTTCTGTTAAAAGTTTCGATAATAGTCCTTATGGTCATTGGCTTTTAGATTTAGTCATTTTGTTCCGTTTTTGCCCGTTTTTCTTACGTTTTGTCCGTTTTTCTTACGTTTTGTCCGTTTTTATCGGTTTTCATCCGTTTTTCATACATTTTTCTTAATTTTTGTCCGCTTTTCTTACGTTTTTTCTGTTTTCTTTCGTTTTGCCGCTTTTCATCCGTTTTGTCCGTTGTTCTTACGCTTTGTCCGTTTCCTTATGTTTTCAAAAAAATTGAATAAAGAATTTCAAAAATTGAATAAAAAATTATTTTTTTAAGAAAAAATTACACGTTTGGTCCTTATGGTTTGCCCAATATAACAACTTTAGTCCCTAAGTCACTTTTATTACACCACAAGTATCTAATTTTGAAACTATGCACGCTTTTGGTCCCTATTTTGGATGGCCGTTAGTTAAGTCCGTTAAGTATTTTGCGCCGTTAGTCCTTCGTTAATAATTTTTGCACCGTTAGTCCTTAAAGTTATTTGCATAAATCGTCCTTGTGGTTAGCCCGGTCAACGGGTCGGTCAACGCCACGTGTCACCACCTGAGTGGTGCCACGTGGCATCGCCCGTCGGTCAGCGGGTCAAGTCGGGTCAGGGTCGGGTCGCCACGTGGACCAATGAGGTGGTGCCACGTGGCATTGGTATAATATACCAAATTTTTGGCTAGCCTAAGATTCGAACTCAGGTCTTTTGTGTGGGAAGCCAAGCCTTACCCAACTGGGCTAAGCATAGCTTCAATAATATTTTCCTAAATCAAATACATAACCCTTCCTAAAAGTTAAGGCCCAATCCAATAATATTAAAAAGGTTCAATTTTATTTTTTGGCCTATCAATTTAAGGGGTTATATGGACTGTAAAAAAAAAAAAAATATATACCGTCGGACTCGTTTTTTCGTGCTTTTTCCAATGGTAAGCTCGAGGAATATACACGTGGCGTTGACCGACCCGTTGACCGGGCTAACCACAAGGACGATTTATGCAAATAACTTTAAGGACTAACGGTGCAAAAATTATTAACGAAGGACTAACGGCGCAAAATACTTAACGGACTTAACTAACGCCCATCCAAAATAGGGACCAAAAGCGTGCATAGTTTCAAAATTAGACACTTGTGGTGTAATAAAAGTGACTTAGGGACTAAAGTTGTTATATTGGGCAAACCATAGGGACCAAACGTGTAATTTTTTCTTTTTTTAATATGTTTTTTTTTTTTAAATTGAATAAAAATTTCAAATATGTTTTTAAAAATTTCGTTTTGCCGCTTTCAAGATTTTTGAAAATTTGAAAATTTCAATTTTTAAGATTTAAAAATATGTTTTTTAAAAAATTTTTTGAAGATTTTTATAAAAATTTGAAAAATATTTTCAAGATTTTAAAAAATTTAAAATTTCCAATTTTTTTAAAAATTTTGGAATTTTTTTTCAAATTTGGGAAATAATTTTCAATTTTTTTTCCAGTTTTTTTTCTTCTTGGAATAAATTTTCAATATGTTTAAAGAGTACAAAAACGTTAGAAAAACGGACAAAAACTGATAAAAACATAAGGAAAACGGACAAAACGTAAGAACAACGGACAAAAACAGATGAAAACTGGCAAAAACGAAATTTTTTAAAAAACATATTTGAAATTTTTTATTCAATTTTTTAAAAAACATATTTGAAAAATAATTTTTTTATTCAATTTTTTTGAAATTTTTTATTCAAAATTTTTTTGAAATTTGAAAAAAAAAATTTTGGAAATATTTTTTTTCCTATTTTTTTTTTCAAAATTTTTTTGGATTTTTTTTTCAAATTTGCGAAAAAATTCCAACTTTTTTTTTTTGATTTTTTTTTTCTTTTTGGAATAAATTTTCAATATGTTTAAATAGTACAAAAACGTAAGAAAAACAGACAAAAACTGATAAAAACATAAAGAAAACGGACAAAACGTAAGAACAACGGACAAAAACTGGCAAAAACGAAAGAAAACAGACAAAACGTAAGAAAAACGGACAAAAAATTAAGAAAAATGTAAGAAAAACGGATGAAAACCGATAAAAACGGACAAAAACGGAACAAAATGACTAAATCTAAAAGCCAATGATTATAGGACTATTATCAAACTTTTTAACCGACAATAAAGTCGATGGATGACCGTGAAAGTCAACGCAATGCATGTGGACCATTTATGTCATTTTCTTACTTTTGACCGGTAACTTGTTAGTTACTGGTCATATTACGACATCGTTCCAAATTGAAAGATATTACGACAAAAATAATAAAATTTGTATGTTACGTACTTCGGTATATTTGAGAAAGTTTGTTACGTAATCTCAGCCTTCACCCTAATACTATTGATTCTCATTTTACACTAAAACAAAACCTAAAATACTTCAATCCTAAGAGCAAATTGGACATGATAAATGTTAGAACTTATTAGAGTTTGAAAAGTTTTCTAGTATCCCACATCTAAAGGGGGCATATTTTTATAGATTTGAAGTTTAATACATGTGGATATGATAGGCGGGGTACAACAAGGCCATGAGATACTTATGTTAGGCTTCTTAATTTTTTATTGGAAACAAAATTCTGAATACTAATATAAACAAACTTCTGAATACTCTTTGGTTTTTTTAATAGAAACAAAGTTCCGATTACTTTTTGGTTTTTTATTAGAAACAAAATTCCGAGTACTTTTTTTTAGAAACAAAACTCCGAGTACTTTGTCTTTACAGGTTTTTATGAGGACAAGTTATCCCCACCCTCCCATAGAGAGGGTATCTAATAATTGGGTGCATCGTTGGCTTGTACGGTGTGCATCGCGAGTTATACGGCATGACCCAAACCTCCTAATGTGACAACATAGGGAGCAGAGCCGTCTTTGAGAGTGTGCAAAATGAGCGACCGCTCATGGCCTCAGAATTTTCAAGGCCCCATTTCATGAAGAAAAAAGTATTTAGATGGGAAAATATCTTAAATGAGTAATATGTTAGAACGTTTAGATAACTAACTGAATTATATTTTATAAACGGTGACATTTAATATATAATATTGCTTATCGAAATGCCTAATTATATAATTTCGTACAGGGTCCTCCAAAATTTTGTCGATTCATGAGACGGCTACGATAGGGAGGTATCTATAACACATCCTGTGGTGTTGTTATACAAACCCTTCTTATATTGTCACATCATGGGGTTTAGTCAAACCGCATAATCCGCGACGCACACCGCATAACTCGGCGATCGTCCAATCATCAGAACCCTCCCATGAGGATGTGGATAACTCGCCTTATAAAATAGGCTATGTTATCCCACTCTTCTTGGATGTGACATAAAGGGTAAAAGGTACATAGATTTCTTTTGTGTTTCCAGTTTACTGTTTATCAGTTTATGTTTCGTGTTTCCTGTCAATTTTAAGCTTTTGGCTTATTAAACTTTATATATTATATTTCGTACTTTCAATTAATAGTTTTTTTATATAAACCAAATTATAAAAATAAAAAATAAAAAAAAAATCAAAAAATAGAGTGGGTGTCATTTGTAAGAGAGGGGTGGGAATAACCTCCCCCTTATGAAAATATACCTTTATGGTTACTTTTTAGATGAAAATAACCTGCACAGGCTTATGGGTTACTGATTCGCCTTTTCGGTTTTCGTATTAGAAACAAAATTGTACTTTGTCTTTAGAGGTTCTTATGAAAATCTACTTTTATAGTTACTTTTTAGATGAAAATTACTTGCATACGTTTATGGGTTAATATACTAAGAGGGTGCATGGTTAGTATTGGGGAATCGGAAAGGGAAAGGGAAAGCAAATGAATGAATTGGAGATTATCATTATCTTTGATAGTGTTTGGCTTAAGAAAAACACAACCTCCAAAGTGGTGGTGAGTGGCAGTGATGGGTGGCGGTGGTGGGTGGTAGTGAGAGGTGGGCGGTGGGTGGTGGCGGTGGTGGGTGGTAGCGGTGGTGGGTGGTAGTGGTGGGTGGCGGTGGTGGTGGTGAGTGGCGATGGTGGGTTGTGGTGGTAGTTAATGGTGGTGGTGGTTGTGAGTGGTGGTGGTGGTGGTGATGGGTGGCGGTGGTGGGGTGGTGGTGAGTGGTAGTGGCGGGTGGTTGTGAGAGGTGGTAAGGGGTGGTAATGGTGGTGGGTGGTGGCGATGGTGGGTGGTGGTGGTAGGTGGCGGCGGTGGTGGTGGTGGTAGGTAGTGGTGGTGGTGATGAGTGGTGGTGGTGGTGATGGGTGGCGGTGGCGGGTGGTGGTGGTGGTGAGTGTTGGTGGTGGGTGGTGGTGAAAGGTGGTAGTGGGTGGTAGTGATGGTGGTAGGTGGTGGCGGTAGGTAATCATTACCTTTCTTCTCAATTTACTGAGTAATGCCTCATTACCCACTATTAAGCAATAATTGCATTTTCTACTAGTCCCAACTGCACACGCTTATTCATTGTTTTCCCATTACCCCACCCTCCCAAAAAAAATACCCTAAATAGTCACTAAACTTTTCAAAAAAATGCGACTAAAGTAATGAACTTTCATTTCGTTCATTTAGGTTACTAAACTTATAAGAATTGACATTTAAATTACTATTCTATAATTTCAGTGTTAATATGAGCGACTTGAACGCCTATTTTTGGATAATTTAAGTAATGCTTAATTTTTGATAATTTAATTAACATAAATGTCGTGTTTTACAAGTTCAAGCCATGTGTACGTATATTCTTATTAAGAGTAGAATGTATAGATATGCTGCAACACAAGTATATGTTCCTTACAGAGAATGTAAAAACTGATTCATAACACCAATTTATGTTCTTTACGCGTAAAAGTAGTCCATTACTGTTCTGGACACAAGTTTTGTTTTATCATTACTCCAGGACATTACTCCTTAAATTATGTTCTTTACACACAGTAATACCAAAAGTAGTTTTTAAGTTTACACGGTATTCACAAATGACTCGTAAGTTTCTAGCTGATAAAATGATAACTAACATTTTGGTTTTCACATTGGCTCGAACATCCTTTAGTCATAATCTGTAGGGGTTAAATAATTTAGTTTACAACTTCGCGTCATTGGGAATTGGTATAATACATCAATAATCGCCCTAAAGTGTCATTTGCTAGGTATATGACAACGTAAACCTTCTAAAGATCATTACTATTGACCAATATAACACAATACCAGAGCAAATATCTGTATAAATCCATTATATCACAAGATAAAATACTTTCCCATTTTCTTTAAGTTACCACCATATATAGCTAGCAACTATGCTGCTCGTAAACTACAATTTCCGTTTGATAAGTAGTGCAAGAAAATTTATCTTAAGTGCCGAAAAACATTGGAATACAGGAACATGGTTTATCAGAATCACCATATCTTGTTTCAGACCCAGAAGAGTAGAATGACTACTGCAAGGACGATTGCAACAGGAGCGTACTTCCAGATCAAGGCCTGCAGTTAGATATTTGAAATAAACAAATGGCGAGTACAAATATATATGCACAACACAATCATACAATGAATAACGGATGGTGAGTACGAATATCAAATTTCCATGCTGGTAGACTTGGCTCATTTTCAGTCTACAACTATTTTACAAGCTAACAAACGTTTGGTTTTCCCCTTGGCTCGGACATCCTTTAGTCATAATCTGTAGGGGTTAAATAATTTAGTTTACAACTTTGCGTCATTGGGAATCAGCATAATACATCAATAATCGCCCTAAAGTATCATTTGCTAGGTAAACGACAACATAAACCTTCTAAACAGACCATTACTATTGACTAATATAACACAATACCAGAGCAAATATCTGTATAAATCCATATATCACAAGATAAAGTGAAAACTTTCCCTTTTTCTTTAAGTTACCACCATATATAGCTAGCAACTCTGCTGCTCATAAACTACAATTTCCGTTTGATAAGTAGTGCAAGAAAAATTATCTTAAGCGCCTAAAAACTTTAAAATTTAGGAAGATGGTTTTTCAGAATCACCATATCTTTTTTGTGACCCAGAAGAGTAGAATGACTAATGCAAGAACGATTGCAACAGGAGCGTACTTCCGGATCAAGGCCTGCAGTTAGATATATGAAATAAACAAATGGCGAGTACAAATATATATGCACAACACAATCATATAATGAATAACGGATGGTGAGTACGAATATCAAATTTCCATGCTGGTAGACTTGGCTCATTTTCAGTCTACAACTATTTTACAAGCTAACTTACAAGCCTTTATAGTTGCAAACACTTGGTTAATAAATCCTAGTTATATGAATAACACAATATATTCCATCTTAGAAGTAAAATCATACTAACCTGTCGATTTAGATCTCTTGCTTTGTCAGCATAGATACGAGATTCTGAAGTTAATCGGCTTGACATTTGACTGACCTCTGCAAAAGTATATAAGTTAATCAATAAAGACACTTCTGGAATGGTAAAAACTGTAACTACCATCGAATGGGTGGATTTTCAAATTTTAGTAATCAAGATTTAATCACATTCACATGCTTTGGCTAAGCTTCTATAGTTAACTTGAAGTCCGCTATCAGCTTTGACCATATGCTTACATTCTCATTACATCCACAGTAACTTTCTATGAGTATCAAGTACAGCTTCGATGAGAAGGTATCAACTGAAAACAGTTATAATCCTTCAGTTTTATTATGCAAAAGTTATTCTGCAACACCACATTACCAGCTATGATGTGCCATCATTCAGTCAAATACATACAACGTTCCGGGCAATCATGCATCAGGCAATAGACTCAGCATAGAATTTGATGTTGAGAGGATACTTAAAAGCGTGTCTTAAGAAATAAGAAACAGATAGTTTGCTCTTATTTTATATTTTACTTAAAGATATGTTTGCAATAGATTCTATTTTTCAGACATGTATTTATATTCTTGATAAGTATATTGGATATGAATGTCGCTAATCTAAGAATTTAAGGTGCACTTCTAAAGAGAATAGAACTTACGGTCCAACTTTTCACCAATGCCAAGAACTTCCTGCACATTACGGGTCATAATCTGGTGTACTTCATAAAGCTCATCATTCAACTTGGAAACATTCCTTTGAGTTCTCTTGTCCTGATACAACTTCTTCGTTCTTTGTATAAATGTATCTATCCACACACAAAACGACAGGAATATTGGGTTAGGTTCGCAGGAAATGAACACGTATGTTAGTTACTTGTATAAAACCAAAAGATATAATATGTACCAAATTTGATAAAAGCATAAGGTCTTGCTGCCGCTTCAATTAGATCCGCATAACCCTCTCGAATTCATTCTTAAGATCTTCAAGGTATTGAAAAGCAAGCTTTTAGGATAAGCATGATCACACATTGTCGAATAACATACTCGCCCTTCAATAATATAGCTGAAAAGTTGGGTTAAGATACACCGATAAAGGAACTTCCACAAAGTACTTTGTAATTACCACAAACTATAACTTAGTACACGAGATATACAACACGTTTAAAATGAATGAAAACAAAGTGGAGGATACTGGAAAATGTAAGGGCCGGTTTCAACAGACATTCGAGACGCTTCATTGTGTCCTCTTGAAAGGTTCTTGAATAAGGCCTTAACTTGCTGTTTATAGAAGTCTGCATCTTGCATATCGCGCCCATCATCCATTCCTTCGGCTAACGGAAGGCCGTCAGTGACACGAGCAATCATCGTCAGCTTCACCATCTTTACTCTAAGAAGCTATCAGCTATCCAAAATTATCAACAAAATATGTTACTCAAAAGTACTATTACAAAAACATTACCAGAAAACATATTTGTCTTGTAAAAAATAACATATATAGAATCCGTCTAGCATTAACATATAGACTAAATCTATAAAAATTACAAACCATCAGATTTACCACCAGAACGCACCATTTCGAATTCAAAAAACACGTAAGACAAGTGCATTAGCTCAAACTCTCTTACTGTACAAACAAAAGTGAATGAGTGTGGTGGTAAGTTGACTGGTAGGGGTCGAAACATAAATCACATGTACTACATACATGTCCGTATTAAGAACCGTTTTGGAAGCATTTTTGTTGTTTAAAGTTGCGGTAATCATATAATCAGCTATTTACATTTACATGTAAAACGACCCAGAATAACTAGACTCGGTTTTGCTACAGCTACTCCTCAACTGATAATTATAAGCAGTTTCACTAAACCTAGAGAGTTTTCGGGATTGCTTATGTTTCTGCTTATAAACAAATAAGCACTTCAGTATTTTGAAATAAGCATCTCTCAACCCACTTACTAAAAACTGCTTATAAATATGCAATCCACATTAAAGAATCAATATATTATTAGTACCAAAAAACAACATTAAAATTTATTTAACAATAAAAAATACCTGAAAGTTTAATATTAAGTTTGTTGGGCGAATTAAAATGAAATTGTGAGGGTTTTGGAACAAGATTGATTAAGAATTGGAGAATTATTTTGTTTTTTTACCGGTAAAAAAAATAAATAACCAGTATTTTACATTGTGTATACTTGGTCGTTAAAAATACCTATTAATTATTCCCTTTTTTTTCATATATTAATCTGCAAGTTTTATGTTTATAAAGCAATATATTTCAAACAAACCAAGTTGGTAGGAGTGCTGGTAATAGTGCTACTTTATATCCTCGTGGTCATGTGTTTGAAATACATCAGCTCTCTATCCTCATTCTCTTTTTTTAATTTTAAAAGTTTTAAACTTTACAACTCTCTATCTTCATTATTTTTTTTAATTTTAAAAGTTTTAAACTTAAAGTTAAATCTCAAGTATTCATTTACATATTTTAATAACCCTTACTTAAATTTATATAATAATAAAGGTCGATTTGAGAGTATTTGTTACATTTAAAATTTTACTAAAGATTTTAATATTATGATCATTCTAGTTTAATAATAATAATAAAGGTCGATTTTGAGAGTATTTGTTACATTTATAATTTTACTAAAAATTATAAAAATTGATAACACTTAAATCTGTAAAATGGAATTTAGAGTTACATTTTTGAACATTACTAATAACGAGGCTACATAAACTCGTGCGTTGCACCGATTGGTTAAGGGTTGAATATGTGTGATTACCAAACATGTACGATCATCTAAAATGAAAGACAAATGTATGATTTGTTGCCATTTAACAAAAACTTAGCTCGAAGACAAATATTATGATTTTTAGTACATATTAATAATGTTTTTTTTTTGTCATGTACGTGTAATCCAACGTGTTCTCAAAATTGCATAATAGTAAAGAATAACTTACTATTATCCATAAGGAATGAGGAATAACTTACTTGTACATGTATGCAGCAATGCCAGGAATCATAATCTTTTGCTATTCTCCTGCCCATAGAGATAGTAGGCAAAAGCTAATTCAAGGCCTGCAGCGGTAAATGTCCCCAAAGCATGATTAAATCTTTGCTAAGTGTTGCTCCTATATATATTAAAACAAATAAAACTGAATGAGTCAATGTTGCGCATAAGATCAGTTAAGTTCTTATAGTTATAGAAAGTTGTAGTTTCTTGAATTTTAATTTGCACATTTGTGAATCCAAAAAAGTATAACACGATATTAACCAAAATATAGATGGAGTGAAAAATTATGAGGTACATTTCGAATAATATCAAGAATTTTAGCAAACTTTATATCTATGTAAAAATATCAATGTGGTTCCCGTGAGTCCTTAAGTTCGCCGTGCCTTTGCGTATATTTATTCCCCTTAATAGGAAAATTACATATACTTCATATATATATTAATTAAAATCATTATACTTTATATATTGAAAACTTATAAATGTTGGACCAGTTGGATACTGGGTTAAAATTGGTTTCTTTGAAACAGTTAAATATAGCCTTATTGTCTCGTTTTCACATAAATCCGTCAGAAATGCCCCCATCTAATATGAATATGAAGAGCTTGTCTCTTTAGGATTTAGATTAAATTACTATTGAGACACTAATAAAGTGCTTTATTATTATTCTTTCAGTGAGTTTATTCACCATGATTACTACATTAAGATTTATGCCTCACTATTTGTTACTTGTATTGAGACGTTGGCATTGGTTTGTGCTTTATACCTATCCTGTAGGAAATATTTAGAGGAGCTATGAAAGGCAAACCGATAGTGAATCGCCCACTTCCTCCCGGAGCGAATACCCAAGTTTCGGCTTGTTATATAAAGACGTGTGAAGGTAAGTCTCATGATGATTGTAGTTCGAAGTCCATAATATTAATGTCAGTCACTGTTATATTATGCGTTTCACATGATTTTTATATGAGTATTCTCTCATCTCATTCATTCGGTTTTGTTGATACAGGTTAAAAAAAATACAGGTGGCTCACTTTGGACGATCTTGCTTCAGTTCCATCATGTTAGAAATTGAGGTGATAAAATGTGGCAAACATGTCATTCTATCAATTGCTAATGGTTTTCTAGTTATGCTATTGCATGCTTATTACAGGGGTTATTCTTGGACAAAGCATAAATGATTTAAAGAGTATAGAAGTTCATTGCTGCTGATGCTTCTCTTATGATAGTTGAAGGGGTCAATGTGCATCTTTTTCTCTTACTTAAACCCTCTCCTAATCTAGGGTTAGATACAACTGTGTGTGCAGTCATTGTCTTACATTCTCTCTTTTCTGATCATAGTATTGATCTTGTTTCTTCTTTGTATTTGTCTGGTTATTGTCTCATTGACATTAACCTAACCTTGTAACACTTTGGATACTATTGTTGGTTTAATCTAAGCTGACTATTGAGGCTTTGGTTTGAATAAAGTATTGTTTTGAATCTGTTGTTCCTGATACATTTCTCACATGGTATCAGAGCTTCAGGCTCATAATCATAATTGATTCACCATCCTAGGGTTTCTTCGTAGAAACTTGGGGATATCTCTTCGGCAACAATCAAAATATTTACGGTGGTTTGGGGTTATTACTATTGGCGTAATCGCTGGTTATTTCCTATTCACAATTAGCCCTAGACTAAGTGAATCTAAGGTAATTGTGATTTGTTCTTTCCGCTGTATATTGCTCTGTAAGTCTGTTCTCACCTTCAAACAACAGTACTTAAGTCTTTGTGGGTGCAAACGGGTAGACTAACATCTTGATCTGCCACCTCTGAGTGGTATGAATACCTGCTCTGGTTTACCCCAGTCCACAGGCTTGGTTCTTGTTGTTTCTTAATTTCATGTTCTTATTTTTACTGTCTCTTATCTGTTTATCTGCTTTAGCTGTTAATTTTCTGTGTTATTTGCCTTTCTTATTGTTTACATTATGGCTGTTGGTGATGATACTACTGGTGGTCCTTCCACTGAAAAAAGCTTATCCTCTGGTGATGCTTTGTATTTACACCCTAATAACACTAATGGTACTCCTATTATTTCCATCAAACTCACTGGAACAGAAAATTATAAAATATGGAATATGGCCATGACCTTTGCCTTAAGGAATCATAATAAGTTAGGGTTTATTGATGGTACTTGCTTAAGAGATGACTCAAATCCTATTCTTGCTAATCAATGGGATACTTGTAACTCTGTTGTGGTTACTTGGATTCTTAACTCTCTCAGTCCTGAATTATTTGCTGGTGCTATCTATGCTAAAACCGCTTATGAAATGTGGAATGATCTTAAAGATACTTATGATAAGGTTGATGGTTCAGCTATTTTTAATTTGATTATTACAACAACCTTAACTCTTTATGAAAACAATTTGATTGTATGATTAGCTTGCCTCCCTGTACCTGTGAGGCTGCCAAACATTTTGAAAAACACAATCAGCTAATCATATTAATGCAATTTCTTATGGGTCTTGATGACACCTATGTTCCTATCAGAAGTAATATTTTAACCAGAGACCCTTTGCCTAATGTCAAAACTGCTTTCTCTATTGTCTCTGGAGAAGAATCTCACAGAAATGTTTCATCTGGGAATAGCTCGCTAAACCCAATGCCACCGCTTTTGTTGCAAAAACTTTTGATGGTGGAAAATTTTTGATAACAAAAAGGATCTAACAACAACAATTTCAATAAAGGTTCGGTTTTAATGTCGGTAATACTCAAACAACAGAGGACCAAACATGAATCTCAAATGTACTAACTGCAAAAACCCGGTCACACTGTTGATAGATGTTATGATCTTGTTGGTTATCCTGCTGGATATGTTAAAAGGAACTTCAATGCTAAACACATCAGCGAGAATAATGTTTCCACCGATACTAATCATATCATCGATAATAGAGCTAGCAACTCTCCTATCTCTTTGTCTAATGAATGACTCTCCGACTTATGAGTCTTCTTAATGACAACAATGTGTCTTCGCTAATGCCAACATGGCGGTAAATTTTTTCAGAACTTTCTTTAATGGTAGTGTCAAGTTTAACATAAACTTCAACAAATTTTTAATAACAACACAAAACTTTATCCGAAACATCGGTCTTGGTTGGATTGTGGACTCGGTGCAAATCAAGACATGGTCAGATTCGCAAATTTTTAATCAATGTTGTTGACATTTCAAATCTTGGTCTAACTGTTGGACATCCCAATGGTACTCGTGCCTTAATTACTAAAATTGGTGATTTAAAGGTCAATAATGACCTAACTCTTTTGATGTTCGTTGTTCCCGAGTACAATGTCATCATTGTCTGCTCATAAGATTGCTAGAGACAATAAGATGTTTGTTGGGTTTAATGAATCTAATTGCTATATACATGATTTACATCAAAAAAGGATTGTGGGGATTGGTAAACAATGCAATGGGTTATATATGTTTGATATTGATTCTACATGTAAGATTACTTCTAATAACTGCATATCTGCTTGTCATGTTTCTAGAAATCTCTGGCATCAAAGACTTGGTCATCCTTCTGACCAAGTCCTACATATACTTAAACCCACTCTTAAACTTGATAGTACATCTGAATCTGACCATCTTTGTGATACTTGCAATAAAGCTAAACAAACCAGGGAACCATTCCCTCTAAGTGAACATAAATCAACTAAAATTGGTCAACTTGTTCATCTAGATGTATAGGGACCATATAAGGTCACTAGCAGAGATGGTTACAAATATTTTTTAACTATTGTTGATGACTATTCTAGGGCTGTCTAGGTTTATATGCTTAAGGGAAAGGATGATGTGTATGTTTCCATTGTTAACTTTACTCATATGTTATCAAATCAATTTGAACACAATGTTAAGATATTCAGAAGTGATAATGGGACAGAATTTGTCAATAACAAACTTCAACACTTCTTTCATGAAAAAGGGATTTTACATCAAACCTCTTGTGTTTATACACCACAACAAAATGGCATTGCAGAAAGGAAACATAGGCATCTCCTTAATGTGGCTAGATCCCTTATGTTTCAGGGGGAATTACCTCTATATCTTTGGCCCGAATGTGTTCTAACTCACGCTTATGTTATAAACAGTTACCTCTTAGTGTTGTCTAGCAAGTCTCCTTCTCCCTTGTGTATGGGCATGACCTTTCTCTCTCTCTTTAGAGTCTTTGGTCGCTTATGCTATGCCACCATTCTCAACATCTCGATAAATTTAGTAGTAGGTCCGAAAAAGTGTTTTTATTGGTTATTCAAATGAGAAAAAGGTTATAAGCTTTTAAGTTTAGAAACAAAAATATCTTTTACTCCGGAGATGTCAAATTTTATGAAACTGTTTTTCCTTCAAAATGAAAAATACTTTGTCAAAACCTTTTGTTGAAACTTATGTGCCTCTGATTTAAACCACAAAAATTTCTTTGACTCACAAATAAGTCCCAATGATGAAGGAGAGTGACATCCTATGATGATGGCACGGTGTTGAGTCATCCTACTAGGGATGATGAACTGTTGCAACTTCCATAGATGAAAATACATACCGAGGGCATCAGATCACATGAATCACATCTTGTCGATGCATCTTCGATTCTGGCGATACATCTTCCGATTCAAATCAAAATTACGAACAAGAAGAAGGCTTGCCACCATCATCGCTAAAAGGTCAACCGAGTTTCTAAACCGCCCAATAATCTTAATGACTTTATTGTTGAAGGAAAGTTAAATATGGTGTTGAAAAGGTTGTTAATTACTCTAATCTTAACAAAGATAATTACTGCTTTGCCTCTAGTCTAAATAAAAGTATTGAACCTACTTGTTATGAAGAAGCTACTCTTGACAGTAATTGGGTTGATGCTATGAACTCTGAAATTGAGGCCTTAAATGAAAATCATGCTTGGGATATAACTGATCTTCCACCTAATAGAACTCCCATTGGTTACAAATGGATCTTTAAAATCAAATATAAAGCCAATGGTGAAGTTGATAGATACAAGGCTAGATTAGTTGCTAAAGGTTATAACCAAAGGGAAGGAATAGACTATGATGAAACCTTTTCTCCTGTTGTGAAAATGTCTACTGTTAGATGTCTTATTGCCTTAGTTGTGAAAACAAATGGCCTCTTTTCCAACTAGATGTTAACAATGCTTTTCTGTATGGAGACCTTGATGAGGATGTCTATATGACCATCCCTAAGGGGTTCTGTAATGAGAACAATAAAAATAAAGTTTGTAAACTTGTCAAGTCTCTGTATGGCCTCAAACAAGCTCCCAGGAAATGGAATGAAAAACTTGTTAGTGTATTAAAAGAAAATAACTTTTTTCAATCTGTCAATAATCATTCTTTGTTCACCAAAACAGAGAATAACAAGTTTATTGCTCTACTTGTTTATGTGGATGACATTGTCCTTACTGGAAACTGCATTGATGAGATAAATCTGTTCAAAGAATTTCTAAAATCTAAATTTCATATAAAAGACTTGGGAAACTTAAAATATTTTCTTGGCATTGAAGTTTTAAAAACTGGTAATGACATATGTCTCACTCAAAGAAAATATTGTCTTGAACTCCTCAAAGAGTTTGGACTTCTTGGGTGCAAACCTGTGTCCACTCCCATGGAACCTAACTCGTTCTTCCATACATACCCACTCCGATGATCCCTTACTTGTTAACACATGGCTACCGAAGTTACTTGGGAAACTTATTTATCTCACCCATACCGGACGACATCTCATACTCGGTTCATTGTCCGCACAATATATGCATTCTCCTTGAAATCTCATTTAGAATGTGCTCTCAATGTTCGAGATATTTGAAAGGAGCTCCGTGAAAAGGTATAAGGTATAATTACGAGAACTCGAAAATCATCTTGAAGGGTATAGTGATGCGATGGGCTAAATGCAAAAAACCCGGAAATCATCACAGTTATTGTGTTTTCTTTAATGATTGTCGATCTCATGAAAAAGTAAAAACAAAACACTCTTTCAAAATCTTCCATGTAAGCGAGTATAGATCAATGTCTAATGTTGCTCGTGAAATTATTTGGATTCAAAAAATCCTAAAAGATCTAAAAGTTGATATTAATCTTCCTGTTAATCTTTTTTGTGATAACAAATCTGCTTTACAACTTGTTGTCAATCCTGTTTTCCATGAAAGATCAAAACATTTTGAAATTGATGTTCACTTCATCAGAGAAAAAATTGCAAGAGGTGTTATAAGTGCCAAAAAGATTGGCTCTTCAAACCAAACTGCAGACATTCTTACAAAAAACCTTCCTGTTTATCAGCATAAATTCTTGTGTGAAAAATTGATATTGTTTGATATGTTTGCCCAACAGATTAAGGGGGAATGTTAGAAATTGAGGTGATAATCTGTGGCAAACATGTCATTCTATCAATTTCTAATGGTTTTCTAGTTATGCTATTGCAGGCTTATTACAGGGGATATTCTTGGACAAAGCATAAATGATTTAAAGAGTATAAAAGTTCATTGCTGCTGATTCTTCTCTTATGATAGTTGAAGGGGTCAATGTGCATCTTTTTCTCTTACTTAAACTCTCTCCTAATCTAGGGTTAGATACAACTATGTGTGCAGTCATTGTCTTACATTCTCTCTTTTCTGATCATAGTACTGATCTTGTTTCTTCTTTGTATTTGTTATTGTCTCATTGACATTAACCTAACCTTGTAACACTTTGGATACTATTGTTGGTTTAATCTAAGCTGACTATTGAGGCTTTGGTTTGAATAAAATATTGTTGTGAATCTGTTGTTCCTGATACATTTCTCACACATCATTGACTCAAGTATGTCTACACATATACTCCGTAGAATAGTTCCATGTGCTTCACAAAGACTATAAAACATATGATGGGGCATCCTGAATATGTATTACATTATGGTTTTTTAATGATAACACCAGACTGATATTTATATTAAGCGTTACTTCAAAGCATATAATGTTGTAAGTTTTATCTTGTCATGAAAAGTTATAAGATTAGGGAAAACTAAAAGCAAGGCTAGTGTAATACTCCGTATGACACTTAAAAAAAATGCTTGGTATTTATTATCAAAATACAACAGCCCTTATCACCATGCTTTTTGAGAGAATTTGTATGGAATGCGTCCTTAGATAAATGATTGTTAGGTGTATTGCATAGGCCATCTGCTTAATTTGCTCGTTCAAACACTGTTGCAGCCCCCATACCAGAACCTACAACAGTGGTACATTCCAAGGTTAGTATTTGATTCATATAATGTCTTTAGGAAATGCCAATAGCTTTTCCAATCAGGTATGCAAATGTGTACAAAAGATAGTGATAGACTAAGGTTCAGGTCATAAGGGGTCATATCTATGTGCGGGTTACAACTCGGTCAGGACGAATTGGGCTGAACCTAACTTCTTTTTACCTTTATTTTTTGAATTCTCTAAATAGTAAGTATCAACTAATAGGGATAAAAAAATGTTATAAATGGATACTGCAAGCATTTCGATACACTTTACTATTTTAGACAATGTTTGACCCATTAACCTCTTCCATGCTTTGCCGCATTTTAAGATACACATGTTTGACCCGTTATCAAACAAATACACCTTGAAATGATATGTTCCATATAAATGGGATGAAATTACCACATCTGGGATAGAGTTATAGAGTAGGAGCTGACCTATGCACATAGAAACAACACCAAAACAACTATCCTTCCCACGACGCTTCATCTCATGAAGTAAAGTTGCAACACAACGTGCTCCTGAAATTCAAAAACTCATGGGTTCAATAAAATTGAGCACTTTCGAGTGTATAAATACAAAAGAAAAATGTATTTTAGGAATAAAGTAAGTTACCTGTAGCTCCTAAAGGATGCCCGATAGCCATGGTTCCTCCATTAACGTTCACTTTTCGAGGATCAAGTTGTAGCTTCTTGGAGCAATATACAAATTGGGAAGCAAAGGCCTGTAGTATTTATAAGTTAACAACATTGAAGTAACACAAATTGCTGATACTACCTTTACAGTGTAGATAGGAAATTTCAGCTAAAAAAACCAAAAATTAAAACATAATTGTAAGTTTTGTAGAACATGAGTGGGAGCTAATACCTCATTAATGTCAAAAAGATCAATATCATCAACCTTAAGACCTGCTGACTTCAAGGCAGCTGGATTGCAACAGCAGGACCTATGCCCATAATAGCAGGATCCACACCAACAACCTCGAAACTCACAGCTTACCGTCGCGTTAGCTTCCATATTCTGATAATTGTAGTTTATTTTGGTTTTTAAAGTATGTAGTAGGCAAAACTCCAAACCATTAGGTTTAATGAACATAACATTTTATAGATTTTGTATACGGGGCTATTTTGCAAAACTAAAGTAAAGTATGATGGTGACAATATTAATCTTTCTTACACATATATTATATCAAAGTAGTCCAAGATAATTAACAAACAGAATGATTAACATAATATTAATAATATTATCAGTGACAATATTATCATCTAACAAAGACCCCATTACAATCATATAGCTCTTTGTACACAAAGACCTTGCCATAATCTTCATCTTCCCTTGTACACAAATCTTTATTCCTCACCCCACCCCACCCCATGTCTAACTTAGTACTAAATCATATCAGCAGAAGCCAAAATGGGCTGGTTAGCACAAAGATAACTCATTGAGTTAACCATCACCTCATCAACAAACTCAATCCCATTGCCATATTGTTCGTCCACAAAGCCGCAATTAGTGTCCATAGGTTGATACATAGAAGCAATCATCTCGTTAAGGGACTGAAGGCAATTACTGAGCTCGGTCACCTGGGATCTTAGAACCGAGTTCTCAGCCTCTACACTGACATAATGTTGTGTAGTGATACTCACACTTGATATGATTTGATTGTCTCGCGACAAATTCAGTGTTGCGGTAGCGGTACTTAGTGCATCAGCAGTTGTACTCGCATCACTTGCAGCTGCATATTTGTACATGAGTGGTAACACATGGCATAGCAGCCCCAAAAGCAGCAATGCTATGTTGACATCTGCTTGTTTCTATGACAACAAATGTAAATGCATCTTAAATTCCCATAGTACACATGTTACATATATAGCTTATTCTTCTTGTAGTTTATATTTCTAAAGGAGATCTGAATTATGGTTTTTTATAATAAGCAGTGCGTTTACGCGATCAAACTTTTGTTCGACTGAGACATTGGCAATACCACCACAAAGAAGGGAAGTGCCAAGAACCAAAAGAAGGTTGGAAAGAATGGAACCCAAAAGAGAATATTTGACAACATCCACTTTGTTTTCCATTAGTTGGCCAATAGCTTAACCATATACCAACATCATCGGATTATCGTCCTGATTTACAGAACCATGCACAATCCTCACATGATATTGTATATCTGAAAGTTACATATATATATATATATAGTACGTACCTCTTTCTAGCTAGCTCTACACCATCTTGTTGCCAAAACCTATCCTTCAAGAACAACAACAACACATATTAGATTAGTAATAATCAATCATTAACAATACAATCACAAACAAATACCCATATGTCAGCATGTTTGCCATATTACAAAAGCACACATAATACATTTCTTATTTATAGTATTGAGATCATTATGTGTAGTAAGTGCAAAGATGGTTCACATACTCCAAACCGTAGCAACAACTCATATTCCGCATCACTCTATATTCCATCTTATATATTTCAATACTTGATATTCAATCATATGGCTTTACACGGATTGTACCGTACAAATTGTTGTGCACAATCATTCTTGCACATTAAATTAAGGAGTTCAACTTTATAGTAGTATATATTTTATTAAACAATCGGAATATAATGTTACTTTTATACTTTACACTTAAGTCCAAAGGAAAAAAAAGAGCTAAAGTAATGCGGATTTTTGTTTTTTCTTACAAAAATTAATCTATTTTAAATTTGATCAAGATCAAGCTTCATTTTTTACTTTATTTGTCGATAAGGAGGCTTTATTTTGCACTTGCCAAAATTGTGATCTCTTATTTGTCTAGTTTGTCTTTTAAGATACTTTTTAGATAACTAATCCGAAATGATTTTCATAATTTATTATATAAAACTACAAAAGATTGATTTTATAATAGCATATTATTTAGCCGTAACTAAATTGTTTCCCTAACCCAATGATCATATCAACATTTACAATATCTGATCTCGTCAAAGTGAGGTATGGGAAAATGCCCCTACTCGAGAGTAAAGTGACTGCTTCTAAAAAGAATTTCAACAAGTGTTTGTGTGTTCATAGAATTTATGTGTGGCGGTATGTGTGTGTATGAATATAAGACCACCAACGTACGAGCATGCAGAGGCATAAACGCAATAACATATTAAGTCTTAAAAGCACGCGAAGCGTATAAAAGATTAATGTATCCATGGGCATATAAAATCTTGAATACGTGATCAACATATAAGCAAACTGAGCAAAGCAGATATTAACATTTAGCTTGCTTCTATTTTTTTAGATTTTTTATGTCTTATTGCGAGAGATGGATTTAAAGTCATTTGAGATATAAGAAGTGATAATCAGACAAAAATAATAATCTACAAAATTGAAAAGGAAAAAAATCATTGTTGTCTCTTATGTCTAATAATAAACACACATTTTTTTTCACTTCCTCGTCCAGCTTGCAGATATAAGAGGAAAAAACAAACACACTTCTTTTATTTCCTCTTCCCGTTTCGGACAAAAGTTAAAAGAAGCGATTTTATAGAACACAAGAACATAACTGAAAACACAGACAGTTGCCTCAAATATTTGTATTATGAAAACACAACATTTTTGTTAATGATACAAGTATTTAGTCAATGGGGGCAAGATCTGCTGTAACTGTTGCCAAGTGCACCTTTTTCTACACATTGGTTCTCACAAAGGCAAAGGCTAGTGAAGCTCATGGTGTCGAGTGGGGTGGTTTATAAACTCAGAGTGGAACAAATATTCGTGCACATGGCCGCCAAACAAAAATCTGGCTCCGCCAGGATACTGCATGTTGTTCGATGTAAATATGGGTGATGGGTGTACCAAGTGTGGCAAACTGGGTTCAAACTCACTAGAAAAAGAATAACAAGAAACCCGGAAATTCGAGATTTGAGATTTTGAGATGACCATTTAGATTTCTGAGTCATTTGTGCACATAAGGAGAAATTTTGAATACTTTCATTAAAGGATTACAAATCCAACAATAAGGTTTGGCCAATTGGCTAATTAGCTCAAGAAATACAATATACAACAAAAAATAGTTCGAAAGCTGACTACCACAACATGAAGAAGATCTACCGCGACAATGTAGATCTTAGACAGATGAAATGCAATCATTCTCTACTTTTTTATATATACCTATAAACGACACAAAACACTAACTCATCTCAGCTTTGAGTCACTTCCCTTGCTCCGGAATGATGACAATGAGAAGAACGATCGAGGAGCTGTTGAGAGGAAACCAAAGTATAAGTGAACGATCAACAACATAACATCTACTTAATCTAGCTAGAATTTAACCAAAAATAACCATCTGATACTGAGTCATGAAAAAAATCTTAAGTTTATGGCAAATGCATTCCATACCTATGCAGCTATGCGCTAGGAGTTGTTTGTCATTGTGTTTTAGAAAGTTATTAAGTGTTATATGATATGGAATATTCGGAATCTGATTCCGAGTATCTTATTACCCTCTATATCCAGAAACTATAATTTGATTATCGCCGACTTGACACAATGACTAGATAATCACTTTTTAAACATCATGCGAAACATCCTCAAATTATACAACTACGGTTAATTACATTCAATATTGATTTTAAAAAGATTAACATTACTCTTATTATGTATATAGACGTACCTTTAATAGAGCTCCCAGAAAGATGATCCTCCCTCGGCCTGAAGTCCGTTGGAGGTGTCGGAATTGAGCTCTGAAATGTATTTACTGAAATATAGGGACCAAAAAAAGTTAAAACTTGGAAATTTTAAAAAATGGGAAATAGCGTTAGAGACAAGCAAGATCACCTTGATCACTATAAAAATCGGTTTCATTAAAACTTCCTTCATGCAAGAACCCCATTCTCGACTTTCTTAACTCATCCGATGACCGATTGGAAACATCTTTTCCATCTTCCGTATCGTCATCACCCTCAGAAGTTGTGACAGAAATCCAATCAGCCAAATTATCACTTCCACGGCTTTTCCTTCCGAATTTTAACAACCGTTTGAATCCTTTTGTCATATCCTTACGAGATTGGAGAGCAGAAGACGAGTTTGCAACAAGAATATCTTTTTGAGTATTTCCCCATTTTTTCCTCATACGAGCAATGTCTGTTTCTTCTTCTGCTGGATTAAAATTCCAAGGTTGGGCAGGAGCATCATTATCCGATGCCTCGTGTGTATAAGAGAAAGACTGGTTGATACGAGTGTTCCACGACATCGGGCTTTCACCCGGTGAATCTTGCACGGACGGTAATTCAGTCGTTACGATGGGGTCCGTTTGTCCGTTTATTTGATGGTCCATCCCTTCCTCTACTAAATCTTGAGCGTCAAGTTTAGTGAAGTCAAACTCTTCTTCGTCATCATAATCTTCTCCGTTCCTCATAGCTTCAAGTACCATTGACGCTTTCATTTTTGCTATACTGTTACTCTTCCTATGAAACGACCTTTTGTAAACAGGTTCAGTAACGACTTCCGAGCTCTCAGTGGGAGTTGGGGTATTTTTCCTTAACGAATTGGACCGTGTGGGTTTCTCTTCCTTGACAGGTGGCAGATCCTCGTTGGTACTTCGGCTACGTGTATGGGTTCTCATCTGAGACCGTGCAGCTGCTTTGCTTGCTACAGAATACGGTTTAGTATTTTCTTTTCTTAAGTCTGAAAAATTTGGGACCGACTGAACAAGAGGGTTATCTGACGGTACTCGACGTTTCCCCGAACCTGAGGCTAATTTAGAACCGGTTCTCGGAACTGGTGCAGCGGGGGTACGCGGCGTGGATGTAGAGGGATTCTTGACGGGTAATGGTTTCTTACCACGAGAAACACCGTTACCATTACCTAAATCTTCATCATCTTCAAGCTGCCCAAAATCCAACGGTTGTTCCCGTTTCATAGCAGAACGAGCATTAAATGATCTCAACCGTTCAGCACGTCGACGCGTACTAGATACAGAATCATCATGTCTATCCGCAGACCATGAAAGTTTGGCTTTTATTTCAGCACTTCTATCATGCATAGCTTTCAGGCGAGCTTCATTTTGTGCTTTATTAGTACCCGATTGTTCTTTTAATCTTTCCTCTCGTTTCTTCATGTAACTCTCATAAAATTTCCCTCGTGAATCATCGGAAAACGCGACCTCAGAGAAACTTCGTTGAAGCGCGTCTCGGTGATTCTGACTGTCTACTTGTGTGAATTGAATTGGTGATTTAAATTCGGTTTTTGGCTCAAACTCAAAAACTGGAGTCAGAGTTGGAGCCGGTTCCGATTCCGATTCCGGTTCTTCAGATGGCTTACTTCGACCACGTGTGGTATTAGATTGATCGCCAGGCCCTCTAAGCTTATGCTCGGCGAAAAGCTTTTCTAGTTCATTTGCTTTCAGCTTAAGCTCGTCATTAAGTTCTTGGTTCCCTTTTAGTTGCCTCGACTTAGGCACTTGTTCAACAACAGGTTCTTGGTTCCCTTTTAGTTGCCTCGACTTAGGCACTTGTTCAACAACAGGTTCTTGGTTCCCTTTTAGTTGCCTCGACTTAGGCACTTGTTCAACAACAGGTTCTAATGGCTGTATATTACTGCTTCCGTCCCTCAAAACTTTTGGTTTTTGAAGCCGAGATTCGCTAAATTGTTTCCTGTCAGTCTCCTGAGTTTCTGTGGAATTATTGCTCCGGGATTGGGAACGTAAAGAACCAATCTCGTTCTCTCTATGCTGAGAAGCAGCAAAAGCTTCCTGAATTTTTGATCCAGAACCAGTATTCTTTGACGGAGCCTTTAGAGCCGGTGGTTTGGAAGCGGGCTCGATTGGTTGTTCAGCGATTGGAGGCCTAATTTCTTGTTGATTAGTCACACCAAAACGGTCTTGGTTACCAGACTTGATCTGTGTACGAGGTTTTAACCGTGTTTCCATTGAATCATCTTCCAAATTGGTTAAGGATGACCAAGACTGAGTCTTTTCCATATTTGAAGTCGGTTGGTTAGAACCAACAGATTCTTCAGAAACCATCCGCCGTAATCCAATACTTGTCTCCGCCACATTTTCACTCCTGCAAGTATTAGTGCCCGTCTCATCTTTTGACTCAGGTTGACTTCTCTTGACCTCAGTTGGTATCTCGTTCGAAGGAGTTGGTGTCTGGTTTGAAGGAGTTGGTGTCTCGTTTGAAGGCGGCTTTGGGCTGTCAGTTTCCTTCCTCTCGCCACTCAAATCGATGCTCATATCACTAGCACCACTCCATCTTCTAAGAACAGATGCATTTGAAGTTGCATGTGAAGTATCAGATGAAAGCCTGCGAAGTTCTGGCTTAGCAACTGCAGGTGGTTTGCCGCCACTCCCAGTGGCAGAAACGACCTCTTTTTGCTTGTTCTCAAAAAGACTAATCCTATCTTGCACACTGAGCCGCCTAGACGATGGTTGTGTAGCTGTCTGAGCCAACGGTTCCTCTGGGGGTACACTACTAACCACCTCTTCTTTTTTTACTATTTGAGAAGTGGAAGGAAGTTTAGTAGGTGGCTCAGGAGTGATAGTTGGTGAGTCATTATCGATTGACATGTCTGAGGTGTAAGAGCTCCGGATGGCAGATTGGTCTACAAAGCTGGATTTTGACAAGTGGTTGAACAATTCGGGTCGTCTGTCCAAGAGTGATATGTATTTGCAGCAAGCTTCACTGTGCACAAAAAGTTAAAATAAATAAATGAATTAATAAATTACAAATAATAGAAACTATAATGCTAGAAAGCATGAAAATATAATTTAAAAAAAAAAAAAAAAAAAAACCTTCTTACTTTAGGCGAGTGGCGCCAAACCTCTCGGCAAACAACTGAAGGTCAGATACCGTGTCATGATTAAAACCAGCAGCAGAAGCACGAGCACAAGCTGTATTCAAGTCCTGCTCCACAGCAGTCAGCCGTACATCAATTGCCCTCAAAAGTTCCTTCCTGTAAATAATAAGAAAACGGAGTAAAATAGTCAGCACAGCTAATATTAAATCGAGATAAGATCATGAATTTGATGGTCATTTAACAAGGACGTTTACTTTGTCGCATCGGCTCTTGCTGCTGGGCCTGATCTACCATCACCTGGATTATAGTATAAGTACAAAATTAGCCCAGAATATTCGAGTCTATTTATAATCAAGTTCAAGTCTTTCAATTCCTAATAGTAAACACGACTTAGTTTCACAAAGCTTTAATCAAAGAGCAAGAGAAAATAAAAACTAGAATTTGTGGCCGATGTACCACGTCCTTATATAAGTTACATATTAGAGATGGATTTATGTAAAATGGAAGAAATAATTAGAAAAAGTATGACGGCAGAATGAAAAAAGTGCTAGGGGGGAAATGTTGCCAAAGTATTATATTCCTTTAGTAGCATGATCTAAACCAAATGCCCAAATCCAGGCTCAAGAATATGTCCTTGTTATGAACTATAACAAATTCTCACGTAGTGAAACTTCTTTAAGAAAATATACTACAAGGGTACATATAAAGCCTATTCATTTATTTGGTTTTCAACATTAAACACTTCGTGATCCGTCACTATAAACTATTAATGTAAACAATGGCTAAGAACTGTTCACCATCCATTATCTTTACACAAAGAAATTAATAAAGATCCGCTTGAAGTAGTTATCATTTACGATTTCATCAGTGGTCACTGGTAAAGAATGAATGAGAACTAAAACTAATGACCCCTATTTATCCTAGTCGGTTTTCAATAAACCTCTCCAATACCACATATGAACATAGCTAAATAAATACGGAGTATATTGTTTAGGTATTGCACTTGAGTATTTTATGTAACTACCACCCAATAAACATACTGAATTAGATGCTAGTCAAGAACCACCTAGTAGTAACTAACTGTTCTGTACAACAAATAAACTAGTTCTGCAAGTTTGGATATATCGGTAGTTATCAGGCATCATAGAACCTGAGAATAACATCCATCTCCTATATCTCGTAAAAATAGTACCCTCTTCATAAAGAGTATGATCCATATTCTTCGATTTGAGATTAAAGCATAAAAGTGAGGTATTTGATGTACAATGCTCAATGATGATCTAATTTTTATATACCTAATATGTTATCCCATCGAAAATCACAGGAATGAGTTTAAGAAACATTATCTAGGCCTAATGTATGTTTTCTCTAAGTTGGTGACAGATGCATAATGTGTCTTAAGAGTCTCATAGAACGAGCCGTAAACCAAGCGGCTGATATAATCAATTTTAAGTTCACAAATCAAGTAGAAAGATGAGGGGATATATGACATACCTGAGTTACTCGAAGTCTGTTCAGATGATCCCTGAAATTATATAGAAAAACATGTGAAACCTTTAATTATACCAACACTAAATATGAACGATTACATATTGGCTCACAAGTCACAACCACATACCTGTGAATATATTTTACGTGCTGCTTCTAACTGAGACATCTCAGCATCATATGTGACCACCAGTTCTACAATTTCGGGTGTACTAACAAAACGCACGAACCTAGTGATAAAATCCACCAATTAGAACAGGCACATAACCCATTAAATAGCTCAAGCTTTTTTATATGAATACAGTACCTCTCGAGTGTCCCCTTTGTGAACCACGAATCCACATTTTTACGTTTATCCACTTCAAGCTTAATAGACTTAGCAGACAATGCAACTTGTTCCTCCACAACTTTCAAATGAGTCATAAACGGCTTCACTAAACCTGATGCAAGCTTCTCAGTGTTCCCATTACCCGAAACATACAATTCACATCTGCACAGAAAAAGCAAACACACAATCAGAAAAAGAAAAAACACCTCAGGGAGTGTTTGGGATTGCTTATTAAAAGTGCTTATCTGCTTAAAATCAGCTTTTAAATTCTTGTTTTACAGTAAAATGAGCAAATAAGCAGTTTTATACTTTTATCCAAACACTCTAAAGATATAAGAAACCAAATTTACCTTGAATGTCTCGGCGAAAGCTGAAAAGCTGCATAATCAAGAATCGTATCGAATTCCATCTTCCTTATAACATCCAAACCCGAAACCACTAGTCCACTTCAAAGATCCCTAATTTAAGTTCCAAAAACCACAATGTGAATCATTTACCTCAAAGCAACAATACTAACTATTCACAATCACTTCACCATTTTAACTATTTCACCTAAATTTCATAACTTTTTAACCCAATAACAGATCTGACTAAATCCAAATAACATCAACAAACCAACATATACACAAACCTAGTACTTCATCATAGTACAACATAAATCAAGAAAATCTACAGTACTAAAAAACACTAACAAATCAAGAAAACAAAACATACCCTTTAACAACAATGTAAAGATCTTCAAAACCCACAAAGGATCTTGAATCACTTACACTAAACAACCAACATTGAGTTTTTCTTTAAATGAAAAAAGGGTTTTCTTTTTTTCTTTTTTTTTTTCTTTTCTTTTTATGGGTTTTATATAAAAATAGAAAAGAAAGATAACCCTACAAAGATTAACAGCTGTCTATTTGTATAGATGACCTTTAAACCCCATTATCTTTCATGTTCTCCCTCTACAAAATCTTTAAAAAAAACACACAGATGTGTGTGTTTTTAGTGTGTGTACTTGTGTTGTAATGGTATGTATGGATGGGAAGTGGAAGCTTAAAAAAAATAATCTTTTTTTTTTTTTATGTTAAAATTTGTTGGATGTTTTTGTGTTTAACAAGAGTCAATTTGAATGTAACTCTTGTTGTTGTGTTTTTAATTCAAGACTTTGACTTTAAGTAAGTAAAAGACAAAATGGAGGTGAGGATAAATTTTTATTTCTGTTTTTAGGAAGGTGGTTAAATTTTGTTTTGGATTTTATTTATTTATTGGATTGGATTTTAAAATTTGAAACTTGTTTTTTAAATCATGTAACAAAATTTATGTGTAGTTTGATTAGATTTGGTAGATGTTTATTGTGGCAACTTTTATTATGCAGCTTACAACTTTTTGCTTTTAACAAAATTATACCATGTGATAAGTATTAGTACTGACTTTCTACATGTGTATGTATATTTTTATTTTTTTTAGTTTTAGTGTCATGTAGAAGATTCTTATAAACATGATACTCTTTCAAATTTAAGCGACTTACATATGAACTCAAACACATTGGCATGAAACTCAATCTTAATGAGTATTTATGATGTAGTTTGAGCTGAGCTTGAGAATGATTTGAACACGACTTAAGATCTTGAATAATCGCAAATATTAATAAGAATCATTTTCATTAAGTGAACTTGGTTCGGCTTGTTGGAAATGTATATATTTATAAATACGTAAATGTCCGGATTTGAACTCGTGACAACGGGATTGCACACATTACGAATGAGAATTAAAGTTAATAATTAATGTTAATTGATTACGATTAATTGTTATACAAAACTCGTCTAACGATCGTTAAGTATTTAACGGAAAATGACTAACGACCGTTAACTATAAAGAGAAGGACTTGTAGTGTAAAATCTTAAAATGGAAAAGATACGGGAATCCCTTTGGGGGCTTCCTTTGGCCGGCCATAGGGGGGTTACACAACCCTAACCCTAACTTGTTCCCAAAGATTTTATAACACTATATAAACAAATGCTAGGGTTAATGTTTTTCATTGCTTTTGTGCACACACATTAACCTAATATTTTCTTTGTTCTTCTCTTGCAAAAATCGGCCAACATTCTTCATAGGGTGTTTGGTTTTGTTTTTCTAAAAAAAGGTTTTGTATATCTAGCAATCTTTAATTCGTTTGTTAATTCGTGTGTCTGCAAACGTGGTAGTAAACTATTCTTACACCAATTGGTTTGAGTTATAAAGCGGTGAGGATAACTCGTTAAACCACTTTGTCACATTCATTGAAGAGATCTACTGAATTGCAAGAGGTACGTTACGCATACTTTCAGTTAATTATTTATTTGTTATGATCTTTAGTCTTCCGCTGTGTACTCTGTGGTGTCTACATGTTTTACTGTTTTCATGTATTATAAACTCAACAGTGGCATCACCAGCCTTGTATAACAAGTAATTAATTACTGAAACACATAAATAAAATAAACATGATTGTGTTATTATTTGTATGCGTAGATCTAGGGTTCGCAAAACCTAAACCCTAATTTTTAGGGGGGGGGCGTTTTTTTTGTGTGCCCTAATTAGGGTTTTGTAAACTTGAGTTTTAATTGGATTATAAACCCTAGGTTGCATGCAATTTTATGTGTATTGCGTAACTCTATTTAATTGCATTAATTGTTAAGTGTGATTTATATCCATGATAATTACATGCATGTTTTATCATGGATCTGATTTTATTGTATGTTTTACTTGATTAAGTGATATACACTAAATATTTTGATAGATCTTAAATTGGGGAAGACCTCAATCATTATTATTTAATCAATTATGTGCTATGTGGTATATATTTTAATTTTGAGTTACGCAATCGATGAATCGATGCATGTGGCTCACCTTGTACATAGATGAAAACGGGTGAAAGTCTTAATTAAATATATACATATTGACAGATCTAGAATTGATTATTAATAGGATTTATCAAAAGGTTTGCATGTGGCTATTTGATATGCATGACTTATTTTTTGTTATACATTCATTGTTTATATGTTTATTTTTAAAATACTTGCTTGTTTGTTATGTGTAACAAGGGTATTTTTGCAAGAAAAATAAATTGGCCTAAACAATGGTGAAACATGTATTTTTAAGCATAGTAATCATAATCGTTTAATTGATTGATTTTTTGCACAAAATAGTTAGAACGGCTCACCCATTAATGACAAAGCGTGTGATGGGTATAAGGAGGTGCGCATTAAATTGTGACCCTAAAGATGAGGGTTTTAATATGCTTCACACGACCGATTCTCCGCTCGTTTGTGCGTCTTAATGGAGCTACCAAGTATTCCTATATATGTGCATAAAATCTTAAGGGTGAATTACTTAATTTTCTACGCGCCACTTTTGTGGTAATTATCCGAATAACTTGGGTCTTATGACTCATGCAGTAGTAGGATATAGTGGTAATTAAGGTGATTCTTTAATTGGTTATCCAATACCTCGATTAAAGTTTGATGATGAAAAGCTTAAATCATTAAAACAAGAATATAAATGTTTTAATAAAAACTATGCTACGAAGATGAATGCATGACATCTTTGTACATATTTGATTTGACATCAAAAATATTACCTTTTAAATTTAAGTTATATGCCATCCAACGAAACGAAAACACCTAAGATTACCTTTTATTTGCGTGAGAACGTGACTTAGATCGTAATCAAAGGGCAAAATGTCCACATGTCGTGAGAACGGGCATGGACGATTTTGTAGTTTCTTAAGTTGGACAACTTAATTGAGTTAGGCGGTGAGAACTGGCAACTCAAGGCATAAGATGGGATAAAACATGTTTACATGGCAATTGAAATTGGTTATATGTAAATCCCATAAATCTAGGAATTGCAATTGAAATTGGCAATTGAGCAAAAGCTCTACCACTTTGTATAAGGTTCATTACTAGCAGATCAACTGACGTGATGAGATTATGACAATTTAGATCCTAGTTTTCAATAATAATTAATTGGTTATATGAATATGAACCTTGGGTATTTAATTGTTTATTGAAAAGGAAAATTAACAAAATAATAATTATGGTTTTTTGAACCTTTTCTGTAGATGGCTCATCAACCTGAAAACACTATGAGCTTAATGAGTTCTGCTTTCAAAGATATGATTGGAAGAGACAAGCTGACTGGCCCTAATTTCAATGATTGGCATCGTGTACTTAGGATCATCCTTCGTGTTGCCAAAAGACTTGATATTTTGACTACACCTCTGCCTAATGCTCCTCTCGACACGGCTACTGCTCAAGAACAAGAGGAGTGTTGGAATCACTCCTAAACTATAATTCAAGTGTTAGTAATTAATATGTAATAGTTAGCTTATTTATGGCTTTTATGTTAGTTATCATGCCAAGGCTTATGTAGAAAGCCCATGAGCCTTGGCCCAAGCCCATAAGAAGGGAAGGATGCTAGTAGTGTTGCCCTAGCTCCTTGCCTTATAAATAATCCTTGTAAACCCTCACTTGAGGGTTGGTTGTTCATTTTATCATTTCGCTCTACGCATAACTTGTCTCATATTCATACGTGTGTTTTGATTAAGTGTTCATCCGATCCTTCTTATCTCTACTTCTTATATTGATGCTTGTGTTACAAATATGGGAACCTAACAGTGGTATCAATCGCCAAATAGTTGGGTGAAAAGGTTTTTGTTTTTGAAGTTTTTTTGGTTTTACGCGTAAGTCTCGTTCTACAAACTTTTACACACTTAAAAACTCATTTTTTACACTTTTCAATCCAAGATTCTTGTACTTTCAAAGTTTTTAGGTGTTAAAATTTCAGTTTTTAGCAAAAAGTTTCAAACTTTACGTGTATTTCCTTCGTTTTAAGCTTGATTTCATACGTGTGTTCATTTCTACGCGTAACGTGTGTATAAGTTTTGGATCATCAAGTTTCACACTTTTGTGTTATTTTTGTGATATTGAAGCTGTTTCATCACAAAAATCTGGTTTAGAAACACTTTGGGCTAAAATCTCAATTTTGGAAAATCCTAAGCGTAACAAAACCCTAAAGTTACGCGTAAGATATCCGTGGCTTGATCTTCAGTTTTCTTGGTTTACTCAGTGTTTTTCTTGCTTAGATAAGCACGAAAACACTTGACTTTGGATATCTTTTACCTTTGTGATAGTGTAAAGGATTTTGGACAAAACCCCAATTTTACGCATAAGCTTAAACTTACGCGTAGAACTCTTTACGCCTAAGTTTTTTCTTACGCCTAAGCCTTGTCTTACGCATAAGCTAATCTTACGCCTAAGTTTTCTACGTCTAACTTTCAGTTTACGCCTAATCTTAGTGTTTCTCAATTCTTACGCATAAGCTAATCCTACGCGTAAATATTACTTTTACGCGTAAGTTTGGTGTTTTTACGCCTAAGCATTTCTATGCCTAAACTTGGTTTCTACGCCTAAGGATACTTCATCAACAACGTTTCATTCTACAAAGATACATTTTACAACACAAGTTTTCAACATGTCTCAACCACCATACTCTAACTACTTTCCTTATACGTATACTCAACAACAACAACAACTTAGTCCACAACATCAACAATTCAATCAACAACAACAAATTTATCAACAACAATTTAATCAACAACATTATCCACAACAAGGAGCAATTCCACCACAAATGGTTCAACCACCACCTAGTCTTCAAGTACAACCTTACACAAACGTTTACAATCAACATTGATCGATGCCAAACCGTCAGGTTTATTACACAAGTCAACCACTTGTGAATGGTCAACCGTAATAAAAGCCAGACAGCTCAGAGCAAAATGCAATTAAGTCCAGAGGAGTTTAGAGTTTCCCCGGGTCGTTAAGTCCCAACGAGGTGTGAAAACTGAAATACAACGACTCTGTGATCGGGTGAATATTGAACAGGAAAAGGGTGATGATTGATTTATACTAAGGAAATTAAATCTAACAAAGACTTTGAAGTCATTTTAATTCTATATTTAAAATCGATTGCTAAATTACATCCTAGGGTGTTAAAATGCAAAAACGCGAAAAACCGGGAACTCACCGAGCCCCGAAAGTGAAAAAGATGAAATTTAAGTCCTATGAGTGCAAAACTAATTTTCCTACATTCTAAATGACTAAAAATAATTTTAGGAAAAAGCCGGGTATTTTTTTGACTTTTAAATTATTTATTACGAATTAAAAACTATATTTAACTAATTAATTAATTAAAAATACTAAATGATATTCAAAAATTCTAAATTTTTTTTGTAAAAATACTTAAGCTATATTAGAACCTAGGAAAAATATAAAACAGGTGAGAGCTTATAGAAATAAGCTATTAAAAAGCCATTGAAGGCTGCTAGCTTAAATTGGCTACTCGTTATTAAATATTTAATAGATGGAAATCAAACACAAGAATACTCTAGTGCAGATGGTAAACTTATGGGTGTGTGGGGCGTGGCTTTTGGGCTTGCAGACCCAGGTTCGATTCCAGTGGCTGTCACTTTCTCCACTTATTATTTTTTTTTGAAATTTTCTTTTTGCAACTTCAAGAGGTAATCAAAATGAAGAAATTTTGTGAAAACTTTTTCCTTGAAACCCACAAATAAGCTGTATAAGCAGCTTATTTGCTGCTGTTTTTGGACAACCACAAAACCAAACACCCCATTTTCAGTTTTGAGCATGAAAAGCAAATAACAAGCACTTGTGAATTACGAAATAAAATGGCATGCTAGGGAACAAACTATAATAAGCTAGAAATGAGGAATAAAACTGAAAATAAAGTGGGAATAAGCAGTTAGGAACAAGTGCACTAAGGGGAAATCTAAGCTAAAATAAAATGAGACTAAGCATGCAAAAGAGCTGAATTAAGCACCTAAAAAGCACTAAGGGAGCTGATTGTACAATAATTAAATGCGACCGGGCCTTGATGGTGATCGAAGGGTATAAGGGTGATATGCTTGCGCCAAACTTGTAGTCAATCGCAATAAGAAATAGTAGACACCGTTAAGTGATTGCTTGAGGGGTTGGGCCTGCGAACCACCTCCGGCGTGTGAATAAGTATGTGATATGAGTTATGGATAATATGATGTATGTGAAATAATGTGTTGAGTGAACATACCATTGAAATGACTCGTCAATCTATTTATAGGTGATGAAAATAGCTTGGAGAGTGTTAGCACACGTTTAGGAGATCATGGGCGTCCACGATTTATGGTAACCGCTAGGGCTTCATCCCACTATCTCGGACTTGGCGGGAAGCTAAGGACATAGTGGGAGCGTGGGGAAGACCAAGTCAAGGTTCTTGTTTGTCTTGGCATCTTCAGAGAAGACACCGAAGGGCATAGGCCTTGGTGGCGAATCCCAAGCTGGTAACCATGTCAATGATGAATGGTTTCGCCACCAATGACTTATAAAGAAAGACTTGGGTCTTCGTAATGCAATTCGGTTGAGGCGAAGGGGTCCTTCGACTGATCGGAGATGCGTCATCAAGCCCCCGGTCGAAAGTGATATGTCTGAACGAGAAATATTGCTTACGACTCGAAATAAAAGCGAAACCTCCCGCCGTCACAAAAGCGAGCGAAGATAGAAAGTCTAGCTAATATTGACCGTAATTAATGCAATAATTATCCTAACCACCCGTTTTCCTCGGTACTAGTAAACATCTTTTCAAAATTTGAAATAGTTTTGAAATCCGGTGGTAAGATGATAAGATATTACACGTGTAGGGCGAGATTTTCATCTTGTAGGGTATATAAATTGCAAAAATAATAACCCTAACAAAGTAACTCTCGCCCAAAGTTTTCACCTACTAAAATTCCTTTCGATCAAGCCTCCGACCAAACAAGGTAAAGCGCTCCTTCTTCTTACGTATTTCAAATATTTTTGTGTTTTGTAGAAGGTGTCATGTCAACCAACAAAAATTTGTGATAAAACAACAAGGTTGCACATTAACGGGGAGGAGCTTAAAGCGTTCCTCATGATTATCCCATTCAAAAGAACACAAAGTAATGCTACCAAGTAAAGATCAAGGGATATTCGATGCCCACGAAAATTATGTAGGCTTGTATATCCATGCTTTCACCACTTCAATCTTAGGATACCACTTGCATCCTTTAATTTTAGAATTCCTCCGATATTATGAGGTACACATTTCTAGGTTCAACCCTTTTGGCCTAGCCAGTGACAACATACATTGTGATGTGTAAAGCCTATGGGTTTGAACCATCCTTGGTGTGCTTAGGGTTTTTAAATCTATATCGGGAGGAGATTGGTTAACCTTGGCCAAGAGGGTGAAAGGATGTGCCCATATTGATAGATAGGCCTTTTACGAACATAAGGAGCTGGAAAGGCAAGTTCTTTTATATTGAGACTACCATTATCCCTCACGGATACTGCATTGTTAAACCCGGACTTTCAATATGATGAGAAAGGTTCAGCGATCCATTGCCTTATCTTGTGAGAAGAAACCCTTTGTATCGGCGTTTGGCTCGTTATCGGTGTTGCCGGACCTTCCTGAGCCAATCCTATTCATGGTGGCATTCTTTGAGAGATGGGAAGGGTCTCCGTTGGTACACGAGATAATTTGTGATGGAGAAAGTATGTATTTTTAAATTAACATAAGAAACAAAAACTTATCTTCTGCGATATTTATCTTATACGCTTCTTTTTGAGAGATGTCATTCGGGAACTTTGTCGTGGTGGAGGTGCCAAAGAGGTTAGTTTTCTTCAAAGAATCCCCAAGAAACAAGCTATGGCGTGGGCTCCCGTCGGTGTCTATAAACAAAGGCGAGGTGGAAGCCCATCTGCCGAACTGTATCTTCTGCTCCTCCACCAAAGGAACCCATAGATGTAGAAGATCGGCTAGTGGAGAATATTCTTGACTCAGACGAACCGGTCTCCGATCAACCGTTGGCCATCGTAGGACCCTCCGGCATAGGTGAGAGGGTTGAGCGAGGAAAGGTGCTAGTGCCAAGGCTATGAAATCGATTCAAAGAAAGCTTTACGCCTACTCCTCCTCTCGAACTACCCGGAAGAGTGCCCGGGGTAAGGTGTGGTATTTCCGACCATCGAGGGGCCCAGTGATGACTTCCATGGTAAACTTCTTACTGTGAAATAAAATTAAATACCCAGATCATATATTAATGAAATTTACTTTTGTTATAGGACTTCACGATACGAAGGAGCTTCCTTCTCCCAAGCTTGTCACCAACTTATGAGCCATGTGATCCCTCAAGTGGAAGGAGGTGATGAATAACATGTCTATAGAGGCTTTGTGATCTTCATGATAAAAGCTATGTTCGCGGGGCATGCTTGACAATCAACTCAATGCTAGGACAAGGGAATTGCTCGTGTTGTCACCAAAGCTCGAGAAGAAATGGATGCTATCTTTGAAGGGGAGAAGGTTAGAGATCAAAAGTATCTTGACTTGGAGAAGAAGTGTGAGGAGGCATTGGAGGATTTTGATAAGAATCCCTTGGTTCAAGATCTTAGAGTGAGAATGAAAAGCTCAAGGTCGATTGGCAGCGAGTGAGGTGAGTGCAGCAGGTTAGCTGTCGAAAGCTCTATGAGTGTTGGTTACAAAAAGCGGATATCATTCTTTCATCCAAATGTGGAGGTCTCGAGCAGGAGAGGTCAAAGTTCTTGGCCCAAGAGATCAAGCTCAGAGAAAGGTAGATGGCTTAAACCTCCGTGCGAAGATCTTTGAATAAGGATAGGTGGACACAGTAACAAAGTGATCCCTACATTGCTATGGAACTTTACCATAGCGATGATGTGGGGATTGCGATTGGGAATGTGGTGAATCTTGCCATTTTCCATGGCAAGTGTACCACTTTGGAGGAGGTGGAGGCGGGGAACCGGTAGTCTTTGGAGAAAATTCCGTATTACAGGCAACTCATGAAAAGAATATGATGATCACGGTAATCATTTAAGCGCTTTAGAGTTCCCTTTCCTTGCGGATGTGACGAAGGACCCATCGACCTCGATTGAGGATCTGCTAGCCAAGAAGCCAAGGAAAGTCCGACCTCCTTCTTCCTCAAGAGGACTCCGTCACCCAGGTTCCATCTCGGGCTCGGTGACCCCCTCATTCAAGGTTTAAAGAAGGCAACCATGTGGTTGTAATTTGATCCCAGGTGGTATGTACCTGTTTAAAACAATTATGCGTGCTCCGTTCGGGCTTCGTGCTGATGAAACAATTACTTATTGCATGTTGGTAGTAGGCTACGGCCTAAGACAATAGTTTATAATGTTGGATGTTTTAAGGCTATGGCCTATTTTAGACTAGTAAAACTAGTCATAAATCTACAAAAGCCACTAGGGCTCGAATTTTGCTATGTGTGATTCTTCTCTTTTTACTTTTACTTGCGTAAAATATTTTTACAACCTAAGGCGTATGGTAGATGCATAGCCTCATTGTGTGTAGTTACTTCACCAAGAATATTAGCAATCGTATAATTTGATTTTGGCGGAGGTCGCGACCCACTCCGTCTTGATCCTTTAGGCGTGAAGGTTTAAAATACCTTAAGGCCATATAGGAAAGTTAATGTGAAGTTGAGATGGATGTTATGCATATGAGCAAGACATGTTATTTAGTCTTTGTACATCGCCCGACATTCAAACTTATAAAGCGACTTGGTGGGCAAATCTTTGTTGTATTGAGCGAAACAAGAGATTTGAGGAAATGTGTTATTATCATTAAGTGGGTAGGGAGGATTACATCATTTTAAGAAATGAATACTAGGCGCCTACCATTAATGCTTCTTTCCTAAGTGAGAAGAATGCAAATACATTGATTGAAAGCAAATAAAATGTGTCCTTAGACATTGTAAGTTTCATCGTAGAACTTACGAAGAGTAGTGCCATTCGGGTTCTATCAATAACGTCTCTGCCAAGGTTTCCGACTTGTAGGCTCCGTTGCCATCGCTTCCTTAATAACGTAGGGTCCTTCCCATGTAGGTCCCAGTTTACCACAGTACTCGACTTTGCTTGCGCTATTGAGTCGGAGGACATATTCCCTGGTTTGAAGGTCGAAGGCCTAACTCGCTTATTATAGTACCTTTCAATCTTTTGCTTGTGGATAGCCTCTCTAATGGGCTATTTCTCTCCGTTCTTCAAGTAGGTCCAAGTTACTACGGAGTCTTTCTTCGTTATCTGCTACTTGAAGTTCATGACCCTTCTGTTTCAACACTTACTTACGAAGGGATGGCGACTTAGTGCCATATGTCAAGGTGAAGGCGTTTCTCCATGACTTGACTTTGTATCGTTCTATGTGCCCGAGCACTTGAGGTAGTTCATCTACCCAACCGTGATGTGATATCCGACCTTCGTTCTATTCCTTGTATGATGTCTCTGTTGGTAACCTCTACTTGACCATTACCACGAGGATGGTAGCGGAGTGAATGATTGTCGACATTCGGGCCTCTGCAAAATCTTGGGAATACCCTTGACAAGCTGCTTCCCATTATACGAAATGAGGATGTGAGGTACTCGAACCTCTGAGATAATGTGTTCCCACGAATTTTTCCATGTGTCTTCTGTGATGGATGCTAAAGGCTTCGCTTGACCCATTTAGTGAAGTAATCAATGGCTACGACCAAGAACTTTACTCCTCCGGGAGCAAGCGGTAGAGGGCCTCGATATCTATCCCCATTGGTGAAAGGCCATGCGGATGTTCTGAAGTCATATCTTGCTTTGGTAGCCTTGGGACTCTTGAGTGAATTTGACAAGCTTCGCGCACGAATGATGTCGGCGTCTACGTGCATCGAGGCCAATAATATCCGACCCTCATTACTTTGGAGACAACGAGGCGAGGCCTGCGTGAAGTCGCGGGATCCTTCATGCACTTCTTGGATGATGTTGGCGACTTGCCTTGGCCCTACAGCGGAGCCAGGGGATAGGAAAGATCTTACGTATAAGTAATTTCCCATGATCTGTCTTGTGGTGCTTTGATGCGCACCTTCGAGCCAACTTTGCATCCTCGGCGGTATGCCACTTATTAGATATTCTCTAATTGGAGTCATCGATTCGAGTCTTCCTCGATATAACGTCGGATACCTCCTTTCGGACGATGGACCGATCTGTCAATACTTGACCAAAACTTCCTTTGTTAAATGGGCAAATGCCATTGATGCCGGTTGCTAAGTGCATCCGCCTTCTTGTTTTGGTTTCTTGAACATGCTCTATGTTGTAAGATGTGAACCCTTGAGCATTTCTTTGGCCTTATCCGGATATTGCTTGATCACGGGTTGTCTCGCCTCGTAGGAGCCTTTTATACGGTTGGCCACGGTTGTGAGTCAACAAAAATAGCCAAGTTTTCTACTTCCATATCTGGCCGATCGGAGACACGCTAACAAGGCTTCATACTCCGCTTCATTGTTCGTAGCATCGAATTGAAGCGAAGTGCATAAGTGTATTCCTTCCTTTGGGATCAGCGAGCATGAGACTGCACGGAACCATCGATTTGGAGGCTCCGTCGATATAAAGTTTCCACCCTTCGATTGTCGTAGCGGGCTCCTTTTCAACAACCTTTTTGTCATGTTTCGTTTGGAGGTGTTTACGCTAAAAAGTGCGCCAATATTTGCCCTTTGACCGAGCTCCGCCTTTGTATTCAATATCATGTTCTCCTAGCTCGATAGCCCATTTAGCTATCCTTCAGTTTCTCCGGCTTTGAAAGTATCGCTTAATTGGCTTGTCGGTGAAATACGGTTATGGGGTGAGCTTGAAAGTACCTTGAAGGCGTCTCGCGACATGAACTAAAGCCAAAATTAGCTTCTCCAATCTTTGGGTAATTTAGCTCGACTCCTTGTAGTACTCTACTAACAAAGTATATGGGATTTGCTTCTTCTCCTTTACGCCAATAACACGGCGATGCTTTCGAAAGAGGTGCAATATACATGAACAACACTTAGCCTTTGATTGGGGTTTGTAAGTGTTGGTAGAATAACCATGAATTCCTTGAGCTTTTGAAAGGCATACGCATCTATGCTCCATTGGAGCGTCTTTTGTCCGTGCACCCTTTGAGTGTTTTGAAGAGCGGCAAAGATCATCGCACCGCCGACAAGAACTGCTTTGAAATTGCTAGCTTTCCGTTGAGACTTTGCACTTCCTTTAGGGACTTAGGAGGTGCAAATCTGTGATGGCTTTGACTTTCGAAGGATTGGCTTTAATACCACCTTGGTGATCGGATGTCCCAAAATTGTCCTTCTTCCACACCAAAGGAACACTTCTTGGGATTTAACTTCATATTGATGGCGCGAAGGCGATCGAAGGTTTCCTTGATGTCGGAGAGCATATCTTCCTCGATCTACTTTTGATGACCATATCGTCTCGTAGGCTTCTAGATTCTGCCTATTTGCTTGTGGAAGGCTTTGTCCACCAATCGTTGGTAGGTGGCTTTGCATTTTCAAACCAAAAGGCATCTTTTGTAGCAATAAACGCCTTTTCACGTAAAAAGGTTGTCTTCTCTTCGTCTTCTTGACCATTTGTATCGATGGTAACCTTTATAGCGTCTAGGAAACACTTTAGTGAAACCACGGCGAGGATTCCACCTTCAATCAATTTACGGAAGAGGTATGATCCTTGGACGAGCTTTGTTAATGTCGGTAAAATCTCGCACATTCTCCATCCCCGTCATGCTTTTGACCATCACGGATTGGCCACCCAAGTTTGATACTTCACCTCTCGAGTATACTGCTTGCCACGAGTTCGTCCACTTCTTTGCATGCGTGGCATTTCTTTCGAGAGCTAGACTTGACGCTTTTGTTTGATGGGTTCAATATGTTTGAACTCATTGAGCTTGTGTTCGATCTTAGAAGAAATTGTCCATCTATGGTGAGAGTTAGGGACCCCGTCATGTCGAGAATAGGTCCATGCGAAGGCGTCTGCGTTAGCGCAGTATCTTTTCAACTACGCTTTAAAGGAGGTTGGAAGTTGCTTTCCGATTACTCTTGTCGATCGGGGTGAGATCATTTACCACGATCGTTCTTGACGTTAGTGCAGCGAGAACATCTTTCGAAAGTTCCTCGAAACTGTTTGACCCTCTTGTTTTACGTCGTAGGCCCTTCATCTTATATTTGGAGAAAACCGTTCCAATGCCGAAGGTGTTTGGAATTTGATCGCGGCATGTATGGTTGAGACAACGATGCCCATCTTACGCATTCTTGTTCTCCTATCAATAGGTTGTAGGAGATTCCGACCTACGATCGTGAAAACCGAGTTTACATTCTTTTAGCCTCCCTCTCCAATCGTAACCTCTAGGGGACTTCTCCCAAGGGCCATGAGTGTTCCCCGAGAACCCTACTAAAGGTACCTTTGAATCTACTCTCTTGACCTTATTGAAGGTTTGAGCTTTAGGAAACACCGTTCGTAGATAACCCGCGAGGAGCTACATGATCAAGGTAGGCTCTGTTTACTTCTCTGTTGGAGATCAAGACTTTGATGACCACGGGGTCATTTGAAAGAACTTTTCACGTGATTGAAGGAAAGTGACATCTCTACTCCGCACAAGGCTTCCTCTGCTTCCTTTCTCTTTGAACTAGAGTCTTCTTTATAAACCATGAGGATGGGTGCTTGACGGTGTGGTATCTTTCCCCATTTGTGTGTCGGAGGCTTTTCTTTGCCTCTCTTTATACCCTTCACCAAATGTCCCAATTGGCGGACTTCACGGCCTCTTATCTGCTTTTTGAGCTCTCGGCGGTGATTGGTGTCGTGACCGTAATCATCATGGAAATAGCAAAACTTGGAAGTGTCTGGGCCTCCCTTTGTTTGCCAGCGAGGAGGAGGATCAAAGGCCTTGTGACCTTTTCGGTGTGAGTATTTCCCTTGGGGATTTGGACAGATTAGCGAGGAGGCCATGGTTGATGTTTTGTGGTATGGAGTAAATCATCCCTGCTCTTGTGTTTGTTCCTTGACCCTTCCACGAAGGATGCTTGAGGCCTTGTTGTGATTTTCCTTGTTTTTCGGCCGGAGCCCGTTGGTGGACACTTCTTTTGCTTGATCCATGTGTAAGCCTTTTCCACTAATCCTTTATAGGTTGCGGGAAGATCGGTGGAAAGGAATTCAACCAAGCTTACATTCCGTAGGCCATGTACGAAACACGAGATCTGTTGGTCTTCGTGCAAGCCCATTATCGCAAGGTGTCATCGGTGTATCTAGTAATGAAAGCCCTTGTGCTCTCGTTCTCCTTACGCTTGATGTTGTGCCTTTGTTAGGTGCGTTCTTGTGAACTTTTACTTTGGTGAAATGTGACTGAACAGCTTTGAGATCATCAAATTCACAATGCTACGGTTTTGCCGTTCCACCATATCTGACGAGTCTCGTAGGGTGTATGTAAACATGTGACGAGCAGGCATTACCCACTACGCATTCTAATAGCCCCTTGAACAAGTGTAAAAGTTATCGGATCCCTTTTCCATCATAAGTACCAATATGTGCGGGCATTTTCAACCCATCGGGCAAAGGGTAGTCTTATCCATCTTACGAAGGGTGTTGTGGAGCCCATGGGCTCGAATAAGCGATTATAAGGTGGCATGTATGTAGGGGCGCATTGTATGGGTTATGATTAGGAGGTATTCCAACGGTGTTTTGATTAACATATTGGGGATAGCGGTAGGTATATAAGGTGGGTGACTTCCACGGGATCTGAAGGGTATACCATAGGTTGTCCATAGGGCATGCTTCCGTATGGTTGAGTAAAGTTGGGGTTGTTAGCTTTGCCCGTTAGGTGGGGATAAACCCGCGAGGGTAGATTGAGCACGAAAGGTGGGTACATACCATGAGGAGGAAGACTTCCTCCCTGTTTAGTGAGATGGATCGCCTCCTCGCCCGGATCGTGAGAAGGCTGCGGTGGAACCCCGTTTCCGTTCTTCCCGGATGAGCCGCCAAGAGTGGTGGCAAATTAACCTCCGTAGCCTCCCTTGGTGACTCCTTCCATTGGAGCCTTCCATCGTTCCTTCCCTTCTTGTCGGAGCCCGCTCGGGCATCTTCGAAACCAACCGACCTTCCGCTGGGCCTTGTTGTTGGAGACCCTACCCTTAACACCGGCGAGTAGCCCCGGAGCCAGGGCCTAGCCTCCATTTCTAACTCTTCGTCGTACTCATCGCTTGAGTATTCTAACTCCTACGCATTTCCACATTCGGTCTTGCCTCCTTGAGCTCTTAGTAAAGATTCTAATGCTTGATGTTAGCCGACAAAGCGGATGATCACGGTTCGGGGTTAGCGAGGTTGAAGCATGATTGTTGGGAGTTATTTGGGGTGAGATCGTGTGGTAAAAGTGGATGCGGTTATATTGGGAAGGTTGCGGGATCATTGGTGGGATTGGTGTCAAGGTCGAGAAACCGGAGGGTGTATCTTCTCTTCCTTGAGTCATGCCGTAAAACTAGTGAGAGCGATTATTTGGGTGTAAGTTTGGAATAGCGAGACCAATAGTAGCGGGTCCCACGGATGGCGCCTTGATTGTACAATAATTAAATGCGACCGGGCCTTGATGGTGATCGAAGGGTATGAGGGTGATATGCTTGCGCCAAACTTGTAGTCAATCGCAATAAGAAATAGTAGACACCGTTAAGTGATTCTTGCGGGGTTGGGCCTGCGAACCACCTCCGGCGTGTGAATAAGTATGTGATATGAGTTATGGATAATATGATGTATGTGAAATAATGTGTTGAGTGAACATACCATTGAAATGACTCGTCAATCTATTTATAGGTGATGAAAATAGCTTGGAGAGTGTTAGCATGCGTTTAGGAGATCATGGGCGTCCACGATTTATGGTAACCGCTAGGGCTTCATCCCACTATCTCGGACTTGGCGGGAAGCTAAGGACATAGTGGGAGCGTGGGGAAGACCAAGTCAAGGTTCTTGTTTGTCTTGGCATCTTGAGAGAAGACAGAAGGGCATAGGCCTTGGTGGCGAATCCCATGGTAACCATGTCAATGATGAATGGTTTCGCCACCAATGACTTATAAAGAAAGACTTGGGTCTTCGTAATGCAATTTCGGTGAGGCGAAGGGGTCCTTCGACTGATCGGAGATGCGTCATCATTTGAAAGTTTGGGACCTGAAGCGCCAATTATGCAAACTTAGCTCGTTTTCATCGATTTTAAACATTTTGCATCGAAACATATAAAATACAATCCTTGGAATATTTTCGATATTTTGATGCATTTAAAGCGTTTTAAGTGTTTTGATTCAGATTGACCAAAATGATGAGTATTTACACACTCATCAAACATCCATCCAGGAATACTATGAAGGAACCGTCTTGGTTTGCAAGGATGTGTGAAGCTTTAAGTAGCCAGAAATCCATTCATGAAGCAGGATCACTTGATAGACCTCCAATGCTCACTCCCGGAAACTACGATCAATGGGTGATTAGGTTCTTTAGGTTTTGTGATCTAAAGAAGCCACATGGAAAGTTCTTAAAGAAGGTCATCTTGGAAGGTCCATTTCGGATGCCTATTGTCGTTACAGGAGATCCAAATGCTATTCCACCAAGAGATGATCTCACAAACATTGCAGCTGATGGCGACCTTTCTCGGTGATGAACTTCTACATTTCAAGTCGATGAGCTAGCAATGCAATATATCCTTTTAGGATTACCCAATCCAATCCTTCAAGTGTTGATGCTCAAAAGGCGCAAAAGCAATGTGGGAACATATTCATCTTCTCATGGAAGGCATTGAACTCAATCAAGAAGACATGGAATCCAAAATTTACTTGGCTTATGAACACTTCATGATTGAACCAGAGAGACATTAGAGTCATATCATCATCGATTCTCGACATCATCAATGACTTGGACAAACATAACATCATTATGCCAAGAATTGCGATCAACACTAAGTTCCTAAGTAGTCTTGGTCCAGATTGGGAAAAGTATGTCATTTTCATCCGTCAAGCAAAAAATCTCCATCATGCTACATACGGATTGTTGTACGACTATTTGAAGCCCCACCAAAAAGAAGTTGACAAAGAAAGGGCACTCCGTGGACTCCCGGCTCCACCGTCACTTCCGGACAATCAACAAATTGCTTTGTGGGCTCAAACTAGTTATCCTCCTCAACCCGCTCCTCAACTAACTGCAACAATTACACCATATGATCCGTCACACCAACAATCTCAACAAACTCAATTGATTCCATACAACAACAACAATGATCAAGCACTTTACAGTGAAGCTAATGAGGACTCCGATGCTTTTGATGCTTTGCAACAAGGATTTGTTATGATTGTTAAAGCCTTTGGCCATTATACAAACAAATCCAACAATCGCATTCGTTCCTCATCAAACACAAGGAATCAGGCTGTTGTGAACAATGGACGTGTTGAAGTTCAGAATCGTGGTTATGTTCGTCAGATGGGCGGTGGTCAAGGGTTTAATTCTATGGGAAGGAATAACATGGGTGCTCCACAACAACAGAGAGCTCAAGTGGTTGAATAGGGTAATGCTCATAATGGGATGAATGGTCTTCGTTGCTATAACTGTAATGAGAAGGGTCACCTGGCTAATGCATGCCCAAAGCCGAGGACTCGAGGCAATGCTTATCACAAGGGGGCTTTACTTTTGGCTCTTAAGGATGAAGGTGGAACCCTCACAAACAAAGAACGAGCTTTATGGCGATGCGAGACTCGAGATGATGATATGGAGGACTTGCGAGGCTAATGTAGCGATTATGTTGATGGCTAATATGCACAAACTCCACATGAGTGACACAGCCCAAGTATGACAACGATGGCTTGTCTCGGTGCCGAAAAACCATATTCATCATCGATCTTATATCTCGGCCAACATCCGAATCCGACAAGGCTCAGATCGTTCAACATGAGCCGTCCACATTTCATTTCGACGATTCTCAACTAGATCCGGTGAGTTACATTTGACGATCAAGATGACCTCATGGTTACCTTTGATAATCAAATTGACTCGTGGTCATACTTGAGGATCGAATAGTGATCATGTTGTGACTCACGTTGAACATCTTGAACCTTTGTTTAATCCGGATGTTGATCTTTTACTTAAAGACCAACAACCCGAATGGAAGAATGTTATGCACAAAATCGGCAATTACAAGAAAATGCATCATAACGGGGATATTGAATGCTTAAAAAGCAACTCAATTTTTTAAAACTCAAGAAAACGTGAACAAGGTTTTGAAGTCACTTTTGCTAAATCACACCAAAACGAAAAATCATTAGAACAGCAGATACGTGATCTAGCCGCATCCAATAATGCTTTGTTGTCTCAAATAGAACAAGCTGAAACATGAACATAAAAACAAATTAACGCCTTACTTTGAAACTTAAAAGCCAAGGTGAGTTGTTAACTTGTCAAAAGCAGTCTCTGCGTACAAAAACATTCAACGAAATGAATAGATGACTATCTTGAAGAAATTGTCGACACAAAACAAACTCAAAGAGTTTGAAATGTTGTTTATAAACATGGTGAGTCAATCACAACTATTCAAAGTTTACTTTAAAACCCAATCCAAATGGATATGGACGAATCTTAGCGATTACAAACCAAAGCTTTCAAACAAAGCATTCAAACCAAATCACAAGTTTCGGTCAGAGAATACAAAATTGATGATTCATATGAGTGTTGTTGAATATCATCATCAAGAGGAATTAGATGCAGACGACAAGAGTCGATCAAAATTAGAAAAATGTTGTTTATAACAAACCATTTAACTATTCAAAAGCCGTCACTTTCGTCACACAAAAGGATTCTTCTAACATACCTAGGGTTATCACACCTATGTCTGAGTCTTCTAATGTTGCTCCCCAACCAAACTATGCACAAATTTATGGTCCTTTACCTTCACTCAGTGAAGTAAATTCAATACCCGAAAAACGTCAAATTCTTAGATATTTTGACATTTTCACTTCTGACATCAAACTTTTAGAATGTGAGATTGAATTTCATTCTGAAATAAAAGTTGAACATTTTCAATCTCCTCAGGCGCGAGAACAACGAGATATTTTTCAGAAAAGAATTTTACCCCATGTTAAAATTTTGAAAAATTGTGCATTGTATTGGGAAAGGGAATTTCATAAGGAACTTGGATTGATGAAAATAGTTTTCGAGAAAATAGAAACATGGATTTCAAATACAAAACGCAAAAAGAAAATGTTACGAAAAGATGTTGATCGACTCTTAGAAGACGTTATCTGTGTTGATATCCATAATGTTGTGTTATTGCATTCTTTTCATATGCATCGATTATATCTCTCGCCGATTCGCTGATTACATTGAAATTGTTGAGAATCTCGATAATGTGCCTCGGATCGAGTCTTTAAAGTTGAAAATGAACGACTGTTAAATGAGCTTTCAAATGCAAAACGTCGTCTTCAATGGTGTCAAAAAGATTGTCAAAATCGTGAACTTGCTTTGCAAAACAAAATCAACCAGTTGCATTCCAACACTTTTAATCCAAAATTTGAGCAACTGGATGATCAAAACGCGTCTTTGAAATGTCAAATCTCAAAATATGAACAAGAACTTGCAAAAGTTAAAAAGGAATATGGTGTCATATTTGATTTACTCAAACAGACTCGTGATGAAGCATCAAACGAACTTGATCATTATCTTCGTTCTGAAAATCAAGATTTGTTGCACATTATCATTGAGTTAAAAGAGAAGTTAGGAATGTATGCACAAGCTAAGCTTAGCAGCCTTAAGAAACTTGCACCTGTAACACTCAGAAAAAGTGACAATAGAATGCCTAATGACAAAACACAAGAAACTAATGTGCTTCCTTCTACTGAAACAGGAATAGTTGCCTCTTTTCCCAAAGTCTGCACTTCACAACCTAGGAGCAATACAAGGAAGAATTGGAAGTTGTGACCTAAGAAAAGAACAATAAAGAATGCTGAAGTAGAAGAACACCCTAGGACTTTGAATAAGACCCAAGTTGCACCCACTTTAGATATTAGCGTCGACAAATGTAATGGAAAAAGTGATGTAACGAATCTTGAACCTTAAGTACTTTTGATATTAATTCAAGCTTCTTGTGTTATATGTCGAAAAGTATGCTTTTCGATTGTCATGATAAATGTGTTGCTAAAACTATCTTGTCTCGTTTACGGAACCCTAAGAATCGGAATACCTCTAGGCCCACTAATACTTCTAAGTCCGTGCTTGGTAAACCGCCTCTTTAGATTCTAAGAAACGCATTGATGTCCCCTGTAGCTCCATTATCACCTCCAGGAATGTAGTACCACCTAGTGCATTCACTAAGACTAAAGCAAAGACTAGTTGGAGATGGCGAAATGGATACATAATACACTAGGATTTAAATGGATACCTAAAATCATTGATGTGTGTATTTCTACTATAAGCGCTTGAACCCTCTAACTCTTGGGTTCCACATCTACTTCTATTCCATCCGTGTTGTATGTGTGTAATGCAGTGTGTCTGATCATCCTTTGATTGTTGATAGCGGATATTCCCGACACATGACAGAAATCTCAAATCTGTTATCAAACTTTGTTGCAAAGTTCATTGCTTGTCGCCGATTCGGAATGATCACTTGCAGACTATCATGGGCTACGAGATTACATCAATGGAAACATCGAAATTAGCAGGGTTTATTATGTGGAAGGCCTCGGTCACAATCTCTTTTCAGTAGGTCAATTATTGTGATGGAGACTTGGAAGTTGCTTTTCGGGAGAAAACTTGTTTCATTCGTGATCTATAAGGAAACGATCTTATGTCTGGCACTCGCAATTCAAGTCTCTACACTATCTCCATGCAAGACATGATTGCTTCATCTCCCATCTGTCTACTTTGAAAGGCAACATCAACAAAATCTTGGCTATGGCACCGTCGTCTCTCACATTTAAACTTTCAAACTATAACCAACCTTGCTCGATATAAACTTGTTGAAGGTCTCCCGAGATTCCGGTATTCTAAAGATCACCTATGTTTAGCTTGTGAACAAGGAAAAAGCACTCGTGCTCATTTTCCTTCAAAGGTGGAACATGACTCTCAAGATGTGCTTCATCTTCTTCACATGGATTTGTGTGGCACGATGCGGCGTGCAAACGATCAATGGCAAAAGCTACATCTTGGTAATTGTAGATGACTACCCGGATGGACTTGGGTTTATTTCCTTCAAGTAAAGATCAAGCTCCACGATGATCATCACCTTCTCACGAAAATTCAAGTTCACTCCGGAACAATCACGACAAATTCGAATGCACAAAGGAACTGAATTTGTGAATCAAACTCTTCGAGAATTTTATGAGAAGGTGGGAATTGGCATCAAACATCAATGCATACCCCAGAACAAAACGGAGTTGTTGAAAGATTTAAACCGTACGTTAGTGGAAGCCGCCGAGCGATGTTAATCAATGCTAAACTTCAGTTACTTGTGGGTCAAGCCGTCTCAACCGCATGCTACACTCAGAATCGATCAATGATTACAAAATGCCACAACAAAATACCTTTTGAGCTTATCCACAAATGAAAACCGAATCTCAAACACTTTCATGTATTTGGATCTCTTTGCTACCCGAATAATGATCGTGATGACTTTGGAAAGCTCAAAGCCAAAGTCGACATTGGAGTCTTTGTTGGATCTTGTGAGAATTCTAAAGGTTACGGATCTGGAATCGTTGTACAAAGCAAAAGTTATGGAAAGCGATTCATGCCAATTCGATGAGCTCACGTAAATGGCTTACGAGCATAACGACTTGGAACCCCGTCATAACCGTTTAAACTTCCTCTAACCCCATCATCACCGAACCAAGCCCCCACTTACTCGTCAACAAATGGAAAAGCTATTTGCTCATCCGTTTAGTGATGATATTGATGAGCGTGCTCGGTGTATCCAATATTTCACCGCTCAACCCGATCATATTCTAATACCTAATACACTGCTACAACAACCATCATTGAAGAAGCACCACCGATTGACTCTACAACAAGTTGAACAAAGCGCATCCAACGATCGAACCAAGCGATGATGTTACGAACAATGAAGTACCCCACTGCATATTTTGATCCAAATGCGTTCTTCAACACGTTTGCTAATGAAACTGCCACATCTGATGTCGCGGAATCATCTACAAGCCATTTGAATCCTCCAAATCTGCATAATGTATACCAACATCAACCCTCTACACATCGTTGGAAGAAAGACCATCCTCTTGAAAACATTATTGGTAACCCGAATCAACCACTCGTCACAAGACAACGTCTTCACACAGACGGTGAACATTGCATTTATGCACTCACCGCTCCGCTAATCAACCTAAAACATTAAAGATGCAATGACAAAGACAACCTGGATTGAATCCATGCAAGAAGAACTCAATCGGTTTAAACGTCTTGAAGTATGGGAATTGGTTGAAAGACCAATGTGGTTCTCGTCATTGGTCTCAAATGGATTTGGAAGAACAAATTGGATCTTTGAAGGAACCGTAATCGTAAATAAGTCACGTCGGTGGCTAAGGGTTATAAACGGGAAGAGGGTATTGACTTTGAAGAATCATTTCTCGGTTGCTCGTCTTGAGGTTGTTCGGATCTTTCTTGCGTTCGCGGCTCATATGAATATAACGGTCTTTCGGATGGACGTCAAAGCGCTTTACGAATGGGAAACTGAAATAAACGGTTTATGTCGGCCGGCGGAAGGATTCGTTGATCGAGTTCTTGAACCATGTCTACAAACCGAACAAAGCTCTATACGGGCTCAAGCAAGCCCCCGGGCATGGTATGATGAGTTATCATCCTTTCTCCTATCTCACCAATTTGTCAAAGGTTGGTCGACCCTACCTTTGCTCATACAATATCACGGGCACATATTTTAATCGTTCAAATTTATGTGGATGACATCATTTTTGGGTCAACACATTTAAAATATTCAAACGCTTTTTCAAAACTAATGAAAAAACATTTTGAAATGTCCATGATGGGTGAACTTACGTTCTTCCTAGGACTGCAAGTTCATCAATCACCCCGTGGTATTTTCTTGAGTCAGTCCAAATATGCCCTTGAACTCTTAAACAAATTTGGAATGCAAAACTATGACACCTATGCCACACCAATGGCACATACCAAGAAACTAGACGCTGATTTACATGGGAAATTGGTGGACCCTACCAAATACCGAAGTATCATTGGGTCTCTAATGTATCTAACAACTAGCAGGCACGATATTGTTTTTGTCAGATATCTTTGCTCCGTTATCGATCGAGACCAATCGAAACCCACCTCTCCGAGGCTAAAAGAATCCTCCGATACATCAAGGAACCATTAACTTGCGGATCGGTATCAGAAGGATTCAGTTTTGAACTAATAGCTTTTTAGACACGATCACGCATGATGCTTAGATTCACGGAAAAGTACTTCAAGAGCATTACAATTTCTTGGTGATAAACCGGTGTCATGGCAATCGAAGAAGCGAGATTGTACATCGCCGTCTCAGCGTAAGCGTAATATGTAGCCATGTCGGCATGTTGTGCTCAAGTCATTTGGATGAGAACACAACTCAAAGAATATGGTTACGATAGGCGTAATCTCGATGTATTGCGACAATCGGAGTGCTATTGCGATCTCGTGAAACTCATTCAACATTCAAATCAAAGCACATCGATCTTGATATCATTTCATCAAGGAGCACGTGGAGCAGGTACCGTTGAATTATACTTTGTGGTATCGAATACCAACTGGCGGATCTTCTCACCAAATCCTTAGCTCCCGCTAGGTTTAATGAGTTGGTCCACCGGATTGGTATGCAGTGTTTGACTCCAGAGGAACTGGATGAACTTTTAAAACATTCTTAAAACCAATCAAACACCAAAACTTCTTTTGTAAATATTTTTCAAAAACAAAATACAAAATTATAAAATCTGCTAAAACAACAAAAATATTCTTCTATCTATATTTCTTTTAACATGGCTAGTACAAATCTTCCGTCAACACTTTACTCTTTCAAAATTCAGTATTTTTTTCGGTCAAGTGTTGAGGGGGAGAAAGCAAATATTTTTCGGTTTCATAAAACCTTGTACTTGCATGTTACCTTATCCCGGTTGTTTCTTTAATAATGGAGCTCACATTTCTGGTTTACTGACACTCCTCGGATTCAAATTTATAAAATTTCATTATTTCTTAAGTCGAGGGGGAGTGTCGTCAAGTTTTCTTTCCAAATATCATTCGTTTGGTAACCAAAATGGAAGTTATGGGCGTTGGATGTAAATGGTTAAGGTGAAGGGACTAAATGTGTTATAATCTCAAAGTATTTCTCAACAAAATACTTCACCTAATTTTTCACAAACATTAACTTCACTCATTTATTATACAACTACCCAAAACCTACGACTAAGAATCAATTTTGAAATCCGGGATTTTGATCATCAATTTGTAAGTGGAAAAACGTTCTTTGTAATTATCTAAGCATAGGTTTTGAATCGTTTTGAAAACCAACAGCTAGATTTTAATCTAGGAGTGATTTTGTGTTCTACGCATAAGCGTATGAACACATAATCATGTTTGAGTGTTTTTGGTTAAAATGGTAGTGTGAAAACGTTTATCTAATCACATTGATACCATTTCTATCATCAAAACTCACCCAGAAACAAAAATTGAATGATTTTGAAAATTAGGGTTTTATGCGTGAATTGGGTATTTTCATGTGTGAGTGTTTCTGGTTAATTAGTTGGTTGAAAGATATTGTTTATATGTTGAATTGATTATATCCATGCTTAAAACTTACCCAGTAACATCAATTGTGTGAGAATCAAAGTTTAGGGTTTAAGTTCATACGTTTTGGGTATTTTTGATTCATAGCGTGTTTAATGTTAAAACTTGCACAGAACATCTCATTAGGCCTCTAAGATATCCCAGAAAAATTTTGGTGCATTTCCTATGGCTAAATCTCTTAGTCGTAATTCTTGAATATTTAGGGTTTAAGTTTTACGCATAAGTCATTTTACGCCAAACTGCTCAAATGAGTATTCATGTTTAGAACTGAAAAGGAATGAATGTATGTGTTAATATTGGTGATATGATGAATTTATTTTAGGTTACTACGCGTGAATAATTCAGAATCAAGGTTACTTGAACATCTACGCATAAGGATCACCTTACGCGTAGAATGTTATGCGTAAGAGAAATCTTACGCGTAACCTTTACGCGTAAGGTTCTACAATGGGGACTACGCGTATCCTGTGAAGGATATCGTGCGATAACCTTTACAAATAAGGTTCACTCTTACGAGTAAGCCTTACGTGTAAGGTTCCATATACGCTTACACGTAAGCTTTACGCCTAAGGTTCTCTTTTCCTACGCGTAACATTTCTTACGCGTAAGTCAAGAACCTACGCTTAAGCTTATGCTTACATGTATAACCTTCCTGTTTACGCATAAACTTAGAATTTTACGCCTAAGCAACCAAAATTATGAATTGTTACGCGTACGATCTTGTAAATAAATAAATCATAACGCCACGAAACCAAAATGTCACTAATGAGCTTAAATGTTTAATAAGTTGTGAAAAAATAAGTGAAAACTTAGACTTTAAAACTCAAAGTTAATCTACTCACGAAACTTATCACGACGTCTTTGGACTATTGGACTAACAAGTGACATTGGACTCGTAACAATCATCGGCATATCACATTCAAATAAATAGACAATAAAATCAACTATTGACTAACGTAATGTCTTTCGATATGTTGGTTCTTTTGGCTAAATATCTTTCAGATCACAACATAGATGCTCAAATGCAAAATGTGGAAGCACCAAATGTTCTCACTGTTGAAGATATCTTCCCTCATGGTTACCCAATGAAGATCGGAAAGAACAACCTCAAGGTTGATTTTGATAACTTCTATTGCTCTGAGTCTTCGTGTCAGATTGCGGTGGATATTCTGAAGACTCACCCTTATCAGAACATGATCACTAACACTGATACTATACCGGAGATCTACATTCACCAATTTTGGCATACAATGCAAAAGGTCAAAGGTCAAAATGCTGTGACGGTGACACTCAACAACAAACAAGTCACCATCACACCAGCAGATTTAAGGGCTATTCTTCTTATTCCCGTCATCGAACCTAATGAATACAATGCCACTCCAACTGAAGAGGTCGTTCTCCAGTTCATGGTCGACATCGACTATGATGAAGCTAGCGGGATTATCACAAAGCACTCATCTGTTGACCTCAAGAACATTCCCCAGCCATGGAGAACCCTCTACATTATGAATATTGCAAAATCCATTTCTGGACGTGATAGTGGTCATGAGCATCCCAAGCTCATGGAACTACAAATATTTTAGGCTTTGGTCAACATGAAAGACATAGAAGTTGAAGCTCTGATATGGGACGACATGATGACTTACCTTAAAAAGCTTGGCACCAAAATCCCGTATATCAGATATACCAAACTGTTGATCCAAAGAGCTCTAGGGTATAATCCTGATATTCCCTTGAGACTTGATGACCCAAATCAACACTCCATGTTGTATGAGCCCACACTCACTGTCAGATTTAAGGACTCAACAACGAAGAAACAAGGTGCAGTGTTGCCAGATCATCTTCTTACTGATGATATCAAAGGACTTTATTCGTACAAACGATATCTGGTAGCAGTTGAAGAAGGTAAAGTAGGTTTCCTTGATGAAAAGTCCTCTGGTACTGTTAGCCTCTCTTTTTATAAAGATAACGTCACTTACGTGAATTGGACTAGACGCGTAGTATACTTTGCCCTTAGGGACTAGTATCGTTTAAGTGGCAAAGATAGGGCCTATATATACCCCTCATGACTCTCCATGAGGGGTGAGGTGAATCATTTGGTTATTTGTTGTGTGTGTTTATCTTAATAAAACCTTGTGTTTTCTCCTCCCTCTCTCTAGTTTCTCTCTCTAGAAAGGATGAAGATCTTCATCTTCTTCCACCAACCTAGACCTCCAAACCACATAAATCTTATGTTCATCGGTCCTAACAATTGGTATAACGAGCCAAGGTTACTTTTTGATGATTTATGTGTGTTTTTGTTACTTGTTTTAGGCTGTTTTATGCATCTTTTTGTGGTCGGAAATTTTTTTTCCGTATATTGTGAGAAAACAGTCTATTCAAGTTTTAGTATCCTTATTTTTGGTCTCAAAAGTTGTCCTGGTCATACATGTTAAAATATCTGTCTTGGTCTAAACTGGTCCAAACAGTATATCTCATTTTTTAGACATCTTTTTGTCACCATATCCGTGAAAGTCAAGTGGTCAAACCTTCAGATTTTGTGGTCAAAACAGTCAAAAGAAGCATTTTTTATGATGTTTCTGGGTTAGTATGAAGACTGGTCGGTATACATGGTCGGAAAAACTCGCCGGAAAAAGTCAAAGGGTCAAAACCCTAAACTTACGCGTATGAAGAATCTACAGTGGAGTTACGCGTGAATGTGAAGTTACTGCGAGAAAAAGTTACGCGTGACAAGGCCACGCTAAGCCTTGGCTTACGCCTATGGCCTACCCATATGTTTACGCGTATGCTTACGCATAAGCATGGCGTTACGCGTAAGGCTACGCATAAGGACCAAAAGAGTTTACGCATAAGGTTCGAGCAAAGAAAAAGTTACGCGTAAAAATGGTTTTTACGCTTAAGATCAGAAAATAGAGGTTATGCGTAGACCTGACCACAACAATATACCATTTACCAAAACCAAATATCCAATTTCGACCTCAGCCATAACCTCATCACTAGTCCGAGACATCCAAAACCAAACCTAACTAGACTCACCCCAATGGACCCTCACAAATCTCTCCTCAACTATCACGACTCAAAAACGATAAACAATTCATCATCTCAAGATCTCAGCTTCAATTTAATTTTTTTGCAATCTTTTTAAAGATTGTTTCAATTAAATCTTTATCATCATAGATCTTTTATGAAGACGAAGCTTCAATTATATTCGACTCATCAAGAAATAAAATATAACAAGTGTGTTATTTTTATTCCTTTCGTTCGTTAAAATTATAAAGAAAAACCTACATCAAACCTACCCGAGACCTTTTATTAAAAGATCTTGAAGTCGTGTTTCTCCTTGTGTCTTCGAAGTGGTCAGCCGTGATATTGGATTTGCTTCGTTACTATGTACATCAAGGATGAAAGAGCTCGTTCATTGTTTTGAAAGGGTTTGATGTATGATTTTTTGATATAGCAATAGCTGGAGATGAAAGACGAGTTTGAGATGATTTTTAGATCTGTGTTTTGGGTGAGAGAGATGTGGTAGGCGTATTATTTGTGATTTAGGTTTAGGTCAAATGTATTACTTGGTCTTATAACTGGTTGATATAACTCCTATGGGTCGGATATTGTAACTGGTCCGGGGATTTCTATTTCATGCTGGGCTAATTGGTAATCCATTTTGGGTTGATGTCTTTGGAAATAGATTTGGGCCGTATGATTGACGTGATATGGGCTGATGTTACATTTCGTTGATGTGATGTTCTCAAACGCATGTATATCTTCAACTTTTATCATCCGGATTTTTTGTTTACAAAAATTTTGGATTCATATGTTGATATATTGTGTAAGAGTGGTATTTTAGGTATGCTATTAATTTTCACGGATGGATACAATATTCACGGCTTGAGCGATAATTGAAAAAATGGCTACGGAGTTTTTGTACGGTATTATTGATGCGGAATTGAAGTGACATTTCGCGGGTGGACTTCTTTATCTTTGAGACGATGGTTGGTTGGATGCATGTCTCAAGATAACTTGTTGGAGCACATTATGAAATTTGACAATATGGTTATAACTGGTAAGGATTTACGTTGTAGTGCTCACAGTGTGTAACCATCACTTTAAGGAGTTACGTTGTAGTGCTCAGTGTCACACGGTGATGTGGATTGTTCAAAATTTAGAACAAGCAGTAAGTCGCAAAGTTGGGATGTTTGCTTCCTTTTCAAGTCAGTCGTATCGGGTTTCCTCCATATGTGGTCATTACAATTAGCCGGTGAATTCAAAGGAGGTTCGATTTAAGGTTGGTTTGAGAGACGTATATTGAGAGTATTTTTGCGACATATTCTCACAGAATTTTGATCAAGCTATGATGTTTGAAAATTGCATCAAGAAGGTAATACGACATGTACGCAACATTATGATGATTCCGATAGCTCACAACCATCGGGAGGAGAAGTTGGTATTTCATCTTCCGTGTTTGGATTACGAAGGATTTTTGCTTGAGGCGAAGAAGGAGAAGTAGTGTGGTGTACATCGGGTTTTTACCAACTTGGATGCAATACTAAGTGAGTTATGTTGTTACGATGTTCCCGAGCGACAACCATTGTGCTTCAAGAATTTACTTTCTCCATTGCGTGTTGGAAGAGAGTTGTCGGTTCGGGAGGAGCATAGAAAGAAAAAAGGCTCACAAGTTAGGAGGAGTAATAACCTAACTAGACCGATTCTGATTGAAGTTCGAGCTACAAGAAGATCAAATGCCGAGGTCATCGGAAGGAGAACTTCAAGTTTGCCTCGATTATCTAGACTACTGAGAGACTCTGCGCTTCAAGAAAGTCAACATTGTTCATTACTATTGTAATTTACTCTGTTTTGTATTTATAGGTCTCATTGTAACCATTCACGTGTGACGCTATCTTGGAGGGAGATTGTTAGCCTCGCTTTTTATAAAGATAACGTCACTTACGTGAATTGGACTAGACGCGTAGTATACTTTGCCCTTAGGGACTAGTATCATTTAAGTGGCAAAGATAGGGCCCATATATACCCCTCATGACTCTCCATGAGGGGTGAGGTGAATCATTTGGTTATTTGTTATGTGTGTTTATCTTAATAAAACCTTGTGTTTTCTCCTCCCTCTCTCTAGTTTCTCTCTCTAGAAAGGATGAAGATCTTCATCTTCTTCCACCAACCTAGACCTCCAAACCACATAAATCATATAGTATTCGGTCCTGACAGGTACACCTACTAGGAAAACCAGAAGAGGCAGTGCAGGAAGCATTACGAGCACTGAGAGTCAGAGAAAGTTTCCTAAGAGGACACATGTTCTCAAAAGGAAAACTCCATCTAAAGAAGCCATCCCTATTCCCAAACCTGAACCGCAACAAAAGCTAATGGACGAGGACTCAGAGGACACCGAAACGGATGAAGAGGTCCTCTACTCTGAAACTCCAATCGATGATCCTTTGACTGTTGCAAAACCTTCCAGTCCAAAAGCTGATAAAAGTAAAGGGAAAACTCCAGTGCTTGTGCAAGAGGAAAGCTCGAAAGAAGAACCACTAGACGAAGAAAGAGACTATCAGAAGAAGTTGAAGAACCTCAGACTCAAACATCTTGCCAAAGAATTCGAACTGCAACAAATTCGTGGCCCCGGAGGATCAAGTGGTGGTGCACAACCTACACCAGTTTCCGATGCGGTTAATCAACCCGATAAGGGAACTGGTACCACCACCGATGATCTACAACAAAGGCAGATTAAGGACTCTATCAACTACAACTTTGAGGAACCAGACATGGAGAATACTGAGAAAACTCCTGGTGAAGATGCCAAGGCTGATGAAACGGCTAAGTCTGGAAATGATGAAGATATTGATTATGATGATTTTCTTCTAGACAGTCTAACTCACTCCAAGGAACACACTTCTGAGCCACCTAAGGACCCTGAGCCACCTCACGTCTCCTCATCATCAGACTCGTCTTCTCACTCTTCACCTCCACCATCCAAAGGAACAACCAGATCCACATCCAAGTCAGTGAAGAAACCAACCGACTCTTGGATATCCGGGCTAAGACAAAGATTGTCAAAGGCATCCGACAAGTCGGGAAGAAAGGCGTGACCAACAAAAGTCGAATCAACTCACGACAAGATCAATCTTCTTCATGACAAGATAGACAAGATGTCAATTGAAATGGAGTATGTCCAGAAGTTTATGAAACGTGATCTCCAAGGGGAAATGAACGAGATGATCAAGGGATATACTCACAAGTTCCTTCTCGACACTGTTCCTGGTGTGACAAGAGAGATGTTCAATAGACAACTCTATCCGAATCTCATGCAATTGGCTAAACAAACTATAAGATCAACACCTCTAACCGTGACACTCAACCCAACTGATCCTATAGTGTTCTCCGATGCTGAATTGGTTTCCAAGCTGGTAACACAAATGTCAAAACGATCTGCAACATTTACTTCTTACGAAGGTAAATTGTTTGACGCATTGCTGGAATACCAACTTAAAATAGCATGCAGAACAGAAGCTGAAAGGCCTAAGCGTCCAAGAGACGATGACGATAAGGATAAGGATAAGGATTCTGCACCTAAACGTTCAAAGAAGTCTGGTGAATCTTCCTCTATGCCACCACCACCCCAAAGGACTCCAACATAACAACGATCCCCTCCACGCTCTTCTGTTGATAAAACTCAGGACTCTGAGTTACCACCATCCACAGAGAAAAACGGTGATCATTTCGAATACACTGGTGGTGACGATGAGGAGTTCCATGAGCCCCAACAACAACCCACCTCTCCTGCCATAACAAAGAAACTAGGATCCTCATCAAAGCCAATGAAGAAGTAGAAGACAAAGACCAATGTTGTCTCATGGCTAGACGAAGATGACACCGCAGAATATGACTGGTTCCCTACACTTGTTGATGCTACTCCTTCACTACCAGAAGGTCAAGAAATGGTAGATGGTCGTACTATGGAACATGTGAAGCTAATCCAAGAACAGTTTAACGTGAAGAAGATGTCTAAGGCTGAGCTAAGGCGAATTAAGAATGATGCCTTCCAACTGCTTAAAGACAGCTCCGAAAGTGCAATTGAAGTTGAATACCATCTTGAAAACATTGCACGAGCCATGTCGAACAATATCGATTGGCTCAATCCCGAAGCTAACATCGACTTCACAAGACAAGATAAAGCTCCATACTACACAGACTGGACCAGACCTCTACTAACAATTGGCCGCCCGGATCAACCTCAGATTCCATTTCGTTATTTCTTCAACAATGACCTAGAATTTCTTCTACACGGTAGCGATGTCTCCAAGAAATACGCTACATCACTCACACTTCCTTTCCCTGCAGCATTATACTCCAACAACATAGCCATTGAGGAAAATGCTTCTCACATGTTTGTCAACAGCGTGGAAAAGTATGACCTTGATGCGATGTATGGGATTCACCATTGGCCGGAACGCCGAAGAATCTACTACAAAAGCTGCCAGGTTCAAAAGTCGAAACACGAAGTGTATAGTGATAAGCAGATCGTTGCTATTAGGCATGTCTCTCTTGCGTCAAAATGGGACTACAAATTTCTCAAGAACATTGTGGTCAAACAACAAGACGAAGAGGACTATGAATTATGTGAAGCGGATTTTTCGAGACTGTCGTTAAATGACATTGAAGATATGTATCTCGCTAAGGTGCAAGGTCGAATGCGACACTTCTCCACAATTTTCCAACGCGAATACATCAAGTCATTACTGATCTACATCAGAAGCATTGTCATCCAAGAACGTGTAGAAGACATACAGCTTGCCTTGGAATCATATCAGACTCGTGTTAACCTCACTAAACCACAGCTTGAACTTCCCGACATAAACCAACTTCCTCAGTACACTCTCATCAGCAGACCATTTGGAATAGTCTACCGTAGTGAACTACACCGAAATTGCTTAATGGCGTGTAAAGAGCTTCATATGTTTGGGATCATACACTGAAGAAAGTCAGGGATGGGTTAGCTTATCGGTTAAAGGCGATACAACAAGGCATTGGGTCACCTAAAAGATGGAATTCAAAGGAGAAAAGGGATGTGAAGAAGATCATCATGCGGATTGATGAAAGATTGTTCAGAAGGGATCAGATCAGAACTTTAGAGAGTTTCGTAGGAGGTCGTCCTAGCATATCTCTCACAGGATATCAACGTCCAGAACGCATTCCTAGAGTTATTGCTGGACTAACTAATTCTTCTGGTAACCCTTGATTTGTTTCCTTCAATACTTATTTGGATGTGTGATTTATTAATGACAATGGCTTGTGCAAATATAACAGTGTACAACCCGTACTTGTAATGAAAGGACCCTGTGGTACGCTTCAGTGCCACAATCCTTATAAAAGGAGCGAAAGCTTCTTACTTTTGAATAAAACTATCAAAACTTTCATTTTTCAAAGTTTTGCTCAAAAGAACAAGTACTTCCCCTTATGATTTTCAAAACCTCAAAAGTTTATATCACTTGTTGAGGGGGAGTATTTGATTAAAAACTTTGTTCACAAAAATTGTTCTTCATGGTAATCTTCTCGCAAAACTCGAAATGGACATATTCGATATCAAAATTTCGTCAAAAATAACATTTATATGCCATTTTTGAGGGGGAGAAAAATTATGTGATAAGAAATATGTTGTGAAATTGCAAATGAATCATTGTGCTACAGACTTAACCAATGAATTGACAAGATCTTAAATGTTAGTAACTCGAAAAGACTTGTCCGGGACGGGTAATAATTTCAAGCTAGCTCGCTAGTGATGCAAACGTGTCTCGCAAAGGACTTGTCCGAGTAGAATGTACCATTCGAGAAACTCTTGGTAGACATGAACTTTGACGGGTTTGACAACCTTTCGAGGTTTGTCCACACCTTCAAGGTAGTTATTAGAGCTAGTTGTCACCTAAAAGTGAAAATGTAACTCTTTAACTATGCAGCGTAACCGTGTCTCATGGGGATTGTCTATCTTGAGTTGATCAATTCAAAGTCGCTCTTCTCTCACCGTGTAGATTTCTGTCAAAATACTTAAGCACGTGTGGAGGGGGAGTATTTCTGCAAAATCTTTAAATCTCAACAGTGGTATTAAATGCTTTTACTCATAACCACTTTGAGAGATTTTCATGAAAATGGTTTTATGGCAACATAGGTTAGTCATGGTGTTATAAGGTGACTAATATTAGTAATAACCGTCCTATGATCCGCCAGAGCCGGAGGGATCTACCCAAGGACACCACCAATAGTTAGAATTAGAAGTCCTTAGGTATGATTATAAAAAGGAGAAAATGAGAATCGTAGAAAGAAGGAGTTGAAGAATTAAAAAGAAAAGTAAAGAAAAGGGTGAAAATAAATAGCCCTCCAGTTATTCAACTTTAGTGGACACGGGTTCAATTCATATACTCTTGGTTGTCACTTGATGACACCGTATTGAAGATCAAAGTCGTCATGGACCAAAGTGATGCATGCACTAAACCTTCTTAGCCACTCAAACTTCTCTCAATGAAGCTTGTTTCATTCTCACAGGAACCCTACGTAAACTATCGGCTTTCTCTTAGAGATTCTTTGGTATTGAAGAAGAGACCTCTCCTAGTCTCCGCTCGGGAAAACCAAAGCGCACTATTGAGTCTAGAGCCACGAGATTCATCAAAGATCTCTTAGGTACACTTGACAATTCATCACTTGTCGTTCAACAATAAGGGACGCAAGTGATACATTATCGTGTCCTTCAAAGATCTTAGCAACTGTCGAGAACATTTATGAGAGGTTCACATGTGATCTCGGTGATTGAATGGAAACACCGCCACGGTCAACATCAAACGACCACGACAAAGCAGTCACCGGTAACTCCCGTGGATTACGCTTAGTGTGTCTCAAACGGTCTACGATCGTGGTGATGCTTGGTGTACCTCAATGACTCATCGAGCTGTAGATGTACTTTGCACATCGCGTTATCTCACTTGTGGGACTCGAGTTCGAGCGACCTTTGTGAGAATTAGAGTCGTGTTTTCACACTATGCTGTTAACACACTCGAAGTTCAAACTTGTAAGTGCTGGAACCCGCTTATCACTAACAATTCTTATGTTTTCTTCTTATGGAAGCTCTGGAGCAGACTGATCGTGCAAATTCTCCACATGCTCATACCTACAACATCACTAATTGAAGTTCTCTCAAAAGGCAACACAAAGTCAGAATGATTCTTCATCAAAGTTAAAGAATCTACAAAGTTTAAAGACTAAGAGAACTACATAAGTACTGAAATCCAACGTTATAGAGCGTGTGAGCATGTTGGAGAAAGACGTGGACACACTCGAGCAACGAAGCAGACATGATGCAGACAACCACAACATATTATCACATTCATCACAAAGAACAAAGATCAAAGAACAAAGAAAATGATGACGTCAAAGCAGAACATTTCAAAGGAAACAATTTCTCTACACTGGGGAGATTGTTCGAATCAAGGCATTTCTTCTCACAAGAAAGAAGAATGTCAGAAGACATCAAAGCTACTATTACATCAGCACCTACAACATTTGTATCATCAATCACTAACACTTAGGGGGAGATTGTTGGAATCACTCCTAAACTATAATTCAAGTGTTAGTAATTAATATGTAATAGTTAGCTTATTTATGGCTTTTATGTTAGTTATCATGCCAAGGCTTATGTAGAAAGCCCATGAGCCTTGGCCCAAGCCCATAAGAAGGGAAGGATGCTAGTAGTGTTGACCTAGCTCCTTGCCCTATAAATAATCCTTGTAAACCCTCACTTGAGGGTTGGTTGTTCATTTTATCATTTCACTCTATGCATAACTTGTCTCATATTCATACGTGTGTTTTGATTAAGTGTTCATCCGATCCTTCTTATCTCTACTTCTTATATTGATGCTTGTGTTACAAATATGGGAACCTAACAAGGAGTATCGTGTTGAATATGAGAAGCATAATGATGTGGCGTGTCTAATGCTTTCGGGGATGTCTGCTCAATTGCAAAAACAATTTGAGCACTATCCGCCTATGAGCATGCTAGATGAACTCAAACGTATGTTTGAGAAGCCACGCAATTTGAACTATATGAATTGATTGAAAAGGTTCATAGCTACAAGCGGGAGGTT